>CM055279.1:63047652-63111235 GCA_029237695.1 Conchocele bisecta | reverse complement strand
AACATGATCGATAAATGCTATACAATACATTTTCAGTAACCGCACAAAACAAATTTATCATCAGTATCGGATGTTATCAAGATATCAAATATTTCATAGAATATATGTGACAATTTCTTGAAATAATTCACCGCTTGTGAAAAAATATCACCAGGGAACGAATCAGAATATCAAATATTTCAGCAAAAATATATGACAATTTCCTGAAAATGTGTCGCTTATGATGACAAAAAATATATCACAAGAAAACTGCGTATCAAGATATCAAATATTTCACAGAAAGTATGTGACAATTTCCTGAAATTTATACCTGTTATAAAGACAAAATAATGTCACGGGTTACGAACAATAAAGTAATTACAAACGTCAATTGTTGTGGACTCGCTAGCCGATATTATGCAATAAGAAAATATTTTTTTTAAAGCGATTTAACGACGAAGCGAGAACATGAAACGGGGCAAGTTTATGTGTGAATAATACCACACTATAGGCAAAGAAATTATATTTTCTCACTTATTTGCAATAAAATACATTTACATGACCGCGAGAAATCATCACAGACGAAGAAATATCAGAATATCTATTGCAAAAATAAATATTTTTGCACCAGAAAACTTTCTGATTGTATCTCGTCTGCAATGAAAATTGTTAGATTACCTACCGTGTTCAGTTGGAAATATTACTCAGAACCAGGAACTGACCTTGGTCACAGAGCAATAGTAATTAGCTCAAGAACTAACCCTGGTCAGCAGCGCCATTGTTGTAATTATACCGAGTGGTGGGATATTATACACGACAGTCTGTGACAGTTGCCTGTCGTTCACAGGCAATAAATGCTTATCGCTGTAAAAGTATACAGCAATAAATGCTTACCTCACAGGGAAGTTATGCTTACCTGGAGGGCTCAATGCACATGACACAAAGGAGGTGGGGGTTATAAGTACCGGTCCGTTTGTGTCGATGTCAAGTGCATAAACGAGACAGATAGAGCACATGAGCTTCTAATATAAATAAACCGCTCGTGCGTAACGAAATCCGGTAAAGCTGGTTCCGTGGTGTGTTATATAATTGGGTTATATCATTAAGCCAGAACCGGGAACCAGGTAATACAATAAGTAAAGGTTAAAAGCGCAAAATAGCATCACATCAATATGCAACGGAATTTGATGAAATGTGGCGCAGCAAACGCGTCTTCATGAGCTGGATTTGGTGGTCTAGGGAGTTTTCCACAGACTTATGTCGTTTTTGTCTCGGAGACACGGAAATCAATTCTTCGCAAAAAACACAGAAGTTTTGGCGAACATACAGAATGCAGCTTAACAAGACGCGTTTTTTGCGCCATATTTCATTAAAATCCGTTAGGTAATAAGGACACTATACAAGAATACGTACTTTAAATCGGTGCTTGTTGTTGTTGTTAGTACCACGTGATCATACACCTTGATATCGCATATCCCCATGTATCCAGTCACAGCCACATATGAATTGAGAAAATCAGGCTATTGTATTTGGACACAACGGTTATCAGAAAAGGCACGGATGCGCGTAATCTGAATTCCGCGGCTCGCAGAGGAATTCCTACCGTTTAAACTCTACATTAGCTTGTACATAAATATTATGTTATCTTTATCACATGAAAACATTGTTATGCCGTGTGTTCTTTTACCTAATAGTATTTAATAAATGTGATATGACACACTTGTAATAACGCCTGGGACGAATTTGATTGGATGACCGCATCACCCTAATTACGTATTCGTATTATGCGCCACCATTATGTCACATGAATACAATAGTCTAAGAGACCTTCCAAATGACTTAGCAACAATGTTTTGACGTTGACGTCATCGTGGTTTAAACATCATTAGTAGCGTCTGTGACTCATTAAAATAACTATTATTGTTCAAATATGCTTCCGTGTGGTAATACTATGTGGCTATAGGGAACAATAACTATATGTCATATTTATAGTAATTTTATGTGTAGGATTAACACTATTTTTCTCTGCGGTGTTTTTCAACTAGATGCGAACAATAGTCAATAGCGTCTTCTCATAGAAGCATGTCGGATATTTCCAAATGTTCTGCTCTTTGAAGGCTGACGTCATATGATGACATAATCTCAAACTGGTTTACATTTGATATGAGATTGATGAAACACGTCAGAAATTTTTTACAGCTCGCCAGAGGCTCGGTGCATAAATTGTGCGTTACTCGTTTCATAAATCTCATATCAAAAGGGAACTCGTTTGAGATTTTCTATCGATCATGTACTGTTCATGCCAAAAAAATGGCAAACGTAACGAAGCAAATTTGATTCATTCATCTATCCTCAATATGTATATATACATGCATACTTTCACCCTTAATATATATTTGCTGTGTTCATTGACAATTTCATGTCATCTTTTATTTACATGCTTATTTCGTGTATATACTGTTTCGTAAAATTGAAAAACACACACATACATTTCAACATACACCCCTGCACTGTTTTATCATTGCGTACAGCCATGTATTACATTTAATAACGCAATACGAGTAATTATTCAATGGTTTGTTCATAAATACAATATATACTGTTAGATGCAATTTGTTTAGCATATCTGATATTTTTTTTATCGCAGTTGGCGTGATATAGTCGCCGCTTTTGCTTCGGTCGGTGCACACCTTTCTCGCCCTGTGATATTTGGCGCCCAACAAGTGACCAAAGATGTACCAAAAATATTGAACTAAGTGACGAATTATGTATATAATTCTGCGACGAATTGCAATTTGGCGGGGAAGTATGTCACTGTACGCAACTCACTATGGAGAGATTGTGTATATTCGTGCCCGGTTAGCTCAGTCGGTTAGAGCGATGTTACGGTCAACCAGAGGTTCCGGGTTCGAGCCCCGGGTCGGAGCACACTTTTCTCGCCAGGTGACATCAGTATCCATCTATGCGACCCTCATGCCCAAGGTCAAATTATGCGTGAATTATATGTGAAATTTGCGTCAAAGTTTGTTATAAAATCTGCGTTAAAGTTTGTCAGTACCAAATATCTTCAAGCCACAACCCTTCGATTGATGTGAAATTGCACATACCTCTTTATCATCATGCATATGTTCATTCTATGTCTCACCCATATGGCCCCCATGCCCAAACTCAATGTCAAATTACTTAGAAGAAGTTTGTGTTAACGTGTTGTTTTGCATTAAAGTTTTTCATTACCAAATATCTCCCCAATCCTAAGTTTGATTGACGTGAATCTTCATATACCTCTTTGTATGTATTGTCATTCTATATCGCAGCCAATCTGCCCACATGCCTAAGCTCAAGGTCAATTTACTTTGAAATGTGTGTTAAAAGTTTTTTTGCTAAATCTGCATAAAATGTTGTTAAGTATACACTATCTTCACATCCCTATCGTTCTATAGGCCACAAATGCGGCCCCCATGCCCAAGATTAAGGTCAAATTACTTCAAAACTTGCGTTAAGTACCAAATATCTCCACAATTCTATGACTTTGAACTTCCCATACATCTTTATCATCATCATCCATATTTTCAATATTATCCCATCCATGAAGCCCGCATGCCCATTTTGAATGCCCAATTTACTTGAACCATCGTATACTTCTTTAACGCCATCCATATTTGCATTGTACAGCAGTCCCCCCATACAGCCCACATGCCCAAGGTCAAATTACTCTGAAATTAGCGTTAATGATTTTGTGTAAAATCTGCGTGCAAGTTTCTAAGTACCCAATACCTCCCCAATCCGATTGCTCTAACGAGATACATACATACATACAGGGACCATCAAATATATCGGCGGGTGTGATATACTGACCGCGGCCATCTAGTTATGTATTCTAATCAACTACAAATTAAAATTTGTGGACTCGATATTACATAATGTCACAGCGAATATGAGCTACCGGAATATACGAGTGTCACATTGTATACATGTGATATGTGTTAAGTGTGTTTACTTTTTTGTTTAGTAAAACGGCCATTGTCTATAGACGTTGTTTGTATATAGACAGATACTCGTGTTTATTTCACATGTATGTACGTGAGTTAGATTGTTTGCATTAGTCTAATAACAAGAAACTAACTGGCTCGAAAATAATATGTAGACTTGTCATATGAATGGAGGATCAAAGGGACTAATAGAAGTATACGCTATGTTGGTATTTCTTTCTCAAATTATGAAAGTACTAGTCGTCAACTGGCTATTTCATTACATGACGTCAAATAGAGAATACTACATGAGCTCAATGGACATACAATATGGAGAAAAAACAAACCCAAACTAATTATGCGACGATAGTAACATGACACACGTACGGTGCTATGTCTTCAAACACGACAAACGTGTAGGTGACGACATGGGGTGTTCGGTGCAAAAGGAACCACAACATAATGTGTAAACTTAATCTGCATTCCAAATATGCCATGTGATATTCTGGTGTCCCATACCTGCGTCATCTCTGGCATCCAACCTGCTTGGCGTTTCTGCATTGCATGTACCTTGTCTTTATCGTTGAGAATGCGAACCGTATTTCCAACTTTCACGTTTGGTACCTGCACAGTTCGACCAATATGGAACATTATAAATATAAATAAAGCAGATGTGCATGGGGTAGATACCCTGAAATGGCCTTCATGACATATATTACCACTGTAGATTATTGATCGTCAAGTGCATTTATACAGTAAATCGAATGAATAACACGTATTAAGGTTTACTACGTATTAATAATACAAAATGTTAATGTACTCACATTTAACTATATATATGAGTTAATGTGTTTAATATCCAATTGAAGGTCGGCCGAAAAACGGGGAACAGAAGGTTCCGCATGATAGCACAATTAATGAAAATTAATAATCCTAGACATTGTGGAAAGATTTTCAAAATGTAGATTGTGTTTTCTTAGTTACGTCATTTCCAAGCTATTAAGCCTGACATTATGAAGAAATCACTATCTTTTTTTTAATTTTCAAAAGATCCTGCAACTCTTTTACAGTATATCAAACAGCCCAGTGATCGTGGTTTGGTCAACATTGGACATCAGGTACATGTCCAAACAATGGCATCTCAGTAATATATTTTATGAGGATATAATGTGGCTGGTTTGCTATCAACGAAGGTATCATCTCTCAGTAAACGGTAACCTGATATCAGCATGCGACCTTCGAGTTATCAACTTACCATGTAGGTTGATATCAGATTAACCATACCATAACTTGACTGAAGTATGACCAGGGGGCCGGTTCACTAAACTTCGTACGACTAAAATGTTCGTAAGTGCCAACTTATGATAGTCTATAAATTTAACATTTATTTAACTAATTAACATTTAATTTAGTGAAACGGCCCCCAGTTTAGTAGAGGCGCAGTCTAAGCTTGGAGCATGCTAGTCACACGCGTCGTACGATACATTGCTTTCATGTGTGGACACGTAATGTGTAATCCCCACCGGCTTCCACACACATAGGGTATGAAGTCCAGTAGCATATTTCACCAAATTTGCAAGAGTACACTTATCTTGCTAAGTACACTTTGAGAGAGAAATGTCCACTTTAAGGATAAATTTATTATTTTTTATTATACTGAATGTATTACATTATCACAGCCATTTTGTCTGTGATAATGCATTTAATTCAGCATAAGTCTGCATACTTTTAATCATTAAATATATGCAGTCGTTAGTTCTATATGAAATAATGCATTTCGGGAAAAGTAAACGATTACTCCCTCAACGTACACTTTGCTAGATAAGTATACTTTGCTATGCAATCTGCTACATGAGATAAATCGTTGGGTGCATGCATACTATTTGTTTATGAACGCATGTGTTACATTGATGCCAAACATATAATAAACGAATTATATAACAAGTACTGTGGAAACTGGAATGATCTGTGTAGATGTACCTTGCGAACGGCACTGGGATTGAGTCGCCATTCCTTGTCGTCGAATGCCACACACACGTCGCCACCGTCAACAAATCTCTCCACCACGCCGTGTTGGCCGATATGCTAAACGGAAGAACAAATGAACGTCATATAAGACAATAGAACTGATTATACCATTCTTATAAATGGGTCATCGAACTTGGACACTCATGAGTAGCTTCCCTTAGAAGCACGTCAGACTTTTTGACATCATTGACGTTATAATAATTAGTGGAATATCTTTGCCGCCATGACTGCTATGCTTTGTATGGAAACCTATTTGCACGTCTGGTCTATGATTATAGTAACTTTATCCGTATCGGCTGGACGATTATTGTATGTCAGTAATAATACATTTGCCTTTTGGTAGTTCTACCTTAGACTTACATGTACTGTATCCCAGATAATACCTCCGAAGATCAAAACATTTTCGATATACCACTGACTAGTGTATGGATAAATTGTCCACTAGCCCATTTTCAAAAACGCACGTTTGTCAGCTAATTATAGCGTTTGCATGACATTGTCAATTTAGATGTATGATTCAACAATTTAAAGTATATTCCATGATAAATTTAAGTTGGACTTACTGATCAGAAAATGTGCGTTTTAATGGCGCAAACCCGTTCACTGCTTCATAGTTTCTGTTGACTATCAATTTGTTGATTACATGTCCAAAGACTAACACGTTTGAAAAGCTTTTAAATAAATGTATTGCACTATTTCTGTCTGCATCGTACGCATCTATACGATCATGGTAGACACTTTCATACTTTTTTATAACATTATATACACACATATATATATACTCAAGTGAACAAGTCTTGTCCCCTTTTATAATTTCATATTTTGAGATGAATTGATGACGTATAATTATAAAATTATACACACAAGATCGCACGGGATATCCATTTGCGATGCCCGGGTTTCATTGAATTAATTCACCTGTAACGGCACGTGCGCCACGAAATTGACGTTTTATCTTTTTGGCATGTACGAGGTGCTCGTGCAGTATTCACGTCGATATTATTGTCCATTGCGAAGCATACAAGTCTGCCAAGTTAGAAAAACACGAAAAAACTCTAGGAGAATACGCGCTGTATGCCGCATTTAAGACGTAGCTTGAGTAACGTCATGCCCACGTTAGGGGAACATTTAAAAGAACGCGCAATATGCATGTTGGATGCTGGGGCCCGACAAATTCATGTCGCACGTCATTTTGGAGTACATCCGAAGACAATTTGACGATTGAGGGTGATTCCGGCGAACAGGCTCCGTCAAACATTTGCTACGCAGCGGGAGACCGCGTGTGACGTCACGACGTGAAGATCAGTACATACGAACTTCACACTTGCGTAACAGGGTGGAAAATGCTGCGTCGACATCGAGAAGGATTTTAGGGAGAGCCGGTCGTCACGTTAGCAGAGCCACCGTCAAAAACCGGCTGATGGATATTGGCGTCAGAGCGCGGAGACCATACGTTGGGCCTATCCTATCACGACGGAATCGCCTTGTTTGGGCCAAAAATCATCTGCGATGAACTCGGAGAGACTGGGACATACACGGTACTGACTTTTGTGAATTTGGGATTTCGACGTGTTGATATGCATAGCTGATATGGCATACCCACGATTTTCATATCATAATGAATTTCATACCATTACCTTCGATAATGAATAAATTTCATATTAAAGTTGTGTTTTCTTTGTTTTCACCCACGATAAACCTACAAGCCGCAATCTAGTAGAGGGGACAATACTTTTTCACTTGGGTATATATACATATTAAATTTATTTGCACTGTCCTTGAATTCATAATGGAAACGACCATTCAACGTATTGAGTTAATATCCCAGTACATTACATTAGCCCCACGTGACATCGCGCGACGTTGTTGATTTGTTAAAGTTTGTTTGACCTCATTAGAATACATGACGTTCATCGTCGGTGTCACTAACGTCAAGCTATTGACCGGCAAAGTCGCTGTTCCATGAATAGAAACAAAACGACGTAAAACAATAAGATTCATAATTTTTACGCCGTATATGGTTATTTACATATTTGAATCTATCTGAATGTGTAGTGTAAATAGAAGTAATAAAACCATCGGCAGTTGCGTTTACTGTATTATGAACACCAGCTGGTCTGTTTAAAGTTTAAACCGGTAAACTGTTGTTCATAATACAGAAAACGCAACAGCCCATGGTTTTATTCCTTAAGTAATATGAATTAATCAAGCAGAACTCAATAGCACAAGATTAATATAATCTCATACGTAATAGCCAGCGAAACCACATGTGCCATGTGTCAACATTTCCAGTAAAATTATCGAACGCACCCAAGTGAAAGATGAACGATATGGTTAACAGAACTAGAATTAACTAGCTAGTTTTTTATTTTCAATATAAGGTATTCATTGTTTATTGTGCAATTTGTATTCACGTCGCCCATATGGTCTATACTACGTTCAGAAACGAAAGGCGACATCACTTACTATGCTGTTAGTAATACATGCTCCTTTACCAATCTGATATTCAGGTTTTTTTTCAAAGTCAGGACACACATTATCATCGTTTAATCTGCAGTCGATATATATGGGCCGCGCTCTGTGAAACCAGCCTTAATGACAACGTCATGAACGGCTGAAAATGACGTCGCAAAGTTACGCATACATTTACCAACGTCACGTCGGATTTTGACACTTGGAATTGTTGCGCCATTGCAATAAGTTGTCCTATTTATAGCCGTACGCTTTACGGCTCACAATTTTAATGTTGGATATGCGTGGCAGAATTGTACAGTTGTTTTCATAGTGGTTCAGATAGTTGTCATTTTTTTCTTCGGTTTCCTTCAAGGAAATTTTGTCGATTATTTTTATGCAAATGGGCATATTGCATTTATGAATTGTATAATATATTATATGGACGACTTGTGAAATTACATTTGAAACTAAATAACCATACGACCGGTATTTTTAGATAACACATAACAATATCAGTTTTATGTAATCATAATGCTAATATTTCTTTTAAACTTTATTTATATATGTATATAACAATTACAAACAAACGCGAGCACAATTGTAGTCGGCGTAGATGGAGGCGTTTGCATGTTTCTTAATTTGTGTTGAAACCGGAATACTCACAGAAAACAAACTTATCCTGTCTGGCGACCACCATCAGCTGTACATGTACTTACAACTTTGAGATCGACCCCGGGGCGCGTGTGTGCGCTCTTTACTAATTATACTCTACGGTCCAGTTCAGATTAGAGCGGGTCGGTATTTTCGGCCGTCTAAGGCGGAACCGTACACGCGGCAGGCCCGTAGCCAGACCTGTTTGAAGGGGGGGGGGGGTCGTTTCGAAGGCCCAAGAGGTCTGAGGTATCTAGGGGGGTCTAAAAAAGTGGACCTCGATGCTAAAAAAGTGGACCTCGAGGCTGGGCGGAGGGGGGGTCGTCCGACCGCTCCGACCGACCCCCCCTGGCTACGGGCCTGCACGGTACACAGCCAGTTCCGGTTTTGGGATTTATTGATAGATTACACTGCATTACGCATTTTGATGAGTAATGCTAACCTTCATAATTTGAACGTGACAACCGATTTTCGAAATATGTAGACAACTCGGGTAACACTGCATTCATGTATTCATGACTTAATTATGTGTCGACGTATATCTACATATTGCATGGTCATATTTATGAAAAGGTCTTGGTTTACAGATGTCGTAATTCGTAATGGCAATACTTTCTGCACTGTTTGTCGCAATTTGAAACTCACGGGGAAATGAACATGCGCAATATAGGATATCAACTTAGGTTTAAACGTGTTTACTGATGGGGGCGGTTAGTGCCAACGGCCGGTCGGAACCGGCCCCGCTCTACGTGAATGTGTGCCCGCAACCGTTACTTTTATTAAAGAAAATATAAACAGTTGACTCATTAACTGTGAAACGTATTCTGGATAAAAGTTGCCACGGATAGAACTGGGCATAGGTCTTAATTCATTTGATTTACTAGTTCACCGTCGAATTTTTCGAAAATCAACATAAAATAAAATTGGGAAATTGTCAGAAAAATAATTACGCGGCTCCTGACATATCGCATCATGTTGACACTGGGCCAAACATGTTTTATTATTTAGTATTTCGTGTGTTGGTATTGTGACACAGGCATATTTAGTGCAAACATAATTGTAGCCACCGGGGGCCCGTTTCACAAAACTTCGTACGACTAAACTGTTCGTAAATGCAAATCTAGGATCGGCTGGAAATTTCAATTGATTGATTTACATTTATTGAGCATAGCCTGCTCAATAAATGTAAATCAAATAATTGTTTACAGGAAAATGTTGTTAATGTGGAATTTACAGACTATCTTGATTTTGTACTTACGAACATTTTAGTCTTACGAAGTTTAGTGAAACGGGCTCCAGGGACGTAGCCTACTGATTTGTATCTGTATCTGCAACCACTTGCATGTACCTTCTAATGTCACGTACTTTTTAGCGACTTTCAAAAATATCACATTGCATCAGCCGTACGATTGCCGTTTGATGACTGTTAAATATTATTTTAATTGACCACTTGTAAATATGGTTATATGAATGTATGGCATATATTTTACTAGTATTGCAATCAGTGCAGACCCTGATCAGGCTGCGCAGATGCAGAGGTCTCCAACATTTACACATTTAAGAAGTCCTACTTTTAATCGTTGTTAATTTACTTACTACTAAACATTGGATGTCTGCGTGCTTTATTTCTTTTTTTTATCAAAGGGATGTTCTAGTAGGAGGCGTGTAAATAATATAAAGCAAATTCCAGGAGCGGATCCAGGATTTTCAGGTTGGGTGGGGGGGCGGTGGGCGGGACTTCTTAATTGAAACAGTTTACTATATTTTCGAACTAGCACCGTTTGTTTGTCGACCAAGCGGAGCTCGGGAGACTGCTAGGTGGGTCCGGCGGTATGTCCTCCTGAATATTTTTGATGTCTATTCCCCATTTTGCTGCGTTATAACGCATTTTAGAGCAAACATATCTTTACTCGCCAAACTTTTAGGGAGACGCGCACTGGGTTTTCCCCTACGTGAATCCGCCTTGGAATACACAACTTCTATACTTTCAGATTCAACGCGTCTAAATTCAAACGAGACGCTTCAAACAAATGTCGCAATTTTGTGGTCGGTACAAATTAGTTTGTAAATAACTGACTTGATTATATTCATATATAGTGTGCAGACAAGACTTCAAAATACATATACATACGCCACGGTGCTTTTTAGCATGGCTTGGTTGGTCACTCATTTCTTTGTTTACAAAGCTTAAGGCGTTGAATGTACTTTTTCTGAAACGCAACACAATTAAATTGAAAATTTCATTTACAAATTAATTATTCCCGACGAGAGGATACAGTGCACCAGTACGATTATGCTTACTGCCGGTATTTTTATCACAACATTTTATAGCAATTATACAATCATGTATGTCACATCGACAAATGATCCCGACATTGACAGGTTTATGTACATGTATATATATCTGTTTTCAAATGGTAAACCCATTATCAAAAATTCAAACCGACACACATTTAGAAATACACAGTAATGGATAATTTTGCCCTGAATGTTCTGTTGGCAACTTTTTATTTTAACAACTATACATTCCACTTACTAAATAAATACGCATGCTGTCGCGCGGGCATCAGTCACGTAAATACAAACATATGAAGGAATCTACAAAGTACGGTTGATAAATGTGTACATTTTTAAAATTTGAAGAAACTTTATAAAAAATCAGTACCAGCAGTAAATTCATAGACATGATCGAGACGGGTAGCCCACACAATAACTGTTTTAAGCTGACACGCCAAATATAACAATATCTGCCCTCTCGGTGTGGGGGCAGTGGCGCGGCGGTGAGCATTTTTCCATAGACCTCCTACCTGCTAGTACGAGGTAAATTTAATTCCGAGAGTCGGGTATGGATAGTCGATTTTCAATTTGTTTAAAACTCCCCGGGGGTGTCTGATTACCCTCTATACACCATCTGGCGCTGAAGTCATTGATATGTGCGGCCATATAGGCCTATCCAAATTCTAACCAAATTCAGGCCATTCATTTCTACAGAATTAGTCACAGAATTTTTCAATTTCAAACACCAGGAATGTCGTTTAGTTGTTTGTGTTTGGTTCTTGATGAGTGACGTAATGTCTACATCCATAAGTGACGTCACAATTAACTGTTACGTAAATAACGTCAATTAGATTCTGAACTAAATCTCAAATAATTACAATGTATCTTTCTGACAGTACATGCATATGCATAATCTGTGATAGTTGGCGATAGTAGCAAATTACGAGGTCACATGTCGGCTAATTATAGATTTAACATTGATAGTGGTGCGTTTGGTTTGTTCACTACATGTACATATCATAGTTTTATTCTGTTCGATGTTTGATAGTATTCATAGTAACAGTTGTAGATAGATTTAGTGAAACTTATCAGCAAATACAGTTTACAGGAAGCACAGTCAATTAGTCTATGAATAAGCATTCAGTCTATGAATAAGCATTTCTACTGTAGGCTGTTGTGTTGCATTGTACAAACGTCAGCGTTTCAATAACGTCATTTTCTCGATGACGTTACTTTTTTTTCCTTGCGTGATTGACATGGTGCTACAAAAAGTGAGATAAAACAAAAATTATGAAACATATTTGCATTTTCTTTTTAGCATATTGTTTGTGAAAGGTGTCCGCATCCAAAAATGTAAAAAAGTGCAAATTGAAAATTTTGTCATTAAGGCCGATTTTCACAGAGCGCGGCCCATATGTATTTGAAATATGTATTATGGACACCTATGACAGGAGATTATTTTTGATGTTAACGTTCAGACACACGTACGTATACATAGTTATAACAAATTACCTCTGCCATAGCAGCAGACCATAAACCGTGTCCCTTTTGCACTTGCTTAAGAGCAACTTCTGGTATATGTATGCACACTTTGTCGCCCTTCTTTAATGACTGGCTATCAACCCCTGTTATACAACTCGTTTCTCGCGACAAAGTTCTATTTAGCATCTGTACGCCCACAGTTTCTGTTAAATATATTAGAAAAGCATAAGTACAAGTCACTATTGTGAAGCGCCATGACAAATCTGGTCGTACTATGATTCAGACCACTGGGACACATGCTGAACTGGAATAATCAGGCAGTCTGGAAATAATATAGTGCTCTATGAATGCATATTGGGTGATGCCATGATCGACTTGCGAACAGGTGAATAAACCGACCAGGCATATTCACTGCGGGAAGGATATGTTCACCATTAAGGTTGTTGTACCCTTCTTATGGCCCCATTGTAAAGACAATTATGGAAATCTTTATAAAAAAAACTACTCATAAACCAATAGCTGCTTACACAAATAAACCATATATGTCTGTTCAATAAGTCTTTATGGAGATACTGCCAGCAAGTAAATTACACCATATGCTATAGTTAAAAACTAATAAGCACATTGTGTTGTTTTACATGTACAATTTGGCTTCTACAGACCTATGTAGAGACGTAAATATACATGTGCTACACAACAATTGGTCTGTTATCTGGTTATTGCAGGTTTGTATGCATTTTTATTGGTAATAGTATATGCATAAAGACTTACTGATCACATCCATATGGTATATTTATGTAAGTAGCTATCGGTTTATGAGTAGTTTTTGTTGTTAGATTTCCATAGACCATGGGGCCACAAGAAGGGTACAACTACCTTAGCTCGTGACAGATGTGGTTCAGCAATTTGAAATAAAATTCATGTCATATCATACCACTATCAAACTATTTAAAATATATAGACATACTCGCACCGGTTCTCAATATTCTTTATGATCGAAAAGAATATGATATATAGATTTAGGTAACAAGCTGAATGGTAAAGTGAATGTCAGACAAAACGTACAAAGCTGGTGATCACTGTGGGAGTCCTTAAAATGAGAATATAATGTCATGTTCTTACAAAGCTTCGGAGCCCATTATCATTCGGACAACAGAGCGGAGGCATTTACAAGGAAAACTATTATTTTCAGAATCTCCGTTTATTCACTTACTAAGCGAAAGCAGGTGGTCCCTGTAATAGTCTGTCCCCGGCGCTGCCTCTACGCAGATTAAATCCACATTTCCGCCGGTGCCTACGCGGTAACTATTCACACTGTTGTTCGGCCACCGCACCTTCGCATCGACCCCACTATCGACGCCTTTAAACGAAGCGTTGGTGATGATCTCTAGCACTGTACCAACACTGCCTTGTCCGCCTAGATAAAGTGCGAGCACTTGTTTTAATTGTTGTAAAAATGTTGATGGCGACAGTTAAATTTATGGCGACACATACCAACGCGCATTAAACCCTCACTCCAACCCTATCGCCAATTCTAGGTGATACCGTATAATATATCAGCTGTATGAACACATTTATCCTGTCAACACAGTGAATATGTGCCGTGAAACACGGTGCCGTGAAACATTTTTGATATCCTGTCAATGCGACCTATGAATATGTGTTGTCATACTAGTCGATTCTCCGATTTTGAGGATGTGGTTGGGTTTGTTTCTTTTGCATTTTGAAGCTATGTGTAATTTGCCGGGATAAATAGAATAGTAGGTTAGTGCCGTGAATGGGAACACATATCTGGCGCGGCACAGAAATGTGATGGGATGGGCAGAGCTATTCATGGCACTAAGCTACTATTCTCTATGTATTTAACCTGTGATTGATTACATTTACCACAGTGCATCGACTCCTATTTCTAGGTGTCATTCTTATAACATGCGAGACTGAATCAACAACATAAATGTATAGACACTACGAAACGTGTCTTAACCTATTGTCAGTGACAACTGCTACAATACACAAAACCTTCACAATGTCCTCACACATGTTGCTACTTGAGGCGAAACCTTTGACTTCAATGTACGTATCAACATTTTCCGCTTTAGCAATATACAGTAAATTCGATGACAGTTACCAAGGTGTGCGTGGCACTTATGGTCCATGACATATTCCGTTTATCCAGTCACGTAATACACAATGAATGATATGCACTTTCGTAGCTGTTTCTATCAACGTGGTGATGACAAGCTAACCACGTATTGTAGCAGCCTGATAATGGGCACCACAACACACAGGAACGGAAACCATGTACGGGATAAGCAACACATTATATGGAGAAGCTCTAAAGATTTAGAATACAATCATAGAGATGTGTTGTGGTGAAGATATAACATAATCAGTGCGGGTACATATTAAATCATCCAACGCGTGTCGATTGTACCACTATTGCACATACAGCCGCGAATAAACGCAAATGATTTGCGAAGATCAACCTATTAAACTCTGCACACTTCAGAAATAGAGTATAACAGTGACTGTCTAGTTCCTTTTAATATCAAGTTTATTAGCGGGGTTACATAAAGTGTATAAATTCCAAGATTTGCCGAGGAATTTCTACCTTTTCCTAGCCGAGCCTGATAAACTTGATATCAACATACCCTATGTTGTTATCATATTTATCAGGTAACGTCTTGGGCTAACCGATGATCAGATATAAAACAGAAGTCGTTGACAAGAACGCAGACTTGCATATACGTTATTTGGTATCGTCATATGACACTGTTCAACCAATGAAACATTTTCAATTCGTTGCTACCCGTATATTCGTATCACATCGATGCCTGATACGAAATTATGTTACATGTATCAGTAAATCTGTATTTTGCCAATATAAAGCTCTTTACCTCAGATACATTATGAGATAGGTAGCACTAAATAGCGAATATCTGGCAAGGCTTAGGAAACGGGATGGGCGAGGCTCTGCCGAGCCCATCACATTTCTGTGCCGCGCCAGATATGTTTTCCCATTCACGGCACTAACCTACTATTCTATTTATCCCGGCAAATTACACACATAGCTTTAAAATGCAAAAAATTAACCCCAACCGCATCCTCAAAATCTGAGAATCGACTAGTATGGCAACGGCACATATTGATACGCAATGATTATGTCGTATTGACAGGATATCAAAAATGTTTCACGGAACCGTGTTTCACGGTACATACGCACTGTGTTGACTGGATAAATACATATACATGCAGATGGAAATCACGCGAATGGTGCCCTGGACACAAAAGTTAACATAATATCCATATAAAACTTTCCTACATGTATACGAGGCATATATAGAGATTATCTGGCTAGCGTCTTTCAAGTTTCAAGATATTATGTAAGGATGGAAAACGCGTAGGCATTCTGAGCCGAGCCAGACTTGATATCATAGCAAACTACCATCATGGTATTATATGTATTATACGTATCGGATAAAGTTTTATGATCATGGTGGACACATATAAGGCGCTTTTCGGTGGGAAGAGCGCATACATATGCCCGCTACTTGATCACACTGACGTGCATGTAATTTGGAACGTCATGTGGCGTCACTCAACCATTGGAACATCAGTTAACAGAGCTCCAGATAAGGTGCGTATTGGCGTATTTTACGCACTTATTGTAGTTGAATACTCGTTGATTATCAAATGTGGGAGTACAACATACGAACAGCAATGTGAACATACGCATTGAAGTTCAAATTGAGTAGTGAAAATACTGTAATAAAGTTGAAAATTTACTTAGTTGAGCTGCAAAAACCGAACAGTATTTGCTTTTTGCAGCTAAAATAAGTGATTTTATTATCATCTGTTGCCTATTTACTTAGGAAGAAAATCAATAATACATTAATTTTGTAAAAGTAAAATACGCATTGAATTTGAAATATTGGGGTATAATACTCTTTAGATAAAAAAATATGTTGAGCTCTGTTGCTGACTCCGTTGTGACCCGGGCATGCGCATGTAGTCAACACATGCTACGAACAATTGTTATTATTCAGTAACTATGTAACTATTCGGCCAATCCAAACGTCGTTACCTGATAATGTGTACATCTTAGTAAATGGAAGATATGCAATAAAAAGCAAAAGCCAAACTTAAATTTAGCATTCTGATAGTTAAGTAACTCACCGTCTTGATTACCCCAACTCCAGTTGAGCCCTCGTTTAACCTTGGCGTCCTCAAATACCCCCCAGGACCGAAGGCGCTCGCTCGTTGATCTCTTAGGTACGGACGCCCTGTGCATAATCGTAGAGCATACCAAGCTAGTGGCATTTAATATCACGTTTATCAGGTAATGGGAGAAAATGGGCATGCATTTTGAGGCTCGCTGTTCGAACAATGAAACGTGAGTAAACGTAGTTTTGAATCCACCGTGTTGTGACTCGAAATATTGTACTAGTCTCTAGTCAATGAGGAGACAATCTGTTATAAGTCACTGTGTATTAGATCAATAAAGGTTACAATAGAACACCACATTAATACACCCAGTAGATGAATTTGTGACACGAACGTTTGTAAACATTAAACCTTCACTCACATATCCGACCTTGTAATATAAAAGTTCAGTCTGTCATTACCTATAACTCACCAATGTCTCTTAAATCTCTATGTAGCTTGAAACTGACATCGCTGACGAAGTTCTCACACAGATAGCCAACAGACAGTCCGCATAGCACAATGCCAGACATCAATGTTTCAGCAAACGGCATATCACAATTTCTGCAGATGCTGAACCCAAAACAGCTGCAGGGCTTGTCCATATATACCCGAACATTCTTAAGAATCTTTACTAGGCGTATGTCCCAACTATACAGGTCTTGTTCTACAAATCTTTGAAAGAAAGTGTCGTGCCACAGCTTTGGAAGATAACGAATGTTGTTACTATCTGCAAAAAGGACTCCAGGACCGATCCACCAAAATACCGCCCTATCGTAAATCTTCCAACAAGCACACTGATCATAATTATACGCATTGAATTCAGTGAAGCATTGATTTCGTTAACGCGAGCCATAAGCAACTTTTCTCAACACTTCACTTCTATGGCATCATTGGAGAGACCCTAGTAAGACGCGTAAAACCCTATTGACATTTTCTACATCCTCGATAATACACAACTTGGGGTCCACTCTAAGCCCATCAAATCAACAGCCTACAAAACACTAGACAGTCCATCTCCAGCTCGTGTACAGTTCCCCTGTATGGCGCCGCTACACAGAGTCATCAAGTCCTCAGATTGAGGGCATCCAGATTCGAGCAGCTGTATGGGCCGAATATGACTACCATAGTACCTCTAGTGTCACAAACATGCTTTTCCTTTTTCTTTCACAGCAAAGCCTATGTCCCAAGTAGGGGTTTTAATATAAAAGAGATAAGATACATAGTAAAATAGGGAAGCATATTTGTCATAAACATTCATTTAACATTCTCGGACGTGTTGATAGACAGTATTGTACGTTTATGTCAAACGGGAATTGCGACTCATGATATCAGGAGCGAAAACCATGTTTCCTTAAACAGATTAGCAGAAATAACTATTTATTATTTCTATTTATGTTTTGATGTACACTGATCACACTCATTAACTATTAAATGCATTAAATATGTGTGTGTAATTATTGTGTAACTATACTACCAGTTTTAAAAATTAGGAGTGTCCGCTATAAATTATAACCTGCCATGTGGGACCCCAGCTTTAAAATGTTCAAGTAACGTATTTAATTGATATAGGTAATTTAGACATGTCCTGCCTCATTTGCATATCAAATAGCATGATAAAACGCGCTTTTCTATCAGGAAAGTAAGGATTAATAAATGTTTGCAGTTATGCAAATTGTGCATATAACTATAACATGTGGGAAGATTTTGTAAAGCAGATGGCTGCTACTGCAAAATTAGTGATCGTCCTGCGTTTTTCAGTTGTACTTACCCACTCAACACAGGAGCATCGAAGCGAGTGAAAGTATGTTGTATGCTGTGTTGGTCAGTGAAGTAACACCGTGTGCATAGGTCAAAGTCCTCGCATTTGGCGCAGCGCCACCTGATTCCTGTAATTCCCATCTGATGACAGTCGCGGCCAGCACAGTTGAACTGTCTATGTCTTACACCTATATGGAGAATAACACGATCATAGTGTCTTTTGATATACAGTTAGTAAGACAAGGGTGGGAAACGCTTAGGCATTATCGGGCTTGCCGAGTAATTCATACCGTGTCCGAGCCGAGCCACATAAACGTTATGTTTCTTACATCGAGAATGCCAAACTAGTGTCGTTTGATATCAAATATATAGACAACGCTAGGAAAAGCGTAGGAATTCCGAGTGGTGCCGATAAATGGAGAATACAAGGCTATATATTTTTGAAATCGCATTTTAACGCAGTCCACGACCGTACACAACACGTTTGAAACAGAATAATAGCAAATGACACTTTAATGTTTCTTTTTAAACATACATGACGATACATTGTAAATATATACCGGTATTACACGTAACATTGCGCCCTTTCTATCTAACTTATTAATAACCCAATATCTGAGAAAGGTAATTGGAACGTACGGTATGTGTATTAAATAATATAAGATATATTTACAAGTAGTACAATACCTGCGGGTGCACTGTCTAGTACCCTCAGATCGTATTTGCTTTCCTTCCCGGTTCTACACTTAGTCTGCTTGCCCATGTCCCACTGTACCTCCACGCTGTGGTCGGCGTTGACCTTTATCACCGTGCCTATGTGACCCTCGCCGCCATCAGAGTCACCGAGACTCCAGTCCGGGCCTCTCACTACTCGGACTCCTTCTATGGGCATCGTCTAATGACCAGTAATATACCATAGAATACCATGACATCGTGTAATTACCAGCAATATACCATAGAATACCATGACATCGTGTAATCACCAGCAATATACCATAGAATATCATGACATCGTCGAATGACCAGTAATATACCATAGAATACCATGACATCGTTTACTGACCAGTAATATATCATAGAATACCATGACATCGTCTAATGACCAGTAATATACCATAGAATATCATGAATACCATCACATCGTCTAATTACCAGTAATATACCATATAATACCATGACATCGTCTAATGACCAATAATATACCATATAATACCATGACATCGTCTAATGACCAGTAATATACCATAGAATACCATGACATTGTCTAATTACCAGTAATATATCATAGAATACTATGGCATGGTCTAATGACCAGCAATATACCATATAATTCCATGACATTTCATTGGAGAATGTATAAGGATATACACATTTACAAGCCCAACTATACTGGGAGAAGGCCGGCAGTCATTCAGCCAGTATTGTTGGACTTCTAAATATTTATATCTCCAACATATCTTACAACAAAGCAGCACATTCCTTATAATTGCAAGCCAATTTTATTACAGAATGTTTATTATACAATTATTTTAAATCCTATTTTGAATTATTCTACCAGATTCCAACAAAAACTACATTTTTCAAATTTTATCACCGACAATACCACAACTCGGTAAAGCGCCAAAAACACTGTCCTACGAGTTGTTTCTGCGATCACAATACAATGCGAAACGTATTTAAAGCGAACATGCGATTTTCCCGGCATTCTTTGACCTCATTATTGCAAGTTTCGTATCGATGCTGTTCTGAAACGTTCATTTTGTTGATGATTGTTGAACTCTTGCCATATGACCAGTATCCTATTTCAAAAAGATTGCAAAGTATACTTATCTAGCAAAGAATACTTTGAGGGAGAAATTTTCAATTTAAGGACAAATTTATTAATTTTTATTATACTTAATTTATGACATTATCACAGCCACTTTTGCTGTGCTAATGTAATAAATTCAGTATAATAATTCTGCACACTTTTAATCATCAAATATATGCAGTCGTTAGTTCTATATGAAATAATCAATTTCAGGAAAAATAAATGCTTACTCTCTCAAAGATGCAAATAGGTTGGTGAAATAGGCTACTGATGTGGCTACTCGCGGTCAATTAAAATACTGGTCAGTACTGGTATGCATTATTTGTGGTAACAAAGTGTCTTAACAAATAATATGTTTGTTAATAAATAATATAATAAACAAAATGCCATACCATATGCAGATGTTTGAAGGCCATTAATTATGCGTATACTGTCGCAAAGTAATATGCGTGTGTTTCATGTATATGTCAGTCTTTATTAGTATAAGGGTTCTATATCCATTGCCAATGTGGTTATGTCAGTTTTGCAATCCGTCGGTCGACATATTAAATGTATGTGTATGACGAATTTGGTTTATTCTTTCAGAAAACCTGCATTCCCATTGTATGTTATTAGTATATATCCTAATGGTAATACGTTCATTATGTTGTATTGGGCCACTAGCATAGATCCGGATGAGCTATCACCATTACATTGTATGCATCGCAAGCACTTTCAGGTTATTTAGTAATAACGTTTAAATATTATACATCATCAACATACATCGGTATAGCATCCTAATGTCCTAATGGTCATATTGCCTATTTTACCTCTGAAATTACCATGCATTATCAAGGTGTATGATCAAGTGGTACTAACAACAACAACAAGTACTGAAACTTCCAGAATCCATCCGATTCAAAGTACGTATTATTTTATATTGTACTTATTACGTAACGGATTTTGATGAAATATGGCGCACCAAACGCGTCTTGTTAAGCTGCATTTGGTGGTCACTGTACTTTGGCCCAAACTTCTGTCATTTTTGCGAATAATCGATTTCCGGTTGTCGGTAGATAGAAGAAGGAATAGAAACTACATAAGTTCGTGCCGAACACCCTGGACGACCACATGCAGGTCACGAAGACGCGTTTGCTGGGCCATATTTCATCAAACTCCGTTTCATATTAAGGAAAATATCAAATAATACTTTCTTTGGAGTGGTCAAGATTTCAACACTTTCAGCCACTGTTGTTGTTGTGATAGCCACGTGATCATGCACCTTGAATATGTACCCGCTGCTTGTCTTTGTTACACATTTATCATTAATATTATAATCCAATTGCAGCACATATTTCTCAGTGGCTACGAATCCGTTTCTATAATCTCATATAGTCTCGTATATATCTCCGTAATGATAAATAGTTATTCATTAAGCTGTTTGCATTTATTTCTTTTTTTTTTAAATATTGTGTTATTACACTATTCTCTTCACCAAAAAAAAAAAAGAAAAAAGAAAACAACAACATCCGTAGTCCCTTTTTTGCTGGTGGAAAAAGCTCCAAAGGAAATCTCTCTCCTGGGAAACTTCCAATTGCAATGAAATGGTATTGTATCTGTCTGTACATATCTCTCGTCACGAAACCTATAGTAGTGTAATGAATGTGTAACAGTAATAACAATACACAGTACTGTGCTGTATATATATATGTGTGTATTGTCATAAATACTGTATCGCGTCCAATGACTTGTAAGCAGATATCCTGCAAAGGTGCATCTAACATTACCATACAGGGGTCATACCAGTTATCCGGACAATCAGTTTATCGGACAAATGAAAATACCTGTTACAGAGACTAGTATACGTCTGTCCGGATAACTGATTGTCGGAGTTAATTTTGTGGCAATCTTACGACTGATGATCTGACCCAATTTTAAGTGAGAAAGATGGCACATTTTGCTAAATAGTTTACATGTGCTGAGACAGCAAGAACCGAGGATTGTTCTGTGAAAGTTTTATGCCCGTAGCTGCTATTTTAAGAAAAATATCGTGAAAACACTGCCATTTTTGTCCGATAATCTGGAGGACCCCTGTATGCATCATTTTGATATTTCACACATTAAAAAATTGTCCATAATGATTGAATATTTTGTGAGTGATGGTAGAAAGCTCAGATATCTAGCTGTTTGTGTAGTGTACTGAAATCATATTTATATGACTTTGCCGTCATATCTACATGTATCTGGGACGTATTGCACCAAATGGTATTATATATTCTGTCATAGTATTTGCTGTATGTGTCAAACGCTCCAAGTGGTGAAACTGTCCGATAGCATGTACACACTAGCATGGTGGAGATGGCAACTCAATTCTCTGTATAATATAAACTAAGGAGAACAGGGTCAGACATACATGTACCTTATGTAGATATTCATTCACATGTATGATGCAGTAGTATATAGGGAGTCAAAATGATACCACCTACGGTGGTATCATTTATAACCCTATATACTACCCCCACCACCCCCGAAAAAGCACAAATTGGTTAACGAGGAAATTGTCCCCCACCACCCCCGAAAAATCCAAAATTGGTCGTGAAAAAAACAACATGTTTTCCCGACAGCAAATTTATGAATTTTTGAGAAAATAATTAATGCAATACCAATTCACGATTGGATGTGCCCACGAGTGATAGTTTATATTCCAACACCCCATTTTTCTCCTCCAATATAGCTAATTTATTTCGCAGATCAACAACTAATTCTACCAGCTCTAGTCTACCACGTTCACCTGTAGCCACCTGACAGCGTAGTTGCTTATGTCTACAAAGAGTTTGGGCACTAACGAATTTACAAGGGCATCTGGGGCATTGAAATTGTGGGGGGGGGGGCACAAGGAAACTTTCTACGTCTCGCTAGATGCCTTCGTAGATAGTCTTTACGCGTAAACGTTTTACAACAAGTCTCACACTCCATTATATATATATATGTATATGTATATGTTTATATTCAATTGGTCGTGAAAAAAACATAATGTTTTCACGACCAATTGAACAGATAAATTTCATAGGTTATACAAAAATATATTACAGAAAATATAACGCCATAACCAGAAATAGAAAGTTTGAGAAGAGAAGCCGAATCTCTAGGGATTACTTATAGTACACGGTTGAGAGTTAGGGGGTTGACAAAGCTGATAAATGCCACAAAGAAATGAGGCGTTTATGAAGCGGTTTACCCGCGCCGCCTATAAAAGAGGGCATTTAAAGACCTCTCACTAGCGGAGGAAGTTGGTAACAGAATCAAAAGAAAGTATTGCGGAGCTAAGGGCTAGTGTAATTAATTCTAAAGAATTACCTTCAAGCACAAATAATTTGTCTCAAATTAGACACACAGGTGACCAAATACCAAATAAAAGATCTATAGTTCGCTCGATAGTGGAAAAAGATGAAGAAATATTGGGGGCTCACGATGAAACATTGGAAAAGGTAGAAAATGGAAGAGTGGGTAGTTACATTATCCTTTCGTAAAAAACATTAACATTAACGAGTCTGAACGCATGTCCGATAAACTCGCTCCGTATCTAACAACAAATTTTTATTTGAGATATTCATATTCTTACAAGCTAGAACATATGGAGGAAACTAAAAATGGAAAACCTAAAACTCTAATATTTCACAAAAATCTCGGTGGTAGCAAACCACTATCATCAATGAAAACCGTTAAAAAATGGCTGTCAGATAAGGAGCAAACACGAATAATGTCCGATAAAATAGACAGACCCAATACAAAGTGGAAGTTTGTAAGATGGGTAGAGGTTTTCGTAAAGCTAATACAGGGTAGTAGGGGAATAGATTTGGGACTACAATCCAAAGAAGCGGCAGGAGGAGAACTTCCAGAATGGTTGAAGAATAAAAAAGGTATGTATTCTTTAGATAAGTATAATGACGACCTTTGTCTGTTCAGGTGTCTAGCTATGCATATGACAGATAAAAGACCCGACAGATGTACAGAAAAGGCGAAAGAACTTAGTAAGCAATATTTTGGTAGTAATGTGGTTTCACCAATTCCTTTTTCAGATCTGAAAAAGGTTGAAGAGTTTTTTTAAAATCGGTATAGAAGTATATCAACCCACCGAACGTAATGTATGGTGGTTGTAAAAAGGTACCAGCGCACTATAAGGCAATAGGTAATAAACCAATGACAATAGGACTGTTTAATAATCACGCATTTCTGATAAAAAACCTTAAAAACCTATCTAAAATTTACGCCTGCGATAATTGCAAGCAGAAATTCACGAAAGCGAGTAATATGAAGAGACACGGACCAACATGTATGAGAGGTGAGACAAAAGTAATATGTGATGGTAATTATTTAGAGGCCCGCGTTCGTCGTTCGAGAAAGCGTTCTACCCAAACAGTTCTAACTGTTATGGGGCGATCGATTGGATGTACTCGGTGGAAAAGCGCGAGGGAATTCACATTCACCACGAACAGTGTGGACACGGGGGTGAAAGATGGATTTTAGGAGCTCCAGTAGATGGATACTGTCCAGAAACCAATACCGTATATCAATATCACGGCTGTTACTGGCACGGGTGTGAGATTCATGCAAAGCATAGAAAAGAAGAACGCGCATCCACTATGAGAAGAGATACATTTATTAGAAGAAGCAAAGAATTCAACCTAGTAGTTATGTGGGAATGCGAATTTCAAAGAACGGGTAAAGACATAAAGATCCGTTGCGACACTACTCTTTATCCATATCAGATAGTATACGATTTTGAGGCATATCTCAACCCAGAATTTGAAACTCTCGGTAATAATCTAGAGTACGAAGCCGAGCACGTTCCGGTAAGCGTTAGTATAGGAGATAATTTCTCAGGAACATTAACTCATATTTGTGATAAAGATCCCGCAAAACTTATAGAAAAATTCGTAGAAGATTTGAATGTCAGGGAAAAGCTATAAGAGAAGAAGTGTGGTCAAGATATGGGTTTAATACAGAACATTTACGTAAAAACCAAATCGCCAAGATCGAACAGTGGATAGAGCAAGTACCGGTTATATGGTTTTAACAGCAGTAAGTACGATATAAACTTAATAAAGAAATACCTAGTAGGCGAACTGGCATCAACAACAAAGAAAGTAATTGTCGGAAAACGTGCAAACGCAACAATATTTCTATTTACTCCAGAGTTTAGATTTCTTGATGTAATACTTTATCTAGGACCTGGTGTAAGTTATGATAGTTGGATAAAAGCCTACGAATGCAAAGGACAGAAATCTTTCTTTCCTTATGAGTGGTTCGATTCGCCAGACAAACTGGATTACCCAGGACTACCGGATATAGAGAATTGGTATTCCAAACTATCTGGGAAAATGTTAATAGATGAAACAGAATTAAGTAAATGTCGTAGAATTTTCGAAGAAAATAATATGAAAACTTTCAGAGATTGGTTGAAATATTATAACGATTTAGATGTAGCACCGTTCCTAGAAGCGGTGGAAAAAATGTGTGAATTTTATAAACACAGAGGTGTGGATATTTTCAAAGATGCGGTAACACTACCTGGAGTAGCTATACAATATTTATTGAGAGGAACCATTAAAGAACAAAAAAATATACCGGAGGATGCTCTATATGCACCAACAGAAGAAACATACGTAATGATGAAGGACGCTCTAGTTGGCGGTCCATAAATAGTATTTACACGATATGCAGAAGCTGGTGTTTCAAATATTAGATCTAATTCCTCAAATGAAATTAACAAACCTTGCAAGGCTGTTTTGGGGTACGATGCAAACGCGTTATATTTATCTACGTTAAATAAAGAGATGCCGTGTGGGAGAGAAACTATACACCATATAGATACCCCACATAATCCTAAATTTATTAAAAATTAAAAAAGTTTTGTAAAAGAGTTTTATCTGGAGACTGGTTTGGGTTTGCGGAGGTGGATATAGAAGTTCCACACAACTTAAAAGATAAGTTTTCTGAAATGTCTCCACTTTTTATAAACAGAGAAGTAGATGTTGATGAGGTTCCAGAACACATGATAAAATATTTGGAAGATACTGGAAGAACTAGAGGAAATGGAAGAAAATTGGTGGGATCTATGTCGGCCACCAAAGTACTGCTGTACGCGCCACTATTGAAATGGTAATTAAAACACGGCCTAGAAATAACGGGAGTTCATCGTGTTATAGATTATATTAGTGGTAAACCCTTCGAATGGTTCGCAAAAGAAGTTACAGCTGCAAGACGAACAGGCGATGTAGAACCAAATAAGAAACCAGTAGCGGATATAATGAAATTATTAGGCAATTCGTGTTGTGGAAAAATGATAGAGGCAAAAGAGAGACATTTAAATACGACATATACACAAGACGAAACCTGTGTTGACAAAGCGTTAAGATCTGCATTCTTTGATGATTTGGAAGAGATAGGAGATGCGTACGAAATATCTTCCCGAAAACCCCGGTGTGCAGTAAAGAGCCCCTTCCACTGTGGAATAGCGGTTTATCAACTAGCTAAATTGAGAATGTTGGAATTTTACTACGAATTTCTAGATAAATACGTAAAAAGAGAAGACTTTGAATTAATACAGATGGATACAGATAGTATGTATATAGGAGTTAGTGGAAAAACGATAGAGGAATTGATTAGACCTAACTTACTAGACGAGTTTGAAAAAGAAAAAAAGAAATGGTTGGCTTGGGATAAATGGAGCGAAAGAGAGCCCGGACTTTTCAAAATGGAATTTAGCGGGGATAGGGGCTATAGCGTTACTAGTAAGTGTTATTTTGTAGAAAAAATTAATTTCACTAAAGATAATTTGGAACAAATTAAATTAATAAAAACTCTGCGAAAGGAATGTCCAAGAGAACTAACAATTTAAATTGGGATAGATATAAACGAGTACTAAGTGAAACTACAGAAGATGGAAAACACATTATAGATGTAGCACAAAATAGAGGATTTAAAATGAAAGACGGCGTTATGAAAACGTACTGTCAACAAAAATTAGGACTCTCGGCATACTACGATAAAATACGCGTGTTACCAGACGGAATACATACAGAACATCTCTAAAGACTCTGACGATCCGGGGGTAGCTGGGTGTCAGAAGGCACCATAAGAAGTTCTTCGCGAACAAACCCTCGAGATGGCCCATCATCCAAATAGTAGAGCACGGGCTCATCAATTTGGTAATAGATCGATCTAGATGATATACATTGAGAGACCACACGGGATCAGTCGCGCGGCGGCTGCCACCTTCGAGCTCTCCCGGTTGATATAGGTACCGACGTCAATATCTGATGGAAGCCGCTGCTCCCTAAACCAACGGTTGCTCCTCTAAACCAACGGGTCGCCCGCGCGAGACGGCAGAGGGCTTGCTCGTCACCCTTTTAAACTTGATAGCATCTACAGGCTTCTTACCTATCAATCTGGTCACCTCTCCGTTCAGTGCGAAGACCACGGCGGGCAGTCTGGCCACCCACTCGGTCGATCGTGAATGGGGGTCTACAAGTTCTTTGGCGTATTGGTGTCCGAACAGTCTCTCAGCCAGGGTTCGATTGAAGCGCTCCACTATCCCCTGGTCCCGGTGGATATTGACGCGGCCGCGTCTGATAGCAAATTTGTGCTTAGACAATAGATGAGAGACCGCGCCCATGAACTCGCGGCCGGGATCGACCTGGAGAAGATTCGGCCATTTGAGAGGATCCTCTTATATATTCGGGAAGAAAGAGCCTCGGCCACCTCCTTAGACTATTTAGTGGCCAACGGCTCAGCCCCCGCCCCCTTATAACGACTCGCTACGTCAACGATTGTCAGTGCGTACTTGTACGTTTTGCGACCGACGCGATCGTGAGGGAGAAACAGGAGATCCGCTTGGTGAACTTGGTTCGGCACCGGCACGTCGAATTTCGGGCGCGGAATATTGTGAGGCGCGAGTAAATAGATTTGCCAGATGGCCTGCTTCTTGAGCCATTCCTTGACAGCGTTTTCTGAAACCTTGGTCGCCGCCGCGAGGTTCTTGATGGCCGCGAGTCCCTTCCAGTACCCGCGGGGGCTGTAGTACGTGTTCGCTAGCTTGCGCGCTAAGCGAACCGAGGGTTTGGTATCAAGTTTGCGCGTGTTCATCGTATGCGAAGTATTCTAATATATCGGACAATCTCCAACATGCCCTCGCCAGTTCGTCCGGTAACTGCGTCGTTAATAATAAACCTTTGTTGGAAGTTTCGCTGCAGCCCCAATCGCTTTGTTTGGTTGGAACAGAGAGGGGAATCTAACTCGGAGGATAATCTAACATCCGCTTTGCGAAAAGGGATGGCCGCTTTTTCGTCCTCGCGCCACGTCTCGAGACAATCTCGGCCAGACGAATCATACTATTTGCACCAGGTAAACGATGTTTTTGGGCAGTGTAGCCTACATCGATCATAGCGTCATAAAGTTCGTCAACTAACATCGTTATATATATATATTTTTATAAAAAAAAATTGTTTTAATTAATTAATTAATTTAAAATCTCGATTGAATATAATAGCCGACGAGACCCACCACACCCATTCCCACGACGATGAACGCGATCTCGCGGTCTTTTGGGTTTTTGGGCCTCTGACGGTACATAGAAATCTGAAAGTTGTGGCTCGCGATCCATTGGATCGAGACTTTTGTGCGGATATGCCAGCGCGTACTCGCGGTTGGCTTCTTCAACGTTCTGAAAAGTTTGCGCGGCGTGATTTTCGCGGCGAGCTCTTCATTGACCCAGTCCAGATGGGCGGTTCGTTTTTTCGACCACGCTTCCTTTGCGCTATTGAGTTGTTCTACAGCTAAATCATGACGCTTACGCTCCTCATCCACGTTCGAGCTTTTCATTTCATTTTAGAGAATATAAAGTTGCTACCGCTGAACGCCAATGCGTTTACAAGCGCACCACCTACTATTACTGCGATTGAAGCCATTTATTTCCATATATTAACTGGTAGAATTCCAGCTTTAACTAGATAATCTCGGGTCCAAACTGCGGCCGCTACATCTAAGGTCGCGAGCCCTACGTCTCTCACAGTAAAGTCCAATTTGGGAGCGGATCCTCCTAGGACCATCTTTGATAGTCGAGCATACCCGATACTGAAACCCAATATCACCATGGCGTGATAAAGCGCATTCACTAACATTTTACCATCTTGTTCAGCCATTGTTATAATTATTGCATATAAAAGGGGTCGCGATCAATGTTTAAATGGGGCGCATCCAAATTCAACATTGTTGATGATTGGTGTTTCGTAACTTTCTTCTGAACACTGGCTGGTTGTTTTTTCGGGTATTTCCACACGCACAGGGCACCAACAACTGCCAGACTACCACCAACAAACCAACTCCAATTCGTGAATTGGGGTTCAGGACCCGGTTGTACGAACGTTCCATTAGTTAATGTATCATTAGCCTAATGACACATTAACTTTCCATTAGTTAATGAGTCATTAAAAACTGGTTGTACGAAACGTCATTAAGTCCTCATTAACTAATGACGTTTTAATTGCATATTAACTAATGACGTGCTGTCATTAACCTGTAAACAGACAAGTAAACCAGTCAAATTCCAGTTTTTTGGTTCCGGTTTCTGTAATATGACAATATGACAGGCGCGCTTTTCCTGCTGCAACCGAACGATTCAACAGAAACTCACACAGACATGATGCCTTTAACTATATTGTAGCAACGTCATGTCTACGTCATGTAATTATAATAAAATTAGAAATCACCGTTTCAATCTAACAATCTACGCGCAACGTATATGTACTGCGTTGAGGAAGTCCGTATGTAGCGGGGGGGGGGGGTGTTATATATATATTTATTTTTCTCAACAACAAAACATGAGAATCGTCTCGAGTTTTCGCGATCTTGCCTTCCGCTTTTGAAAATAAGTTTGGCTCCAACCCTATTGTTCTGTCTGTAACTTAGGGCGAGTATCTCGGCTTTACAGACAGAAAATTCGGGTTTGTTTTGCTCATACATGTGTCGAAAGCATGTCGCGTTTTCGCGATCTCAACCTATGCGAGAAATCGCGAAAAAGCGAGGTTGTCACATTTCATGAACAGGACACGTACCCGCTGTTTTAGGAGACGTTTATCGTGTGCTGCCAAAACGTGTTTTTATTAAGAAATAGAGCAAATGTGGACAATCTTCAGTATTTCTTGAGACTTGACAACTGAAACATAATTTGACAAAATATGATAATCGTCACATGTACTGCCATGCCAATACATGTTTATGTTTATGAAAAAAACAACATATATGATACCATATGACAGGGCTTAGTTAGCCAATTTTAATCTGCAGGCCCGGTTGACGACTTCGAGCACTTTGGTGCGAGTATGCCTGGGTGGTGGCGGGGGGGGGTTTGGGGGGTTTTGGGGGGATGACCCCCACCCCACCCCGAAAAAAAATCGAAACTAGAAGGTAAATGATGCACTCTGGCACATTATTTTTTCCATTTTCTCGAAAATTCTGCAGTGCCTTAATGCAGCTGCGCGCCTGTATGATATATGGTTACTGGCAGTCTGCATCGCATCGTCGACCTATACACAAGATGGCGAAAACGGGAGACCAAATCGCCAGACTGCGAAATCATCTGTCGGTAATCCAGTTTCACGTGCAAAGTGTGACTGTAGAATTCGGCGGGGGGACAAACGTATGTAAACCACACTATGTAGTCGCTCACGTCATCGCATCGCCAATAAATTGATATTTTTCATAATTATGATGTTTTGATCTCTTGATATTAAAGCAAGATTTGGCAGCACATGAGACCAATGTATTTATGTTTTCTTTTCACATTTGTTGATTTCTTAATAAATAGGTTTGAAAACACATGCGAATCGTCTCCTTAGATGATTCTAATGTTTTGTAAACAAGACATATTGATGCTTTTTGACACAAACGTTTGACACATTCAGAAATAAACGATTTAATTTGTGTTTCTCGAGTCGGGGGTGGAGAGGAAATACGATCGATTACACATCCGTGAAAATCTTGTTGGAACGTAAATGGACGTTTTCGAATGGTAAGTTTCGTTGACTATGTTTATGCTGTTAAGCACATTGTTTATTCGACTGACCAATTTTGTTTTTTTACATAGAGCAGATTCAGTGTTCCTACTCAACGGAAAAATCTCGCCGTTAAATTAGTCACGTGATCAAACAAGATGTACTGGGGATGTAGCGTTCGTTCTTGAGACTGTGACTGGAGAAATGAGGCTTATGGGATTTATGACCAGTGCCGCTCCTGATCAACATTCAAATATAGCCCGATAACGATATATATTCTTTGTTAGAAGCATGAAAAAGAAGGTTTCATTGGTGAAATGGCGAACAGTGCAGATCCTGATCCAGACTTGCGGATGCACAGGCTGATCTGGATCTACACTGGTTGCAGAACGCATAAACCCCATTTCTCCAGTCGCAGCCACATGTTATGTATGTACGATCGCCATATGTATCATATCGTCCCAATGGGTTGTTGGTTGGGAGCATGCGAATGGTAAAATGAACGGTAGGATTCATCCTTTCCGGAATCCCGATCTACCTGGTTTGGCCATCAGGTACGTTTTTGGCCTTCTGGTACTCGAGTTGAATCCGGTTATATCCCATTTTAAGAGTAGTGGAATTAGTACTAATCCTATTACTTGTAGGGGCCAGGGCTAAGTGACTCTGGTGTGTTTAGGACCTGGCAACAGTCAGGTTATTCTAATTTCAGGACTGAATATATATTATTGTAAATATTCAGTTCTGATTTTGGGATACCCCCCCCTCCCCCGCCCGCCCCCGCCCCCCGATATCACAACAGGTGAGATACGAGACTTGACCCCGTTGACCCGGCCTAAAATGACCTTGGCTGTTGTCAGGCCGTTACACAGCATTACTCAATCAATCAATATATTGTTTTGGTCTTAATGATGAAACTGTCATGGTTGCGTTCTGAGGTAAATCTTATATTTCTTCCTTTTAATGATGGCCATGTTTCAGCCATTAACGCTAGGAATCCGACAATACCAAAGTTAGCTAAATTACTTCTGTAGTTTGTCTGACACCATTTCAGTTTTACCGCCGTTACATCAGCTGTTATTCTAAGTATGTATGGTCGCTCGTTAGGGGCATTTCTTTAATTCATTTATAAGTGATGGGTTGTGGCCTATGCGTAGAATATCTGACTCCCAATCTGGAGGTTGTGTGTTCAAACATCGCCTGATGCATCAAAAATATACTTTCATAGTATATTCACCCCACTGGTCTGTCGGATGAGACTGTGTTCCCGTCTCTATATGACCTTAGCTGTTGCTGGGACGTTAAACTCATTCACTTCTTCGTTTCTTGGCATGTTGACGCGATAAGACGAAAACGTTAATTTACATAAAATAAATCAATAACCATCGATTGCAAAACGTGATTATAATTCCGTATTATACACATTTTTTTACACAGTGACTTCAAGTGTTTTTCGCCCTGGAGCCGTAGACCAGAAGAAACGGAATTCGTTTCTACACTGCGTATGCGAAGAAACGAAAATTCTTCTTCATCTAAATTGCTTGGCCCTAAATGATACTCTTTGTGTTGATGGGCCGTTAAGCACAATTCAATTCAATTACATGCATGTATGTACAGTAGATATGTGCTAGTATATGGATAAAATGTTATGTAACGCTAGTGTGAAAGTTCAAAAACGTACATGTAGTCGTAAACGTTACAGTACATGTTACATACACAGGTGGAAGACTCGGACCTATGACACCAAAAAAATGCCTATTAAAAAAAATCCCATTACCCCACCCACTTGGTCTCGTACAGTACTATACGTTAATTCAAGGTGAGTATAAATAGCGCTATTATAGAAAGAGCCCTCTTTTTTTCCGGCTCGCACAAACACAATAAACATCGATTAAATGTATGAAATATGTCTCTGGCAATCGATAAAAAGGTATTAGGTGTGTGAATATACTCACTTCAAATCGCTGTTTCAAGTATTTATTGAGTTATTCGCGTTTTGATTACCCCATCCAAAGCGAAAGTTGCGTGTACGAAAGAATCTCACACAGAATCGGAGGCCGTCCGGCTGGATTATCGGTCATATTTGGCCGATAGCTGATCGCCAGCTCAAACTAAAGTCGTGCACCATGATCATATACATTAGAGACTCCAACCATACAAGGTTCGTCCAATTGTGATCGTTCGCCGATCTAAAAAACACTTTTTTCTATAATTTCGTTCATTATCTAGAACTGGGTCAATGCACTATCTTCCATAATACAACCACCGAAGAGTCTATGTAAGAACATCTCTGATTGGTTAAACCTAAAAATAGACGCGAGGACTTTCCCTTTTCAGGGTTTCCGGAAGACATAATCTGATAGTACGCGAATCATGAAAGAAAGTCAATAAAATTAGAAAAAAGTGTTTTTTAGCTCAATTGGACGAACTTTGTATGGTTGGAGTCTCTAATGTATATGATCATGGTGTACGACTTTAGTTTGAGCTGGCGATCAGCTATCGGCCAAATATGACCGATAATCCAGCCGGACGGCCTCCGATTCTGTGTGAGATTCTTTCGTACACGCAACTTTCGCTTTGGATGGGGTAATCAAAACGCGAATGAAAAGTCATGCAGAGCATGATGTTATTAGCCGATCAAATCAGGGTAAAGTGCATCGAACATATGTAGGTGTCTCTGGTAACATTGTCAATGGTAAAATATTTTCGACCACAGTTCTGTACCCAGCGTTGACATTTTTCTCGATTTTGTGCAGTTTTGGAAACCCGTTCCCAAATCCATCCAATAGCAGCAATGCCATAGCAGCAATGTTTTGTTGTCACCATTATGTTGCGAAATATTCCAGCGTAACACCTGTACTGTATGCTCTATTTATCTACAAATTACACTCCGCAATACACAAAGTTGTAGTCACTGTGTGTGTGTTTGTCCGAATTCTGTGGCAGCATGCGAGTGGGCGGAGCTACCAGGGCTATATATATCTAGCGGTTACAGTGTCATCTAAAAATAGACGCAAGCTCCTGCGTATTCAGGCACATGCCCAGATTGGCCTAATGTGCCCCATCCGTGATTTTTTGCGCGATGTCGGGCGCAAGACAATCAATAATTTGCGGCATTGACAATAATTAAGGGGGATTGCCGCAATCACGCGTGCTGGATGCATCCCTGCCATCCCTGCATGATACGTAAACAAATCAAAGTTGGCTATGAAGGGCAATTCTTCGTTTTGATTGGTGGAAAATTTTGTGAATATTAACTAGCGTCAAATGACATACGCGATCCAATGGGATAAACCCGAGATGCTTGGGATAAACCCGAAAATGCTGGGGTTACTAGTAAGGAGATTTTGAGCAGAGGTCGATTATAAATTAGCCGAATAAACACATTTTACGCGATTATACGTGGCTGAAACTTTTTCTGTTTAATAAATAAAAGCTTTAAATTAGCCCAATAATCGGCGTATGTTGGCGTATATGGCCATTAGAGCCAACTATGGACTTCAACAACAATAACTTCCGGGTTAAATCTCTTCAGGCGTTCAGCTCATTAAGTATTCAAAATTGTGTTATTTGGCTATAAGTAAAGTTTTAAACGGAGATAATTGCCAAAAATGCAAACTTTATCGGTTGATGCAATTTGGAAGTGATACAGAAAAATTCGCGTTCGTAGATTACCGAATAGCGGAGAAAAGGGTTGCTACAAACTTTTTCAGAATTCGATGGATAACCAACATATTAGCCGATCTATAAATAGATCGGCTAATAATAACTCAATAAATACTTGAAACAGCGATTTGAAGTGAGTATATTCACACACCTAATACCTAATTGCCAGAGACATATTTCATACATTTAATCGATGTTTATTGTGTTTGTGCGAGCCGGAAAAAAGAGGGCTCTTTCTATAATAGCGCTATTTATGCTCACCTTGAATTAACGTATAGTACTGTACGAGACCAAGTGGGTGGGGTAATGGGATTTTTTTTAATAGGCATTTTTTTGGTGTCATAAGTCCGAGTCTTCCACCTGTGGTTACATAGCGTCTCCCTTGCTTTATACGCGTATCTGTTTCTGATTTAATTTCATTTATGTGTGTCAGATTGCATTTAGTGAATACAATTTCGTATTTGGTAAAGTCGTGCATGTATCAATAACGAGGGAATTGTATTACACACCATGTCATAACCGCCGTGACTCATCAAAACTGTGAACATAATATGTGACGCGCCAAGCGAAAACCTCCTTTATGGATCAATGAATTGGTATCAACGTATTTGTTCGTTCCACCGTGTGACTGTAGTGGAGGATAGAACATTGGGTGTGTCAATGCCTACGATGTGATACAGTTTAAAATTATATCTAAAATCGATTGTCGGTTCGCCCCTCCCAACTTGAACCCAGAAAATGTCGCTGCCCTAGACATGCAGTGGGCCCACTATCGTCAGAAGAAGCTGTGCCCGAGAGTCGTCCGCCGCACATACAGCGTGGATACATAAATAATACTCCCGTTTTTAAACGAGCGTATCAAACATATGCCGTCCATATGATCTTTACCATTAGCTTGTCATAGTATATTTTCATAATTATGTGTTTGATCTCTTGATAAAGCAAAATTTGGCAGCACATGAGAATCGTCTCCAAAGACGATTTTCCTATTTTGTCAAAATATGGTTTTGTAAAGAAATACCAATGTATTCATGTTATCTTTTCACATTTGTTGATTTCTTAACAAAATAGGTTTGGAAACACATGAGAATCGTCTCCTTAGATGATTCTAATGTTTGTAAAAAAACACACATTGATGCTTTTTGACACAAACGTTTGACACATTCAGAAATAAACGATTTAATTTGTGTTTCTCGAGTCGGGTGGAGAGGAAGTACGATCGATTACACACCGTGAAAATCTTGTTGGAACGTAAATGTCAATTGTCACGTACACCATTTCAGTTTACCGCCGTTACATCAGCTGTTATTCTAAGTATGTATGGTCGCTCGTTAGGGCATTTCTTTAATTCATTTATAAGTGACGAACTTTCCCTATTCGAGCCACCATAGGAACGACCCCTCTACCAATTAGCACGTTTAACATACATCATTTAGTGTCTTGCTACACATATGCCGATGTTTACAATTATCAGTCGATAATCCCGTTTCACGTGCAAAGTGTGACTGACATTTAGAATTCGGCGGAAACAACCTTACCATAACTACGCTATGTAGTCGCTCGCAAGTCGCTCTCGTCATCGCATCGCCGATATAAATTGTTATATTATGCATTGATTAGCGTTTTATTTTTAAAATTTGTTTGATTTCTTAATAAAGCAAGATTTGGCAACACATGATAATCACTAAGACGATTCTCATATTTTGTCAAAATATGTGTTTTGTAAAGAACTACCACAATATATTGATTTCTTTTTTCACATGTGTTCGGTTTCTTAATAAAACATGTTTGGCATCACATGAGAATCGTCGACTAAGACAACACCATTACATTTTTTCGACAGCAGTATCACCAAAAACTAGCGATGTGACATGGAATGAAATGTCGGAGCCTAAACCATAGTCACTGGGAAACAATTGACACATTCAGTAATCGCCGATTTACATCCAGCCTCACCAACCTGTCGAATTGCGGCTGCATGTTTTTATGGCGGGTGGGGTGGGGAGAACATACAAGGACCCGACGCAACGTGTTTGTGTGCTAGTACTGGGATGAATTTGATGTGATTATAAAAAAAATCAGCGTCACGGTTGCAAACATAGATTAGAAACACGAATATTTCTGTTTCTAAAGTCGGGTTCCATTATAACTTCCATAGGGTGGAGAGGAAATACGATCAATTACATTGTCAACTGCAGAAATTCACATTGTGGTTTTTATGCGATCGTTTAAAAAAAAGTGAAATAAACGCCGCCTATTAGTATAAGGTGCCGTGTATTGGACGTGTTTAAATAATTAGTCACATGTAGTCAGAAATAAAGTAGAAAATGTGTTCATAGAACACGGATGTCCCCCCACCCCCCATTACAAACAAGGTGAACATAAGTCCCCTAGTGAATATAAAATAAATTGGTGCAGTGGGGCATAAACATGAGTGGTACCAGACGAGTCACATACAAATCAAACTTAAATGTTGAATTGAATTTTATTTCCATACAACAAGCTAGGTCACGTACATACAATAATGCACATATGCATTCTAATTTTATTTTTGGCTTAACGTTAAAGATCAAAGTTTTCCCCGCCCAGGGTGTGGTTGGTAGGCGGGTATATTAGAGAAATTAGACAGGTAAAAGATCACGGTGACAGGAATTAGAGACCTAAAACAGGGGGTTTGGATATTAGATAACCACATCATGCCGCTGTATGGGAAAACACACTCCAATGACATCACCATGGGCATGGGAAATGAAACAGAAAAAACATTGATTTAGTAAAGTAATCACTAATTGTAGATATTACAACAAAGTTTATTCTTATAGAAAAAACATATTACATTTTATTGTTTTTGCTGTAATATAGATCATGTGTGTTTATTTGTAAGACATCATGCATTAATCGAATCGGGCAGTATTTTCTAATCCAGTCCCATCGAAATTACCAATCACCCCACTTGTTGTTAGATCGAACACGGTGTAAGGTGTCACTAGCCTATTATTAGATCGGGATGCTGACGAAGTGACGTCACTGTGTAAGTTCACTGCAGCTGTGTTGTTTAAACTTGAAGGCCAACACTGTCAGTGAATGCATTTACAGCAGTTTGCGTGTGTTACACGGCATTTTAATTCTCAAAGTCTGAATGCCCTTCAGAGTTGCAGAATGAGACAGACAAATTACAGGGATTTTTGGATTGTTTACGCAATAAATATGTAAGTAGCATTGTATAAAGGAAATCGAGAGTAATTTGAAACTTCATCTTCACCATTTCATCCGTCTTTTCTGTTGTTTTTTAACGAATCGACAGCAATGGCCGCCATCTTGGATAATTCACGAAGGCTTAATTACAGGAGCACGCGCCCTAATGATGGTCCAGTACCTACATTAACTAATGATAAGTTAATGACGACTTAATGATAACTTAGTGTTCGTACAACTGAATTTAATGATAAATTAGTTAAGGAGTCGCTAATGAAAAGTTAATGAGTCATTAGTGCTTCGTACAACCGGGTCCAGTCCAACTCCAACGGGAGTTGGTATTGGGTGACAAATTCAAAAATTTGGGTGTGCTTCTAATTCGTGAATTTGGGGTGTTGTTGCACTCAACCCAATCGGGATTGAAGTTGAACCCGATTGCTCTGTCTTCAAATGTTTTGCTGTCTCCGTCCCCATCAATTCACTAATTGGCTGCAACCCCAATCTCGATTGGAGTTGAGCCTCTCGAAGCTCGGCGAGTATTTTATCTTGTTTAACTTTTCGGGTGGCAGCCGCCGCCCGCCCAGATGCCTGTCTTTTGGGATTTTTTATATGCGGTATGTCATCCAGTGGCGGAGTAACACTCTGGTTCGATTGTGTTGGAGCAATCTGGTTCAACTCCGTCACTCTCGTTGGTGTGTATTGTGTCATCATTTTCAGGGCTTATAGTTCGTGGGCATATATGTCCAAATTGACAGTGTTTACCCGTGGTCAACGCGGTTGTCAGTGGAGCTAAGTACATTCCAAACTTGTGATAAATTGAGCAGCATGCCGTTCTAAGAGTGTGTCCTATAAAAGGGTCAGTCTCTAGATCGTGAATCAACCCTTCGGTGTTTGGTATAGGGAGAAGTATACTAACGGCGGTAGCGTACAAATGAATAGCCGCCGATCCGAGAGTTTTCGTCATCTCCACTCCCAATTTGGATTCGTACCGCGCATACATTTTATCGATCTCCGCAACTGACATCTTATCCACCTGAAAAAACTGAGAGACGCCTACCGAGATAATGCTCCGATTGCCCACCCCCCCCCCCAGCAACCAGCGCAGCTAGCCGCTCTCGTCGCGCCGCATTTTCATTTTCATTCGGAGTCGTTGCACTCAACCCAATACCAACCCCCGATTCCGATTGCTCTGTCGGATCATTATTGTTGGCAGTCGGAGTTGAGGTTTCTTCTATTAGCTGATCGAGAAGTTTGTCACAGTTCATTTTTCTTAATTTTTTCAAAATTAGTAATATAACTATTCTGACAAGTCTCATCACTTTAACATATTGCCAAGCGCACCACCCGATACTTATGATCACCATTATGCTCGCAACAAAGCTCGCAGCGGAGCACCAAATTGTTAACATTGTTAACCATTGTTCAGCATTTGTTCAGCATTTGTTCAGTATTTGTTCAGCATTGTTCAGCAATTGCTAAGCATTGTTAAGCATTGCAATAGCTTATTACTTTGTAATTTTCCTAATTTTATAATTTTCTTAAAATTAATTATTAATTAATTGATAACTTTATAAGCAGTTGGTTGATCAGTCTTTAGCAGAAGCTTGGCGTGCTTAGTTTCCGAAAGCATCTGTCGAACCTCCAGGCGCTCTCGCGCTTGGGATAACGTCATTCTCTCGAAGACAGTCATCGAATGAGTCTCGGTCCTTGCAGTGAAAGAGGGCGACCCATTTCGTTTGCTCGCGCAGATCCTTGAGGAATGCGTTGTATTTTTGAGTGGAGATCCATACGCTTTGCCTCGCATGGCGGCCAGAAAATGCGAGCTCGGAGAGCATGTCCTTCTTTTTGGTCATCGCCGCCTTGGCCGAGCAATCGTCAATCACATATAGGGTGGGCTCACCCTGGAACCTTTGGTATAAACCACGCAACCAATCGTGAAGCCTATCACCGGGGTCAATAACGTATACCTCAGGGTCGGTCCATATCCACGGGCGCCGCTGATAAGTATCGTTGTGCCGCACAGTGGGACATAGGATCACAATGTGACGAAAGGCATCGCGGTAGGACTCCTCGAGTAAGTCGAGGATGAAAACCGTTTTTCCACATCCTGTCTGCCCACATATTATGGCAGAGTGAGCATCTCCAATCGTGAATTGGTATTGATTGCTAGATTTCTTAATTAATTCTTTAGAATTATGTATTAATAAATCGTTAGATGATTTTTTTATTAAATCAGTAGATCGCTGATACGTATCGACCATCTTCGATGTTGAGTTGTGTCGTATAATTATATATAAGTACACGTTCAATGGCCCCCCGGCTCCGTCCGCCTCTTTGGTTATCTGGATCGTCACACCCTCACTAGCGTTCTCAACTTGGCGTCCGCTACCGTGTATTTGGTCATCGTCGCTGGCTCGCATGTCTAGCCATAACGCGTATTTGGTATTCAGGAACTCCGCGAAGGAGACGGCCGAGAGCTGCAGGTCTTTGGCAACTGCTGCAACCTCCGGAGAGCGCTTAGAGCCGGCAGCAAACTGCTTTCTTACTTCATCCCACTGCTGGTGCGCGCGAAGACCCGCGCTGTAGAGTTGATTGGGGACTCCCTCGATCGTCACCTCTACCTTCGTGATTTTGGGGTTATATAATCTGTCGGTTTTTCTAGCACCGAGCGATAACCGAGCCTCCTCGAATAGCATCAGTATACCTTTCATCGAGCGGGCGGGTACGTTGACATTAATATTCCACAATGTGTCGCTTTTGTCTTTCGTCATCTTGCGATGGCGAAGAACTCGGTCGTAAAGTATGGCAACGCGCCCGGAGTACTGTGTTCTGATCAATCGCGCGAGTTCGGGCATCGTGACCATGTCGTACTCCAGCGAAACATTATCGATCGTATACGTTGATAACACGTCGGTGGATATGAGAACTCGGCCGTAGTCGTTGAACGTTAGTTCGTATTCGAGGCGGTCAGCCAAAGCACTCTGATAGTAGGGCATGTGACTCTCTAGCAACTCAAAGTCGAGCGGGATGTAGAAGCGGTTGCTGTAAGCGCCCGCGACCGCGTTGTCACTCGCGTTGTTATCTACCTTGTCACCAGCCCCGATTCTAAGTTTGGTTACGTTCTTATTTCGACTGGTGTCAATACCCTGATAGATAGCGTTTTCGCGCTCTTGCGCCGTCTTCCACAGGTCCTGGTAGCAATGGTAGACGTCGCTGTCATCGATCGACATCACCTCATTACCAGAAATCTTTATCATAGTCTTCTTGACTATGGCACAGGTTCTGAACGACGGTTCGGTCCGCGTCCGTCGACGTCAGCGAAATAGTGAAAGCGAGGCGAACAGTACCCGGAACAATGACGTCGTGAGTTCCGAGGTTTGGGAAGCGGGACTAAGAGCTGCTGGTTCTGGTCGATCGTCGATGGGTTGTTCGTAATAACGACACTCTGTCTCACGCCTTTTGCCCCGAGGGGCTCAAGCAGTCTGCGGTATGGATTGAGTTTGCGACCGTATTGACTCGAAGACATAATTAATTTTTTCAAAATTATTGAAACTATTAAACCCGTATGGTTTTGTCTTTAATACATAATTAATATGGCTGATTACAATGTTGAAATGAATGAAATCGGCAGAGACGATTACCTCGATGGTGATGATGATAATTTCGAGGATTCCCTCGAGACACCCACCATAGAGACTCCAGTTCCAATCCAATCACGATTGTGTGGCGCTACCACTAGTCAAAGTCAGGAATTACTTGAGGGAGCTGTAAACGACTACTACAACAATTTGGCAGCAGAAAAAGGTGTGGTCCCCTCTGTCGGTCGCGACTACTCCAAGTTCAAATTTGATATGAACGGTAGATTGCGACTAAGAGCAGCACTACATCTCCCATTAGTCAACACGAGGACCGGAAAACCCCTATCGCTAAACACCATTGCAAGATACCGGGGCGGTGGCGAAATCGTAAGGGACGAACTCGGATTCACGGATTGGAAGCGTGTCAAAATAATTATGCCAGCCCGTACTGTAGAGACCCTACAGTCTACCGACGAAACTATAGCGAAGACGGCCGCCGCGATAGAAACGGTCGAGCTCAGCGAGGTCCCTCAATTAGCCACCGACGTTATTAACACGATGGAGACCACGTTCAGCGTCCAACCGCAATTGGGGGAAATACTCAACGATGACCCACCGTTACCTCTTCGAGAACTCCGTGGACTCGATAAGGCTCTACAAACGGTCCGGGGCGAACTGGTCCTTAACCTCTCCAAACTCACGGCGCTGGATGAACATATCGCGCTAGAAGAATGAAAACTGGTGGAAGCCGGTGACGATAGAGAATCTACCGAGCGGATCGCCGAACGACTGCGGTCTTTGCGGGATGAAAGAGAAGCTCGCTTTGAGGCCGCCTCGGCTAACCGTGAGGCTCTCCGCACACAAATAAGTCGGATCCGCGAATCAATCTCGAGGGTCCTCGAGGAGACGACACTCGGTGAGCGTCTTCGCACTCTGTTCAGAGAGCAGGGCGTCGCGATAGCAACCATCCTCGTTGCTATCGGCATGACTATATCGACCATAGTTCTAGCTTTCACTGGTGGTGCGGCGCCACCACCCGCACCAGCACCAGCACAAGATCCATCCGGTGGAGCCAAGGAGTGGGTAACAAAAACAACTAAAAGCCCTCGCCAGTCTCCTGGCTAAATTAGCCGAAAAGGCGGCTGCCGCACTACCTGGACTGATCGGAAGTATCGTTTCTTACTTGCTATCTATATTATCAAAAACGGCCGGATGGCTAGCCAAAAATACCTGGGCTTTAATCGTGGCAATCGCCGATCTCCTACTATTCTTCGCCAGAGAGTTCCTACAACCGAAGCGTAAATAATCCGATCGCCACGAGGCGATGACGAGCCCTATTTCTCCTCCTCGTGTGTTGTGCTTCCAATTTCACCCAATCTACGATTGGTGTTGATGATTGGTGTTTCTCCAATCGCGATTGGTCTGTTGATGGAACTCGATGGTGCATCCAATTTACGATTTGGGGGTACTGGGTTCGATTGTGCATCCAATTTACGAATTGGGGGAGGTGTATCCATTTTGTGTTTTATGAAATCGGTTCCACTGTTGAACCCGATCATGTTGGGGGTGCGCTTGATGATATCCGTGTTCACGTTACTGTTTTGGCCGATTTTTTTGATTGGCGGTGGCGATTACGATCTGATTATTGTAACCGTCAAACCGGGTCGTCTCGTAGTATCATATTGCTCGGCGCCATATAAAGACCTATTCCAAATACATAGTCTACTGTGTGCTGGCATTCTGCAAAAACGTCTTGATAATTCTGGATCGCCTTCTCCAGGTCCACCCTAGCTGATGCGGGTCCTCTACAAGTGCCAAGAATTGTTTTTGTGCATCAAACGCTGTTCCCGTGCCAGTATAGAACTGCGAGTTTGCTTCTGTGCGCCGAGGATGGCCCAGAAGTACGTACGAATGGAGTCGTTGACGCGAGTAACCCCGGCCTGCGTGAACCCTAGACCGGTATCTAACATAAATGTACCCCACGCGTTCTGAACCTCAGCAGCCTGCTGTATGTAATCGACGTGAGCCCGTTTCGGAGGTAACATTTTACAAGAAAACACACCGCAGTGCCGACCTCCAGACACTTCCGGCCCGAAAGTCATCATCGCGGGGTCAAAATTCCCGGCGTTCCGACTGACGATGTGGTCACCGGAGTGATCGTGTCTAAAATCAGTCTGGTCCAATTCACGGACTGCCCGAATGAGAACGTCCCGAGGCGGTGCTGGTAGGAAATGCTTTCTGTCTCCAGTCCGCGTCTTTTGAAACGTTAAATTCGTTACACAGTCTTTCAAAGGCCATACGGTCGTATGCGTTGGAAATGGGATCCCAGGCGTCGTCTTGAGGTAGTGAAATACATAGTTCTTTGAGAATCCTCCTAACAGTATAATACGCGTGAAAGTTGTAGACACTTCGGAGCATGACATTCTTGGATGTCTTTATGTGAAACTCCACACCCGGCTGTTGCGCACCATACAGCGAAATTTATTTGGTTCTGCCAGAACTGCATCGGTGTTGCTTTCCACCCGTTTACCGCCTCCATCGCAGTAATCTTGGGCAGTCTATATTGTTCAAAGATGTCGGGGAAGTTGGTGGCAAAGCCACTGTCCGGTCTAACCGTTACGGTTGGGTGTACAAGGGGGTTAACAACGTCTTTTTGTGTGTATTTACCTCCGACCGCGTACTTTACATTAGAGTTAAAGCTAAATGCTTTGGTATCCATTGAAAGATATTATTATGTTTGCTACTATAACTAATGTTCAAAAAGAGAGTTGTGAACTTCAAAAATTAATAGACAACTGCTGCGGAAAACGCCGGGTAGGCCTTAGATCAATCACCTTCACGGTTGGATGGCAGAATGTAGAAAAGAGTGAAGGGTTTTACTATGTGAAGGATGGACAACAATTAGGTGCAAAGCTGCCTCACGGACTGTGGGGAATAAGACAGCTCAAAGATTTTGTCAGCTCAGAGCTTGACGGTATAATCAACCTCACAGTATCGAATGCTACCGGGCTCGCAACAATGACCATCAGCAGTGATAATAAGGTAGTGGTCTCCCCGGGGTTGGGTATTCAACTCGGTTTTAGAGAGACATACTCCTCAAACAAAGGAGTGTTTACCCCGGGTGAGTACGTCGGTGATAATCCGGTGGACTTCGCCTTCACGAAAACTCTCAGGGTACACCTGGATCGGTGGTGAACACATCGTACAACACGGTAGACGGATCCCCCAGCACATTACTGAAAACTGTGCCCGCCAGCGACTGTTTCTATGGCGAAACTGTGACCTTAGACTTCCCACACCCCGAGATGAAAGTTTTGGAATCGGGACATATCCACGAGTTGAAGATTTCTATTCTTGATGATAAAGGGCGAGAGTTGAAGAACGATTACCTGATTTCGGTCGTCCTAGAAATTTCAAATTAATTTTAAGAATATTAGAATTAAACGCATGTTCGTAATATATATTATCAACATTATGAGTATATACGGACCAGGTAGTTCTTCCGATTGGGTGACAAATTCAAAGAATTTCGAACCGGCAGAAGGGGGATTCATCCCGACAGAGGGCGACTTTTTAACTACCCAAAAAACAAAGGCCTTGATCAATAGAACTATATCGAGGGCCACGGACGAGATTCACAAGAGTCTACTGTCACAACTTAGAGAATATGCCCTGGCTGTGAATACACAAAGTCGTGAAGAAACGCATACGGAACTAAACGAACTAGGTAAAAAATAACCAAATTTCGAAAAGAGGCCCGGTTGCGGATTGATAAAGCCCGAGAAGACCGCAAGGCGGACATTACGGAGGTTTATGATGCGTTGCGCTTAGAAGAATCTCTCAGCAAAGAAGCTACACTTACTGAATTAGACGGGAAAATAATCGATTTTCGAAAAGAGGCCACGTCGGGTATTGAGAAAGAAACCCGAGAAGACCACCATGCGGATATTACGGAGGCTTATAGGGTGTTGCTCTTAGAGGACTCTATCAACAGAGAAGCGACACTTACCGAACTAGATGGAAAAAAAACCGAATTTCGAAAAGAGGCCCGGTCGGGTATTGATAAAGTCCGAGAAGACCACCAGTCGAACCTTACGGAGGCCATTGCGGAGGCTTATGATGCGTTGCGCTTAGAGGACTCTCTCAACAGAGAAGCGACACTTACTGAATTAGATGAAAAAATTGCCGAATTTCTGAAAGAGACCAGGTTGGGTGTTGAGGGGGTCCGAGAAGACCACAAGGAGGTCATTGTGGAGGCTTATGGGGCGTTGCGCTCAGAGGACTCTCTCAACAGAGAAGCGGCACTTACAGAACTAGACAAAAGAATAACCGAATTTCAAAAAGAGACCCGAACGGGTATTGAGAAAGCCCGAGAAGACCACCATGCGGATATTATGTTGCTCTCAGAGGACTCTCTCAACAGAGATGTGGCAGTTACTGAACTAGACAAAAAAATAACCGAATTTCAAAAAGAGAGCAGGTCGGATATTGATAAAGTCCGAGAAGACCACCAGGCGGATATGACGGAGGCTTATGATGTGTTGGTCTTAAAGCACTCTCCCAACGGAGAAGCGGCGGTTGCCGAACTAGACGAAAAGATAAACGTAATTTCCGAGGAACTGAAACATGATTGTATAGCCGCGACCAAAGCTCTTGAAGAGGCCTCTTATAAGATTCGTACTGAGGCATATAACGCAAACAGGGCGCTTGCCGGAATAGTGAAAACAATGAAAACGCCAAAACGTGTCATAACAGTTTGGGCTGAGAAGCGGGGCCCATTGGTTGAGGGGCACTATGAATATTCGTTCGGTGCCAAAGCGAGTAATAAATATGGGGGATACACTATGACAGCTGCAGGTGAAGTTATCCAAATGGCGGTCTGCTCGGTTAATGGTAGTGGTAAACCTGTGGGCGTGGTCGCGATAAATATTGTAGTAGATGGGGAAGAACGGGGGGTTGGAGTTACTAACATCTCTGGAGATAGTTCGCCGATGATGATCGAATTAGACTTTCCCAAAGTAGTGTTATTAACTTTGTTACGAAAATCGGTGACACAGAGAGTTCTTCCACTATTGTCTCATTGTTAATTGAACTTATTGTCTAAATACTAATATATTGAACTAAATTTGTAAAATTTAAATATGAACGAATCACTATATTCAACTCTCAATACCACTCCACCAACACTGTATCCAACTCTCAATACCACTCCACCAACACTATATCCAATTAACGAAAGAAGTTCAGATTTTAGGTTGAATAATATCGTCGCTATGCAGGATATTTTAGTTAGAGAATGTGCAAATAGAAAAAGACACGCTAAAAAAATATAAGCGCGCGGTGAACATAGCTGAAGCATCTAGTACGGTTCTGGCAAGTGTTTCTGTGTTGTGTGGGGCGGGAACAGCTGCAACTATATCCACCATTATAACGGTTCCTGTAGCGGGGATTTTATGTGCGGTGTCGGCCGTTTCTGGGTTGCTGTGTATGGTAATTAAGGGCGGCGGGTGGAAAAACTCGAGAACAAAAGTAGAAAACATGATAGAATATCCGTTCTCGCTAGGTCTAAGAAAAATAGCATCGACGTTATGGTGTCCAAAGCGTTGGCCGATAAGAAAATATAAACAAATTTAGAGTTTGAATCCGTGGTGGAAGAAATGGGGAGATATGAAGAATTAAAAAATGATATAAGAATCAAGGCGCGCGCCACCATGCCCAAAATTGAGTGTACTGATTGGGATAAATTTTAGGGTAGGGTAAAACTTGGAAATAAAGTCGGAGGAAATGTTACAGCACCATTGTGATATTTTATAAAATTATTTTTTAAAAAATAATTAATTTTCCTATTTTTTAAAAATTATTAATTATTAATTATATTGGTGCAGTAAACAATTTAATAATTAATTTTAGGAAAATTATTAACAATTAAAAAAAAAAAAAGTTTAGGTCCTACCGAGGCTCGAACCCGCGCCAGCAAAACCCTTCTGGGCACATCCCACTAAGCCTTCGCTTTAAATCTCTTCTCTTCTCGTTTTTTTTGGCTTAGTGGGATGTGTCACGCTCACATCTCCTCCACCCCATCATTGGACCGATACCGCGGACCCCTCCTCTTCATTACCTCCATCCACTATAATGTGTAGAGCGGCCAGAGTGAAGTACATGTGGCGAAACCTATCTTACTGTTGAGATATTAGTGCCGGCGTCCCGACAATGAACTGTGTTTATTTCTCGTATATAAACCTAACTTTGTTGGTGAAAATATTATAAATAATTTTATTAAAATTAATTAATTAGTTCTGTTCAATAATAATTTGTTCAATATCTTTATAAGCGATATCGTAGAAATGTATATTAGTAAATAAATCGTTGGGTTTTAACAATTTTATATAATACACCTAAGTTTCATATCCGATACGCATTATCCGTCTTAATGTTTGTATTTGCCTCTTGTATAGTTGACATAATTGCCGGTATAATATTGTAAATGCAACTTTTTTATCGGAGCGTAATAAATTACGTTGGTATTTCATGTATTCGATATCGCCTAGTGTTCTTATTTTATAGAATTTATATATAGGATTATAGCCCCCATAAGCTTCGTAAACTTCTTCAATACAGTTATTAAATATTTTCAATTCCAATTGTATTGTATTATCCATTTTCTCTATTAGATGTTTTTTTTTCTGTTCAATTTCCAATTTCTTCTAATAATTTTCCAATTTCTTCGTTAAAAGCGATATTGTAGAAACGCATATCCGTAAACGAATCTTTGATTTTAAACTGTTTTATAAAATTAGTTTGATAATGTTTCGGTAGTGTTTCTCCGACCCTATTTAGTCGCTTCATTACATAAATTTGATACTTATACCGGCGACATAATTGCCGGTTTAATATTGTAAATGCAACGTTTTTATCGCAGCGTAATAAATTACGCTGATATTTCATGTATTCGATATCACATAGTATTGTCATTTTACCGTGTTTTAATACTGTAGAAACAACAGCGTAAAATTCTTCATCCAAGTCATTACAAACGTCCAATTCGTTGTGTATTTTATTATCCATTTTGTTATAATATTTTATTATAACCTATTAAATGTATATGTTCAATTGGCCGTGAAAAAAAACATGAGGTATTTATGACACACATTTTGGATTTTTCGGGGGTGGTGGGGGAAAATTTCCTCGTTAACCAATTTGTGCTTTTTCGGGGGTGGTGGGGGTAGTATATAGGGTTATAAATGATACCACCGTAGGTGGTGGATCATTTTGACTCCCTATATACTACTGATGCTCCTACAAACTACTCTATACTTCATACTCTATAAAGTAAGTCCTTAATGTTATGTTATATGTATTCCAGAATATGTAGGTTTCACATTCTCTAAACGGTTTATAGCTACACGTTCTCCGCTTTATATGGAGAGCTCTATACAGGTTGCTCTATATCGCTACACCACGCTGCACAGTAAAACTATGCGTAATAACATTTACACTTCGCGCACGAATATATAGAAAACACCTACAGGTTGTTGACTCCTGGTTTTGACAGCGCATGAGAATCGTCTCCACTGGAGACGATTCTCATGTGCTGTCAAAATCAGTTGTTTGTATACTTCGCTATATTGTTATTGAGAGACAATTTTACAATATGACACAAACTTATATGACACAAAAATATTGCCATAAACTTACATACTAAAGTGTGTATTAGCAAAGTTCTTAGGTCACTCTACATGTATATGGAGTAGGGAGTAAGCAAAGAACGCTTCAAACGCACATTTGGAATAACTATTCCGTCAAAACTCTTATGTAATGCAGTGTAATGAAATGTAATTAGAGTTAAGTATTCAGAACTTACCGGTTTATGACTTGTCACATGGACATATGAACGGACGTACGGATAGGATGACAATAGTATCCAAAGCAGCGGCTATAAGGAATAACTTGAGATATATTCGATCATAACATATGTGTCTATAATTACATGGAAGTGATAACAGCTACTATGGTATTGAGTAAAGGTACATGCCCACTCAGTAGGCACAACATGTTCTGTATAGCACAGACATCATCTGACACATTTTCTGGCAAACTAAACATTCATTCACCATTATCCCACTTATTGATTGGCATTATGGTACATTTTATATCCGATGTAAATTTGCACACTGATATCAGCGGCGATAACAGTGTTTCCTTAAAATGTTAACGGACATGATTCATATTTATTTCTCTGTATATCTGTATTGCGGACACTTGTAATTTTTAGAACTGGTGGAATAGTTACACAATTATTCACTTGTTTAATTCCTATAAAGAACACGTTGTTCCTACTGAGTGGGCATGTACCTTTAAGTGCATGTAATGACATTATTACATTATTATAATGCATGTTTACAATATATTTCACAATCTTTTAGTCAAGAAAACAATAAAAGTATATATATATATCTTACCTGTGTTAACTGATTTCTATCTAGTCTTTATCCTACCGGCGAATACTGATGTAAAAAGAAACAATTTAATTACTATGCAATATGGCAAAAACAACCTATCTGGACAGTTGCCAAATCCATTGATCGCTTCGTGGAAAATATATGGAAGATATATAATTGAACATGTATTGTGAGTACACGTTGACCTGTGAGTTTAATCATATGAACGCCAAATCTACATAAACTCAAATAATTAATGCTAGCTCTGAGAGGTGTTCAAATTATTTGGATCTAGCTTTAAATATTAATGATAGGTATGCAGAAGAGTCTCTGTCTCTGTGTAGTTTCTTTGTGCGAGTCTCTGTCTCTTTGTAGTTTTATTGCGTGCGTCGTCGTCTCTCTCTCTCTCTCTCACTCTCTCTCTCTCTCTCTCTCTCTCTCTTTGTAGTTTCGTTGCGCGAGTCTCTGTCTCGTTGTAGTTGCGTTTCGCGGGTCTTTGTATCCTTGTAGTTCCGTTACGTGCGTCGTATCTGTCTCATGGTAGTTCCGTTGCGCGAGTCTTTGTCTCTTTGTAGTTCCGTTGCATGCGTCGTTTCTGTCTCATGATAGTTCCGTTGCGCGAGTCTTTGTCTCCTTTTAGGTCTGTGTATTCCCGTTGCGTGCTTATTCTCTGTCTATTCGCAGTTCCGTTGCGCACGTCTCTAATTATTTGCAGTTCCGTTGCGCGAGTCTCTGTTTGTTTGCAGTTCCGTTGCGCGTCTCTGTCTCTTTGTAGTTCCGTTGCGCGAGTTTCTGTTTCTTTGCAGGTCCGTTGCGCGAGTCTCTGTCTCCTTGCATTATAATTGAAAATAAATCATAGCTCAAAGAAATCGGAAACTAGATAAACACAATATAGATATTTGATGTAAATATATAAGCAGACACTATTTTTCAAACATGTAATTATTGGTTTCATCCATGTTCCTCTTATATTCAAATCATTACTATCAAAAACATAAAAACGTTATCATTTTACATGTACATATGTATGTATGGTTTGAATGTTGCAAGCTGGTGTATACCTATCTTCATATATTTTTTCTCCTATCAATAAACTCACTTGAAACCATTATCTTTTATCTTTAATCTCATTCACTAGATTTAGTTATCCCCCTCTTTCTATCTATCCTATGAAAAACGTCAATGCCAATGTAAATAACACATATATCTGTTTCTGTTTCTGTTATGAAATGTACATGTATTTTAAGAATAAATTGTAATGACAGAAAAATAGACGCATATCCGGGGTCACAGCAACCCGGGTTAAATATACGCTGACGTTCCTGATGTTTCATTGGTTGAACTACGTCATCTGACTACCGTCAAGTGACGAAAGGTAAGCATGCTTTCAACTAAACCCATGTTACATTTACCAATCATGCAGCACAAAGCGATGTCCGATTAATATAATACCACTATTTTGTCTATTGCTTACCCATACTGAGGGTAGCTTCTCGACCAATGAAAGAACAGCATTTCCTTTCAATTAATCGCATATTGCGACACTCTCGTCAATATATATTAAAGTAGTCATTAAATGTTCAGCCGCTATATTGATAACTGATGTTACGCTTTGTGTCATCAGTTCACGAGACGCAAAGCATATTACCGCCCACACACGCTCTCACTTCGTGTCACACCGCCAATCACATGCTAGCATAGCGATTCAAAATCACGTTTAGGGGCGGAGCTTCGCGAGTGGGTTGGTAAACAGTAAGTACGTTATAGTTAACATATGGAATTTGTAATAAATTAGATTCTCGATAGCTTTCGCTCGCTACGAAATTATTGTATTAAACATTCAATATGTGAATCCGGATCGGCTCGGAAACACTGTTATTATATTCCTCTACTCGGCCAGCCTCGGAATTTCTACGGGTTTCATAGTCTTACCGAATAAGTTCGATATAGTCAATCACACTAGCCTGGCATGTTTGAGGCAATGTTGCTCACAATATTCTGATATGTGGCTGTGACTGGAGAAATGTGGCTTATGGGATTTGTGACCTGTGTAGCTCCAGATCAAATAGCACATTCCTGCAGCCTGCTAACGATCTATATTCATTGTTAGAAACATCACGGATGTTTCATTCATGGAATGGTGAATAGTCAGATCCTGATCAGACTGACCTGATGCACAGGCTGATCTGGATCTACATTGGTCGCGAAACCCGTAAGCCCAATTTCTCCACTCACAGAAATATATCAAGGTTATCCGGAACGGCCATGAAACGTGTAGGAAGTATTAGGCTCGTGTTTATGATATTTATTAAACCTTAATCTAATTTAGTATGAAATCGGTAAATTTTAAAAGTAATTTACTATATACTATCATATTAAATCATTAAGATCCATATATTATTTCCGACGCAATAACAATTCGTTCCCACGAAATAACAATTCGTTCCCTCAATTAAACAATTCATTCCCTCGAATTAACAATTAACAATTCGTGGGAACAAATTGTTAATTGTTAATTCGAGGGTACAATTGTTAAATTGAGGGAACTAATTGTTTTTTCGTGGGAACGAATTGTCTTTTCGTGGGAACAAATTGTCAATTCGAGGGAACGAACTGTTATTTCGTGGGAACGAATTGTTCATTTGTCGGAACGAATTGTTATATCGTTGGAACGAATTGTTAATTCGAGGGAACAAATTATTAAATTGAGAGAATGAATTGTTATTTCGTGGGAACGAATTAATACAATGAAATCCATGTCCCCTGCGGGGCTCCGTAATATATAACATAAGCGGAGACATAGGGTACAAGACAAACAAGACATACAGCACGTTATACAATCAGTGGTGGATCTGGAGGGAGGATCAGGGGTTGCAATCCCCGCGCCTCCCCCATCCCCCCACCCCATCCCCCACCACCCCCCCCCCCCCCCCGCGGTCAGCCACGGAGTTACATAAATCACAGTTTACCACCAGCTGCAGTCTGAATATAAATGCCGTAAAGCACAGGAAAGTACATTTCCGGACATATAGATTTAAAAATCTTTACGGGGGCATGCACACGGACCTCCCTAGCATACTCGTTCCACTCCATGGAGTTCGAAAATATGACACCCCCCCCCCGTTCCCGAAATGCTGGATCCGCCCCTGAAATTTATTCATGAATTAACATAACACATAATGTACTTGTGGGAGACACTGTACTTATAAAACTGCATTGTTATTATCATTTATCGCTGTATAAGTTCTTCTTTCTGTTTAGCAATACGTTACGTGTAGTAGAAATGTCAATACTGAGCTTTGTCATACCGCAGATAAGTTTCTCGGCTTTTGATTGGCTAGCTTGCCTGGTCATATATATTATATGACCCGCCAAGGCCGTCGGGCATACAGGAATTGCGATTCCCCTCCGTCGCCTCGCGTCCAATGAAAACACATTTTGCAAGCGTCTACCGATTGCGAATTGTATTCCTCACTAAACACAATAAAACCCCGAATTGATCAATACAAGTAACAAATTGTACACTCAGAACCAGTCTTTTATTGTTTATTTTCCCATAAATATTCTTCGCTGATCAAAATATGAGCGAAAAATTAGCCAAAATAACTCGGAATTGCTTTTCAAATTAGTCAAAATAACTCGGAATTGCTTTTCAAATCTCCACACGCTTGCCTTCGTGACACGGTTATATTTAGGTCACAAAGTATGGTTTCCACGCACGAAACCGCGGCGTAGCAACGACAGCTATCGCCTCGGGTGAAAATACCTCCAGACGGGCAATATTACACCATATAGCCTGTGTAGAATCACAATAACTTATAATGTGTTGTATAGTCCAATCACTTCACCTGGCACTCTGGGTTTTCTTGTCAGTAATCAGTTTGTGATCTGAAGTCGTTTTCTAACGCGTCTTCCCCCCCCCCCTAAATAGTCAATACCGACTTTTCTATGCTGTTCTACGGAGCCGCACAGGTGAAATGAATCTTTGTTTATTAATTCGTTCCCTCGAAATACATGTAACAACTCGTTCCCTCAATTTAACAATTCGTTCCCTCGAATTAACAATTCGTTTCCACGATGTAGCAAATCGCTCCCTCGAAATGACAGTTCGTTCCCTCGAATTAACAATTCGTTCCCACGATATAACAATTCGTTCTCACGAATTGTTATTGTTATTTCATGGGAACGAATTGTTAAGTGGGAACGAATTGTTCAATTGATGGAACGAATTATTAATTCGTGGGAACGAACTGGTAATTCGTGGGAGCGAATTGTTAAATTGCGGGAATGAATTAATAAAAAACAAATTATATGTCCCCTGCGGGGCTCCGTATCGTATCTCCATTAAAGAGAAAGTGCGGAATTATTTTTAGAATTAACAATAATGACAAATGCTGCAGATCCCTATGGTCTGGCTTTGAAACTACATCCCATGTCACATGATGTAGCTTCAAATCACGAAAGCCCGCCAAATGATAAAATGACATCCAATCATGCACGCCTAATACATGTTATGCCATTAAACCCATTATATAGAGAATAGTAGTGCCGTGAAGGGGAAAACTATCTGGCCAAGCTTAGGAAACGGTATCAGTAGCGGATTCAGGGGGGGGGGGGCCGGGCCCCCCTTCCAGAAATCCTGATTTTTTTGGATTTTTTTATTGATTTTTTTTTACGAAATATTGAGCGTAGAATGCAGGAAATGTCTTCCTCAATTCAAAAATCTTCCGGGGGTCATGCCCCTGGACCCCCCTAGGTACCCAACTCCCTCACAAACCGCTCAGTCGACAAATGAGCATATCCCGAATTTTTTTTTTTACGAAATATTGAGCGTAGAATGCAGGAAATGGCTTCCTCAATTCAAAGTTTTTCAGGGGTGGTGGGGGGGGGCATGCACCCGGACCCCCCTAGCCAACTCCCTCGCACCGCTCAGTCGACGAACGAGCATACCTTGTTCAAGTTCCATGTGGCCCCCACCCCTTGGTGAAATCATGCATCCGCCACTGGGTATGGGCGAGGCACTGCCGAGCCCATCCCGTCTCCGTGCCGCGCCAGATATGTTTTCCCATTCACGACACTAACCTACTATTCTATGTATCCCGTCAACACTAAAAATAGCTTTAAGATGCAAAAATATAACCCCAGACGCATCTTCAAAATCAGAGAATCGACAACCGCAAATATTCATATGCAGTGAATAGGTCGTATTGACAGGATATCAAAAAGTTTCACGGCACCGTGTTTCACGTCACATACGTACTGTGTTGGCGGGATAAAGCCTCAAAATCTACTGAGGTTGGAACAAATTGCAACATTTAGTTTCTCAACTGTTTTCAAGTATTTCATATTAGTTCTTGAGAAAGAAAAGTCCAAGATAGCCGTCATTGAAATGAAACAAAAATATAATTAATAAAATCGGAACTAATCACGAAATCAGATGCAGTCAGTATATGTGGATGAATAACAGAAATCGAACAAACATAAAGTAATATTAAATTGAATGCGCGTTGTATGCAAGCCAGAATCCAAAATGACCGCCAAGATAGATGCAAAAAAAACAACACGCTTTTGACAATTGACAATATTTTTGTTTGTAAAATTAAAAGAAAAATGCCACAAGTAGTTTCTAAATTGAATTTAGCTTAATCATGTTAATGGTGTATTTACATTTCAGGGAAAGATGTCTGCCAAAATATAAATTGGTGAAACTCCCTAAAATAGGTGCAATCCATAATGGCCGCCATTGAAACAATCTCTATGTAAAAGACTGGTAAATCTAATTTATAACGCAGAAGCAAGGTATATTTATTTATATGTTAATGATTAAGATAAATGCAAATTGATTTTAGCTATATTTTTGAAAGTTATTATCAATCAAAGTCCAAGATGACCGCCAAAATGTAGAAAGAAAACTTACCAATACTGTAGTAAGGCAGCACAAGCTATTATATTACACCTTTTGGACAATTTTCCGTCAGGGAATTTCATATCAATATGTTTACATCGTAAATAAAATAAACAAATCACAATATACCATAAAACGCAGGATATCTCTCAATCAAGATGACTGTCATTGCAGCAAATAGGAAAAACACCACGATGAACGATGTCAACCGTATTTATCAAATTTAATTCAAAGAATGGTGAACTGTTCATCGTGATATAAATGTACAGGTATATATAAATGATAAATGGATGTTCAATTTAATGTGTTTGATTTTTTTAATTAATGTCCTAATTAATTCAAAATGGCCACCAACATTGCTAAGAATCCAAACTTAGCCTCTGTAGTATGTAAAATGATGTATTAGGCTGTGAAATTGTATCCATTAGGTTATCACTGTAACCATGTTTGATACTAACTAGAGTAGTATTAATCAGTTTCATATTGGGTATATCGTTTTAGATGTGTATTCAATGGGAAATGCCAATACCAAACAATGTGTGTGGCTATATTGTAATGGAAATTTACAAATACAGGATCAATAGCCTCAATGATAACAGGTAAGTATATGCTACTACATTTAGCCGGAACGATCTCGACATTGGGGTGGTGGAAAAGAAATATTGATGACCAAAAAACCTGGTGGTAATATGCTAGTGGTGTCATGAAAATGCTTGTTATTCATACACTTTAAAATGAGATTTATATCATGTATAACACCTACAAATGGCTGTAAAATGCAAAAATAGTACTGACTGGATATCAAAAATGATTCACGGCACCGTATTTCACGGCACATACGCACTGTGTTGACGGGATAAATATGTACACCATGCCTTTCCCAGCCATTTTATATTGGTGGTAAAATAGCACCTTAATTAAGAAGGTTCCAGAGCACTATAAATTTAATTTATAAAAAATATGAATGTTTATCCTCTTGTCGATATACAGGAGGGGATTATAGCAATAGTCAATGTACATGCATGTACGTATATGAATGCATGTGTTATTAAGACCTTTCATTGCTTTTGACTTATGAATCACTTCAATGAGTTTAATAATAGTTGATCACATTGTGTGTCTAGGGTTCGTGCTTTGTTTCTCGTGGTGTGAAATGTCCATATTTCACACCACTCGATGAACATATATGTCATATTCGTTGCGAAAATATGAATATCCTCTATTTGATTAACACATACACCGCAGTAGAACCTAGACGAACATACAACTAACATATGATGTACACTGCAGACCCTGTTGAGCTGGGTCGTATTGAGCCGTATCACCAGGGGCTCGTTTCACTAAACATCGTACGACTAGAATGTTCGTAAGTGCAAATTTAGGATCATCTGCGAATTGCAAGTGATGAATTTACATTTATTGAGCATAGGCTGCATATGCAGCCTATGCTCAATAAATGTAAGGCAATAATTGTTTACAAGAAAACATTGGTAATGTGAAATTTACAGACTATCATAATTTAGCACTTACGAACATTTTAGTCGTAGTAAGTTCAGTGAAACGGTTTGTAGGTTTTCGGATTTGTGATTGGAGAAATGGTGCCCAACGAGCGGTGGAGACCCAGATAAACCTGTGTATATGCAGTCTGATAAGGATCTACACTGTTCGCCATTCAGTAAGTTAGTTTACAGTTACGTGTCATGAACGGATATTAAGGTTTGATTAACGCATACAACGCAATAGAGCCTGACCAATCATAAAAATAACGTATTACATGTCGCATGTTGTAGTCGTATCATGTTTGTGTATGTGACTGTAAAACAGGGGCCTATGACGTTCGCGACAAGCGCAAACCGAGACCAACTTACGCATCCACGCAGTCTGATCAGAGCTTGCACTGTTCACCATTCGTTTGGTTTGTCACCATATTGCTTCATACAGTGTGTATCCCATACGAGAATATGATATCGCTAATGGTTCTTAGTTACATGTAGCATGTACAAAAATGCCATTAGCCTCATCTCCCCGTTCATCTCACAGCCACATTTATCATTAAAATGAACCCCCATCTGCTTATCGAGCCAGCTCATACCCGTCATGTAATAGTCAATATCAGGTAATATGCACGTTAGTTGATCTTCAGAATCGTCTCACAGAGGCGACTCTGAAGAGCATCTGACTTGATTGCGTGACAGTACAATAATTGAATAATCAATTATTACAGCATTACAGTTACTGTAAACAGAATCCCAAATAGAAAGGGATTTTCCCAAGCATATCCCGTTTTCGCTCACTTTTTTGCTCTCTCGCCACGACTGATTTCCACGTTTGAGCAGTTTTGGGGTCGAAATGTGGTCAAACTCGCAAATTGGAAGCTCATCAAATTCGCCTCTAAAACTGATAATTTCCAGGTTTGAGCAGTTTTGGTGGGTATTGTGGGAATTTCCTACATTAGAAACTCTCCATTTGCAGGTTTTCGTAGTTATTGACAGCAAAAAAAACAACGGAATATGGGCAGTGTTATTTAATAAATTAATTTAATAAATATAAACTCGATTGTGGGAAATTTCCCACAATTGAAATACAGAATGTACAATTTAACAAAATAATTACAAATTGGACACTGAAATGCCAAAAAATACAACTCCGACAATATCCCAATACAATGAACTAAACATGATGATTAATCAGTTTTCATTGTGGGAAATTTCCTAAGTTCGATTTAGGTGTTTTACTTATGTCTAGGAAATATTGTTAATCTTCTCTAAATACATTTCAACACTGAAATTCAAATTCAAGTGACTTTCTTTTGTGCAGGATATATTGTCAAATACATGTAACTTTCAACACCGAGATTCAAAACATAAAACGTTCACAAAACTGTGATCAGTCGTATTTGTTTTACAGAAACAACAGAAACCGATCGTAGGAAATTTCTTACGTTCGATTCAAGTGATTTACATTTGTCAAGGATATATTGCCGAAGTTCTCGAAGTTAATTAATTTCCACACTGAAATTCAAAAAATACAACTTTGACAATATTCAAATGTACATCACTTGAATTGAACGTAGGAAATTTCCCATAATTAAACCTAAAAATCATTCATTTTATATCAGTCGTATTTCTTTTACAGAAAAGTCAGAAACCGATCGTAGGAAATTTCCTACGTTCGATTCAAGTGATTTGCTTTTGTCCAGGATATATATACGAAGTTCTCTATGTTAATAAATTTAACACTGAAATTCAAAACATAAAACTTTGACAATATCCAAATGTACATGACTTGAATTGAACGTAGGAAATTTCCCACAATTAAACCTAAAAAATAATTCATTTTAGATCGGTCATATTTGTTTTACAGAAAAATCAGAAACCGATCGTAGGAAATTTCCTACGTTCGATTCAAGAGATTTAATGTATCTAGGATATATTTACAAAGTTCTCTATGTTAATGAATTTCAATAATTCAAAACACAACTTCGACAATATCCAAGTATAACTCACTTGAATAGAACGTAGGAAATTTCCCACAATTAAACCCAAAAAATAATTTATTTAGTCGCATTTGCTTTTACAGACAAGTCAGAAACCGATCGTAGGAAATTTCCTACGTTTGATTCAAGGATTTACTTTTGTCTAGGATATATTGACGAAGTTCTCTCACTTAATAAATTTCAACACTTAAATTCAAAACATACAACTTTGACAATATCCAAATGTACATCACTTGAATTGAACGTAGGAAATTTCCCACAATTAAACCTAAAATATAATTAATTTTATATCAGTCGTATTTCTTTTACAGAAAAGTCAGAAACCAATCGTAGGAAATGTCCTACGTTCGATTCAAGTGATTTAAAGTGTATAGGATATATTGACAGAAGTTCTCTATGTTAATGACTTTTCAATAATTCAAAACACAATTTCGACAATATCCAAGTTGAAGTATAACTCACTTGAACGTAGGAAATTTCCCACAATTACACCTCAAAAATAATTCATTTTAGATTAGTCAAATTTCTTTTACAGACAAGTCAGAAACCGATCGTACGACATTTCCTACGTTTGATTCAAGTGATTTACATTTGTCTCGGATATATTGCCGAAGTTCTTGAAGTTAATAAATTTCAACACTGAAATTCAAAACATACAACTTTGACAATATCCAAATGTATATCACTTGAATTGAATGTAAGAAATTTCCTACAATTAAACCTAAAAATCATTCATTTTATATCAGTCGTATTTCTTTTACAGAAAACTTAGAAAATAATCGCAGGAAATGTCCTACGTTCGATTCAAGTGATTTACTTTTGTCCAGGATATATTGACGAAGTTCTCTAAGTTAATAAATTTAACACTGAAATTCAAAACATACAACTTTTACAATATCCAAAAGTAAATCACTTGAATGGAACGGAGGCAATTTCAAACAATTAAATCTAACAGATAATTCATTTTAGATCAGTCGTATTTGTTTTACAGAAAATAAACCAATCGTAGGAAATTTCCTGCGGTCGATTCAAGTGATTTACATTTGTCTAGGATATCCGTCAAGCAATCGGTCAAGTAATATTAAAGTTATACCATGATGAAGAAACTTGTACAAAAGTTTTCTTACGAAAAAAAAGTGTGTTTCCGCAAAAATATGAAGGTAAAACAGGTCATAGTCATGTTAATGTATGATGTAACGCATGATCTCAGCAACTCACGAGTGATGGGACGCGGGATCTCACAAGTGATGTGACGCATGAGTGTGTTCCCAATGTTGACATGCATCAAGTGTCCAAACATTGAAGCAATCCGTCAAGTAATATTAAAGTTATACCATGATGACGAACCTTGTAGAAACTTTTTGACAAAAGCGGCACATGCACATGATTGTGAGATATTTACTACAACTAAGGACATACACGTTTGTCAATGTACATAGCAAAGCCATAAAAAATATATGTTGTTTACATGGAGAAATATGCAGATGAGGAAGAACAATTTATTTATTTAATGGTGTTTAATGGTCTGTCAAAAGCTAAGGTCATCCTAGGCCATGTTAACTGGGTCAAATCCAATATTTCACCAGTATCAATGGAAATTCAATGGCAAACAAATGGAGTTACATATATGTGTGTTTGTTTGTTTATTGGTTTTTAACGGCCTATCAACAGTTAGGGTCACGTAAGGCCGGGCAAACGGGTTCAATCCCATTTTAACCTGTTGCATTTGGGGGAAAATCCCAAAATCAGAACGGAATAATATTCAGCCCTGAAATTAGAATAACCTGACCTGGTGCCAGGTCCATACCACACCAAAGTCACTTGGCCCCTTCCCCTAAACTAGGATTACGAATAATCGTAATACTCACATAAGGGGTATAACCAGATTCCACTGTCACATACAAAATGTCAAAGACGTATGTGAGGGCCAAACCAGGTCTCCAGTCGGAATTCGGGTAATGATGAACCCCGATCGTTAAATTACCCATCACATACTCCCACCTGCCTCACATACTCCCACCTGCCTCACATACTCCCACCTGCCTCACATATGCCTCACATACTCCCACCTGCCTCACATACTCCCACCTGCATCACATACTCCCACCTGCCTCACATACTCCCACCTGCCTACTCCCACCTGCCTCACATACTCCCACCTGCCTCACATACTCCCACCTGCCACCCACTTACATGTATGTAATAAGACATCTGGAGTGATGTGACGCAGGATTTCACACGTGAAGCAGTGCATCATTTCACATTTGGTGTCACACAGGATCTCAGAAGTGTTGTCACGCAGGATCTTACAAATGATGTGACGCAGTATCTCAGGAATAATGCACATGTGATCATGGTGATGCTGCGGATCTCAGGAATGATGTAACGCAGGATCTCAGCAACTCACGAGTGATGGGACGCGGGATCTCACATGTGATGTGACGCATAATTTGACATTTGGTGTGACGCAGGATCTCAGAAGTGTTGACACACAGGATCTGACAAGTGATGTCATCATGGGGACGCTGCGGATCACAGAAATGATGTAGCACATGATCTCAGCAACTCGTAAGTAATGTGACACAGGATGCCACAAGTGATATGGTGCAGGATGTCGACACATGCAGGTTTTCACACATGATGTGACGCAGGTGTTCTAGCTACGCGATACAGGATTTCAGAAATGTTGTGATGCAAGATTTCACACTCGATGTCAGATATTTGCATGCCACAGAGTTTCTGTGATTGAGTTTGACTGTGACGAAAGTGTTCCAACAAGGTGATGACATTGATGCACAATGGCAGTCATACTGAAGATATTCATTGTCCGGGTTCAACAAAACATCTACGTCAAACTGAAACAGATATAGAACAGTATACAGTATTATAAAACCGTATACAGTATTATGTTTGATCAAATTCATTAGCGAACAGTGTATGCCCTGAACAGACTACAAACGCACAGGTTGATCAGGGACTACCCTGGTTGCAAACTCATTAGGTGATGCGTGTCTTTTAAGGGATTTCTGCAATAAACTAGATTACCGCGGCCTGCATGTCCCGCCTTGGGGCGAGGCATGGACACTAAACAAGAGGGCCATGATGGCCCTAATTCGCTCACCTGACTCCATGATAATGTGACATTGAGTTCATGTGTTTTATGTACCAGTACGTTCTGAAATGATAATACTATACCACATTTAGAAAATAGTTCCCAGTATAGACGCTAGTGTAATTAATTTATATGAAACAATTTAGTGACCTTCAATCGTAAAACAGTTATAATACGGAAATATATTGTACTGTAAAATTAGTTTCGGAATTATTAGTTTGTACTTGTCATATTATTGTTATAATATTATTTTTTTTGTTCAGTAAACTATATAAAATATGTCAGTGAGTAACATTTAACTACTAAAGTGCAAATTAGATCAGATTCGCTATTCTGCAGACCGAGAGGAAGCCATGAGTGGAATAGTAACTATGGCTGCGAACGGTATTGTAGTACATTGCAAGAGTTACAGTTAACCTCAGTTTTTAAAAAGAAACACATGTATGTATACTGCTTCAAGTTTAGTACCAATGCAATGCTGATGGTGTTATCCAGTACGCTGTTCATTTTTGTTTACACTGCGAGATACGCAGAATTATCAGAAATAAAC
>CM055279.1:63023171-63047152 GCA_029237695.1 Conchocele bisecta | reverse complement strand
GAATATCATGTAATGTGTAAAACACACGTAGAAATGAGATATGGAGGGTTATGGTGTTTTTTGAGGGATAGTAAGCAGATGTTCAAGGCAAACACAAAATATTGTCTTTATGATAATTTATTGATGAATTTTGTTCATTTTGCTTTTTTGGCCAATGAAATTGAAAATGTTGCCGTGAAGTTTACAACCGTAGTACCGATACATGCAATAATTCAATATTGTGTATTATGTTGTTATTTTGTCTTCAGAACAAAATTAAATTCAGCAGTTGTTGAACGTGTCGAAATTATTGACAGTTGATCCGATGCCGATGGATGTGCTTCATATTTTTGCCGGACGATTATATGAAAGTTTTGGGGTATTAACAATATTCATTGATATCGTCGGCAAATAAAACATGTGTTAAATAAAGTTACGTGTTTAAGTATGGCTTTTTATCCAAATTTAACGCCTTTTTCCCGGTTTTGTTGTGTCTGTAGTGATTCCAGCCATCTTGGTTTTTCGTGTATTGTATCGATTCAGGTGGGCGAAATGACCTTGTCAATTTGCATAAACTGAAGCCATCACAGGCGCTCGGATTGTTCAACAAAAATAATAGAGAGTCGCATTTCATCACACTATCGGATTATTTAATGATTAGGATGCATGTTTTGTTGAACGGGTATATAATAAATAGGTTATTGGATTTGTACGGAAATATATTTCGGCGTACTCGTTCGTTCGGCGGAACCTAAAATTATTCAAACTCTAAGACAACGTTTCCTTTGTGAAGTGTATCGTACTGCATATATATGCTGTGTAACGTCATTATAGATTAGTTGATGTTTTAAGTAAAATGGATACTGATTAATAATATCGATGGCTGAAGATGATTATTTAAAGCATGCGGTATGTAACTGTCAAAAAACAATGTTTCTGTTTTAAATCATCATCATTTCGCTGTCCAATGTTGGATTTTATCGAGCCATTGACCTATGACTATGTAAAAGTTCAGAATGTAAGCTTTAATCTGATTGGTCAACGTCACAGGGACATTTTCGTTGCGATTCTGTAATTTGTCTGCATAAAATGGCGGAAACTACTTTTCATGAGACATGAGGTTGTATCATTGCGCGTGAACAAAAATGTACTCAAATTAATACATGTCAGTTTATATTATATACAATCAGATAAACATGTTGTAATATAAATGTCGTACAGAAAAATTAACAACACATGTATTACACTACACAATATAAAGTTAGCTCACTATCAGAACTATTTTTCATGGCGTATAACTACGCATAAATTACATGTGGAGCGATCGCTCATTGCGCTAAAAATATTACCTTCCTAACAGAATATTTATTATGAAACACCACAGTTAATATTTTATAAAATCACAAACTGTTTTTAAAAATATAACAGTAGCTGAACAAAATGTAGCTGGCCAAAAATGTGAGTGACACGTTCATAATGCACCGCTCGCTTTGGAACTCTCTCACGTGGCGTAGCTAGAATCATGAAGCATGAAGTACGTTTGTTAGTCGACAGTTACTCATTTGCATAAAACATGAGAGGTCCCAAAAAAGGTATAAGGACAAATATGCTTGGATAAAAAGAAAGGAATCTACATATTACCGTTGAAAACCAGTTTGTTTGTTTTGTTTGTTTATTGGTGATTAACGGCCTATCAACAGCTAAGATCATGTAAGGCCGGGAAAACGGGTTCAACCCCGTTTTAGCTTGCTGCATTGGGGAAAAAATCCCAAAATCAGAACGGAATATTTACATCGAGAAAAAAATATGTTCAGCTCTGAAATTAGAATAACCTGACCTGGTGTCAGGTCAATACCACATCAAGTCACTTGGCCCCTTCCCCTAGAATAGGATTACGAATAATCGTAATATCATAAGGGGTATAACCAGATTCAACTGTCACATACAAAATGCCGAAGATGTATGAGGGCCAAACCAGGTCTCCAGTCGGAATTCCGGTAAGAATGAACCCCTATCATTACATTACCCATCGCATGCTCCCACCTACCACCCACTGAAAACCACAGACAAAAACAAACACTTTAAAGGTACATATGCCCACTCAGTAGGCACAAAATGTTCTTTATATCAAAGACATAATCTGAGATATTTTTTGGCAAAATAAACATTCATTCACCAATACCCCACATCATATTGATTGGCATTAGTAAACATTTTATATTAGACGTACATTTCCAAACTGATATCAGGGGCGATAACCTTGTTTGATTTTTGCAATATTACTGTTTATTCGCAGTATTTATGTTTTGATGTGCAATGATCGTACTTTATAATCGGTCGAAAATTTAATATTTTTAGGTGACGCATTTAATTAATATAAATAATTAAAAAAGAATCATGCCCCATATGAAAATAGCCTGATACCACCGCGACTAAATATCACACCTTGTGCCTATGGAGTGGGTATGTACCTTTAAATACAAAACATCAAGCTCGACAATACACCAACATACACATAAACTGGGTCGGGTTGCCCGCATTTTAACATTTGTGTGTATACATGTAGGAGGTTTTGAGCTGACGTCATGCAGGGTGTATTCCTGTTACTAAAACTAGCTGGCCGTCAGCTTACTGCTTCGGCGAAGCCATTGTTCCAGAGCGTATTTACATTGCTCTGTGTGTACCAATAATAACTATTATCGGGATTTACTGACAATATCTGATGGGGAAAGAATGTGTGGTATTTGGTTGTACTAACAGAGATACTGACAAACAAGTAGCCTTAAAGCGCTGTAAATCAAACATTTTGTGTGCTGATTTGGTATTTTAATCTCGCTTCGTCTCGAAATCGTGTTTTGGCAGCACAGTAGAATTGTCTCAAGCTGAGACGATTCTAATGTGCTTCCACAATATGATTTTAAACAGAAAAATATTTAAAATCATCAGATGACAATTTCATTTTTCAGCGTTCTAAGGGTTAAAAGTCTTCGGGCTACGATACAACGTATTAAATATATGAGTAGTGTAATAGCAGGTGTTGGCAAAATGGGAAACACAGACTATATAAAGTCATGTATATTGTTGATAAGCATGTTTAATAAAGAATCGAAAACTGTGATGTCCACGGTGTCAGTGCAAGTAACAAAAGAGTCTGGTTTACTGTGTCGTTGACATTCTCAAGGTGTGTGACCCAAGTAACGGACCTGGCATGGTCCAACTAATTTTCAGACCAGTCAATTGTTAGAAAAATGCATTTAGATCAGTTCATTCATAAACAAATGGGTGTTTCCTAATGATATAAAAGTACTTGCAAACAGTGCAGATCCTGACGAGACATATCCATATGAGGCGGTTCATCTGGCTTTACATTGTTTGCAAACACCAAGAAAAAGGTCTGTGGTGCATGTGGAAAGGGTTAATAGTGATGACCATGCAGAACCAGTACCTCACCTGTATTTGGAGAGGGTGGCTGGATCATAAACACAGCTCTACATTTAATTGCACTTACAATAGCCTGATCTGGTACCATATTCATTGTTAGCTGGATGTGCTATACGAAACAATAACTATTTCTGGTAATATACATGTGCTTATCATTGTATTTATGAGGTGGCAAGTTATGATATATATATATCAACAATCAGACCTGTTGCCTGGGTGTGTTATAATGAACAGTACAAATTTAGAATCGTCTGGAAATTTCAATTGATGAATTTACATTTATTGAGCATAGGCTGGCTGCATAGCAGCCTATGCTCAATAAATATAAATCCAATAATTGTTTACAAGAACACAGTGTTAATGTGAAATTTACAGACTATCATAATTCTACACTTACGAACATTTTAGTCGTACAAAGTTTAGTGAAACGGCCCCCTTTAACGGGTCTGGTAGCGATCTAGAGTTTTTTTTTCATACATAAGCTTTGAGAAATATCTGTCTCTCGTATCACTATCCAACCCTTTGACGTAGAGCGACACACTTGACATATTTTGCTGAGTTTTAAAATGCATTGTAGCGCTCCGTGAAGAAACACAATGGGCCATTGTTATTTACACATGCGCGAACAAACATTTTAAATACAACATATCATGGTCGACAATTCACCCACATACACATAACTGGGTTGGGTTACCCGCACTTTAACATTTTTGGGTCTATTTATATATTTATATACATGTGTATTTCAAAATAGACTATTATAGGTGTAATTGACTTGGGTCAAGGTAGGTATGTTAACGATATGTTCACCTACGTAATTCACGTACACTGTATTCCTGATTTATATAAACCACACACGGTAAGTTCTAAGTTTTATTTTAAATATATGTACTATGTTAAATATAATAAATCATAGTAGAAAACTAGAAAATGCGTTCATAGAACACGGATACCCCACATACCGCTTTGATAATAAACAAGGCAAAATTCCAAGTGCAAAAGGGGAGATAATCCATGACCCGGGGGGCCGTAACACAAATCGAAATAAGCCTTGCGCCTCTACTCATCATATATACCATTGTGGTATTTATGGAAATACGTTCGATACTGAGACTGACACTGGGTTGCGTTAGCGTGAAGGATGTCAGAAGATGAGGAGACACTATCTGGCCCCTTCCCGTTACTGGACCCTTTGCGCAATTAAGGACCACGAAGGAGAACTGATTTGACCCGCAATCTTGACCAGAAGTTAACTTTCACGAGAGCCATAAAACCTGCACAATAGTGGCCATAAAGGGAGGCCTGTGATATCAACTTGTGTTTTACAACATTTGGCATCGTCGGCTCCGAAGACTAGTATTGCGCATCCTTTTGGAAAATCCCTAATTTTCTTGTTTTATCGTTATTTGTCAGCTCCGTAGTATTTGTTGATAAAAACCATATTTCACCAGAATTAGCCTTTTCTCGCCCATTTTACATGTATATTAGATATTTCTAAATTAATTGACAACAATTGACAACCGTTTTCGATAAAATTGTGTAATTTTTCCAAATTTTGAGATTTTAAATTTGTTTGGAAATAATTATTTCCGCGGTGCAATCGCCATTATCATGATTATAATTCGACTTCCGTCTCGTCCAAATTTTAACGCATGACGTCATCAAAACTTGTGTATTCACATTTTACTTGGAGTTTCTTTGTAAAATTAACAATTTTCGGCAATAACAACAATTATTGATTAATTTATTGATAATTTTGAAAGATATTATTAATTATTTAGCTAATAAATACACGCACAGTTAATCATGGTAATATTAGAACATTTCATTAATTTTTAGCCAGGTTTTTTGAAAAAAAATCCAGGCTATTGGATTGGCGAAAGCCGGGCGGGCGGGCGGGCGGCGGGCGGGCGGGGGCGGCGGCGCGGGCGGCGGGGCGGCCGTCCACAATCAATGTTAAGTTTTCGTGTTTGAGTCCATTTCTTTGTTACTGTACCACCTAGGACCACCAAACTTTCACAGCTTCATAATCAAGGGGTGCCCACCACATATCACTATCCAACATGTTACTTTTTTTTTAACTTGACCCATTTTTTCCGCGTAGTCGACTTAGCCATTTTCAATGTTAAGTTTTCGCGTTTACAATGTTAAGTTTTCGTGTTTAAGTCCATTTCTTTGGTACTGTACCACCTAGGACCACCAAACTTTCACAGCTTCATAACCAAGGGGTGCCTACCACATACAACTATCCAACATGTGACATTTTTTTACCTTCACCTATTCTTTACGTAATTGACTTAGCCATTTTCAACGTTAACTTTTTAACGTACGTTCTGGTTAGAGGTTTTTGGTTAAAACTTTTTCGTTATACTATATCTCTGCAACTGCTTCGCCCATTACCTTGAAACTTACATGGGTGTTTATCATCATCCATATTTTCATTCTAACCCAAACCGTGCAGCCCCTGTGCCCAATGTCAAGGTAAAATTACTTTGAATTTTTTTGTTAAAGTTTGTTCGTGTACTATATCTCTGCAACTGCTTCACCCAATACCTTGATACTTCACATGGGTGTTTATCATCATTGTCGCACCTTCTTGCGGAAAGCGCGATCCTGTGCCCAATGTCAAGGTCAAATTACTTTGAATTTGTTTGTTAAAGTTTTTTCGTGTATTATATCTCTGCAACTGCTTCACCCAATACCTTGATACCTCACATGGGTGTTTATCATCATTGTCGCACCTGCTTGCGGAAAGCGCGATCCTGTGCCCAATGTCAAGGTCAAATTACTTTGAATTTTTTTGTTAAAGTTTTTTCGTGTACTATATCTCTGCAACTGCTTCACCCAATACCTTGATACTTCACATAGGTGTTTATCATCATTGTTGCACCTGTTTGCGGAAAGCGCGATCCTGTGCCCAATGGCAAGGTAAAATTACTTTGAATATTTTTGTTAAAGTGTTTTCGTGTACTATATCTCTGCAACTGCTTCACCCAATACCTTGATACTTCACATGGGTGTTTATCATCATTGTCGCACCTGCTTGCGGAAAGCGCGATCCTGTGCCCTATGTCAAGTTCAAATTACTTTGAATTTTTTTGTTAAAGTTTTTTCGTGTACTATATCTCTGCAACTGCTTCACCCATTACCTTCCTACTTCACATAGGTGTTTATCATCATTGTCGCACCCGCTTGCGGAAAGCGCGATATCGTCGGCATTTTCGGATACGTCCGTCCGTCCGTCCGTTCGTCCGTCCGTACGTCCGTACGTCCGTCCGTACGTCCGTGTGTCTGGTTAAAGTTTTTTCGTTAAAGTTTTTCCATGTACTATATCTATTTTTTTAGTGTCCATGCCTCGCCCCAAGGCGCGACATGCAGGCCACGGCCATCTAGTCTACAAAAAGTGGGTATAATTATCTTATCCAAGTGTCCATGCTTGGAAAAAACCTGGCCTTCGTGGCTTTGCCTCGTTTCTTGTTTTTTGTGAATTTGTAGTAATATTATTATAATTTGTTTCAGAATTACCTGTCAACAACATTGAACACTAAGAAGCTATTACTAGCTTAAGAGAGGTTGGTCATACTTCACGTTGTTTTAGTGTTTATTTTCACAAAATATTCTTCTAAAAATCTTTCAAAAATAGTTTTGATAAATTAAATTGTAATTTTCATTAAATATTTCTACATAATTTAACGGCCTTTTTAGTAAATTAATTGTAGTCTTTCTATTTGGCATTTCTTAGTTTTACGGTATAAATACCCAACTTATTGAAATAAGTTTTCACGGTTTTCGGCGATTTAACTTCATTTAGTTTTGGTAATTTTGTGTACGGTAAAACTTTTGGTAGTGTATACATATGTTGTTCCGTTAAAGACTTTAGACATATAATTGGGGTTTATTTCATTAACTGGGATTAAGTTACATTTCTTTAGCAAAAATAATATTCTACGGTTTATTTTTTCTTCGATATTTTTTATTTGGTTATTTCATTTAAATTTTTTTATTTTAATTAAATCTTTTGGCCGAATTTTCTTTTCATAAATTTTTGAAAATTAAATTAATTATTGAGGTATCACGTACTGCTTTCGCATCCACACACACACAAGTGCACCATGCTTACGAATGAGTGCATCGACAAAGAAGCGAGGCGAGATATTCTCCAAATAAACTTCTGTAGCGCTCGCGAGCTTATTGAGAAGTTACCGGGAGTGGGACCGGTATATACAAAGCGTATTTTGTCAATACGCGAGAAAGAAGATAAAATTTCGCACGAGAAATTTTTGACGTTGAATATTCGAAACGTCAGAGATTTGGCGGACAATATTGATTTTTCGCCATTTGTAGAAGATTCAGCCATGTCCAGCGACAAACAATAGGCGGAGAGAGCGGAACAGTGCAGGGACCATGGGGACAATGAATGTAGTGGAGGCAACCAAGAAAATGCTCAACTAGAAATGAATGAGCAACGACTCGGAGAAACCGAAGAAAAATGCAAAATGTATAATGCAATTCTTAAACAAATAGATGAAGAGCATCAAGGGTTATTAGAAGAAACTGACAGAGTTAGAGAAGAAAAACAAAGGCTCACAGAGGAAACAGAAAGAATAAGAAGAATGTGGTCAACTTCCAGTAATGAATTAGATGTCCTGAATAACCTCCTAAGAGCCGTGGCATCCAGACAGAATGCTGGTCCGGGAATTTCACAAACAGATGATTGTTATTTTGAAGGCACTGACGCTTCTTCAGACATGATGTCTTCGAGGAAGCTGCATAAGGATAGAATGAGATCCCAAAGACTGACTCAAGCGACAAGGACAGCCTAAATGCTTTTTTGGACAAAATGTCTTCGAAACAGCTGGCATCCACAAATAGAAAGATGGCCATGTCACAGTCAAAATCAGGACAGGCACAGAATGCCAATGCTATTTCAGACATTATGTCCTTGGAAAAGCCGGCAAATGATGATTATATGAAACTACAACAACGCGGAGGTGCAAATACTTTTTCAGACGATATGTCTTGGAAAAAGCCGCAAAGCCGATCGAGTATGCGTCAAAAAACACGAGAATCCAGTCAATACGACACAGGACGGGCATTCAATAGACAGTATCCTTGTTTACCAGAAATAATGTACATGGATCATTCAGAAACATCATCTTGGGATGAAGACGACTGTGTGAATCCTAGACGTGAAGGGGGGAGAGCATACAATGATGCAGTCCGAAATAAGGTCAATGTAGCTATGCCAAGAACCGTATATTTTGATGGGAAGGGGAGTTGGTCAGCATTCATAACCAAATTTAATGTTTTCGCGGAAAACCCAAATTGGATAAGTAAAGAAAGGCGAAATCATTTATGCTTGTGTTTTGAAGGCCAATCAAGTGACTTCTTCACCAGAACCATATCGAAAGAGCCCGACATATATTATTTCGATGTACTGAACAAAATGGAGAGACGGTTCAATATCGAAGACCTACCGGAAACTGCACAGTTGTATTTCAGCTATGCAACGCAGTCCCCAAAGGAAACTATTGTTGAATGGGCTGACCGCGTGGTGAGTATGGCAACCAAAGCATACTCAGATCTGACAGATGCACAGATATATAGACATTCCATATTCCGATTTTGTCAGCGTCTAACCGATAAAGCCGCAGGCCATTACACAATTAACCTCAGACCGAGAACCATGGAAGAAGCGATAGACAAAATTCGGTGATATCAACACACTGACAGGATAATGTATGGCCGCAACAAACGAGACGTAAAATCAGTAAAAACTGAAGATGCATATGATACATGCTCCGTCGAATTAAGTCGAGAAGAAAACTCCGACAGTGAGAATTATGCTCAAATCTCAAGAACATTCATACCAAAGAAGCAGATTCAAGAACCAAAGCCAGATAACTCAGTGACAACAGAAAAGAAAGTTCGGTTTGAGCCACTGAATATATATAGAGAGCTGGAAAAAAGAGTAGAGGTAGTGGAGAAGGCTGTTAGCATATATTACAACAATGAATAAAGGTTATAGCGGACCTAAACAAGCAAATTGAAGGTCTGGCACAGACATTGCAAAAATGTAAACCAGTGGCTGACAACAAAGATATTCGTTGTTATTCTTGCAACGGTCTCGGTCACTACAGTAATGAGTGCCTGAGGAAGAACTTACGGAAAAGAATATCTGCAATCTCTGAAGGTGAAGAAGAGAGCGATGCCGAGTCGGATGAGGATTTAAACGACAGCGGGTCGGACTATTAGGCCTACATTCGACCCGTAGGAAACAAGGCCTGAACGACCGTGGTGATGCAATAGAGGTGTAGAAAGAGGTAGATAAGCAACCGGATTGTAGTGTCAGTGACATTACAGATGGCCTAAGTCGTCTACTGATCGCTGATTCTACCCCTGGAAACGTGGAACCAGAAGTTTCCGGAGATGCGATTATGATTAATCAGATACGATCATCCTCTATGATCAAAGTGCCGGTCAAGATCGAAGAGATCGAATTAGATGCCGTGGTAGACACCGCGTCGCAAGTAATGATTATATCCGACAGGGTATACAACCGGTTCCAAGAGAAACCTGCGATAATCAAGAAAGTGTCATTGCAAACCGCAGGCAGGCACATGAAATTATCAGGTGTCATTATTGGTCCAATGAAATTGAAACTTGGCAAAGTACAATATGATGTAGAGATTTATGTCGCACCCATAGAGGATGACATGCTCCTTGGACTGTATTGCATGTGTCAAAACCGGATCAGCATACATTTTCCAAGAGCTGAGTTGCAATTAGAAGGTGAGACAATTAAGATGGACATCGTAGGCTCATCTAGGACAAAGGTTTCAAAAGTGGTAGTCTGTTCTAAGACGGTTGTACCACCTAATACAGTCAAGATGGTCCAATGTTCTACATACTCCAAGATGTCTCAATTTATGGTAGAACCGATTCACAACTCACCGGCACTGATTTCACGAACAGTTCATTCAGACGCGCACTTGAAGGTGTGTGTAGTTAACACCACGGAGCACAATGTTGTGCTTAAACGGAAACAGGTGATGGGGAAAGCTTATGAAATCACTGGTCTGGTGCCGGGAGATGAAGATTGCACCGAGGCCGGGGTCTATAAAGTCAAAACTGACGAACAACGGTTCGACATGCAAGTTCCCGATCATTCAGTTGAGCTTGAAGAGCGAGCCGTTGTCTAGAAAGTAAAACCTGACGAACAACGGTTCGACACGCAAGTTCTTGATCATTCAGTTGAACTTGAGGAGCGAGCCGGTATCTATAAAGTAAAACATGATGAACAAAGGTCCTAAATGCGAGTTCCTGATCATTTAGTCGAGCTTGTGGAACGGGCAAAGCAAAATCGAGAAGCAGTGGAACATGATCAACTGACTAGTTTGCTTATAGAATATCAGGATGTGTTTTCTATAGACGACTTTGATCTAGGAAATGTCCCGGCATTGGAGCACCAAATAGAAACCGGTGATGCTAGACCCATTAAGCAAAGAATGCGACGGACACCGTGCTGCTTCACAGACGAAGAAAGTGCTAACCTGGAATGTATGCTGAAAGCCAAGGTGATTCAACCGTCTACATAGGAATGGGCCGCATCTCCTGTATTGGTAAAGAAACGTGACGGATCAGTAAGATGGTGCGTGGACTACCGTGGCCTAAACAATATCACCACAAAAGACACGTGTTTCCACTGCCGTTGATTGAATAATGCATAGATACACTTGCTGGAAATTCCTTGTACACACAATTAGATGCCAATTCCGCTTACTGGCAAGTCCGGATAAAGAAATCTGACAGAAAGAAGACCGCATTCCTGACCAAATATGGACTTTTTGAGTTCATTCGCATGCGATTTGTCTTGTGCAACGCCCCAGCAACGTACTGTAGAAGTAATGAACTTTAGCTTTGAGGGGCTTGAATTGGAAGATTCTACTAGCATTTCTCGATGACATATTGATCTTGGGAATAACTTTCCGAGACCATCTGAACAATCTCATAGAAGTGTTCAAAAGATTCAGAGAATTTGGTCTAAAGTTGTAGCCAAAGAAGTGCGAGTTGTTCCAGGAACAAGTGGTATTTCTAGGTAGGAAGATATGTCCCAATGGTTTGGAACTCAGTGAGGAACACATAAAGGCCGTGACAGAGTGGCGAAGACCCAAGAGCACCAAGGAGGTGAAACAATATCTGGGGCTAGTGAACTACCACAGGATGTTTCTTAAGGACTTGGCAAAACTGGCTGTCCCTCTGTACTCAATAACCGGGAAGAAGAAATTTGAGTGGGGTGAGGAGCAGCAACAGGCGTATGAAGCCATTAAATTGACACTAACGGCCGCACCAATTTTGGCTCTACCGAACGGGGTTGATCCGTTCATTCTGGACACTGACGCCTCAGATTGTGCTATAGGAGCAGAGCTGCTACAGGTACATGGAGGTGTTGAGAGAGTGATAGCATTTGGGAGCTTGTCATTGACAGCGGAGCAGAGGAGATACTGTACTACCAGGAAGGAATTGCTAGCAGTGGTGCGATTTACGAGGCAGTACCTACATTACTTGCTGGGGAGACGGTTCAAAGTGAGAACGGACCACAACAGCTTGAGATGGCTGTTAAATTTTAGAGATCCCAGGGTCAGTTAGCTAGATGGATTGAGGAGCTGAGTCTGTACGACTTGGTCATTGAGCACCGTCCGGGGAAGCACTATGGTAATGCGGACGCATTATCACGAAAACCTGGAACTGCACTCGAATGCAACCATTACAAACTGGGACTCGAATTGCAGGAATTGCCCTGCCATGGATGCAATTACTGTCAGAGGGCACACCGTAATTGGTCAGAGTTTGTAGCAGATGTGGATGATGTGGTGCCCCTTCCTCAACAGGTCTCTGGAGCAAGAAAATATGTTGGCGGCATGCTCGATAGATGCAGATCAGACCACAACAGTCAGTCACACAGGAAGGGAAGGACACTCGAAGGAGACACCCGCTTACGAGTATCCGTCTACCGTGGATGGTCCGATTGACAAAGCGACAGTCCACCGACATGTCGACATCCTATGGAAACGGGACCGTGGGGACATATATGGACCGGAGGAGCAGAAAGTTTGTATTGTGAGAGATACTGCGAATCAGGAAGACAACATTGGAGTTGAGCAGAGGAATGATCCTGACCTAGACATCATCATTGCTTGGTTGCAACGTGGGACAGTTCCCGCCGAAGGAACGCTATTCAGGAACGCTATTATTGGCTAAATAAAGAACTATTTACACTGGAGAGCGATATCCTAAAGAAGACCAAAGATGGGGGATATCTGCTGGTAGTACCAAAAAGCTTGCAGCAGCGTGTTATGCATGCACATCACGACCTGCCATCGGCAGGGCACCAAAGCATGGAAAGGACACTAGGACGAATCAAGGACAAATACTACTGGTTCGGCATGTCACAGATGGTCAACGGTTTTACAGAGATATTCTGTTCTCAGAGCTCCAGATAAGCTTTGTGTCTAAAGATTATTGTACCAACCTGATTTCAAATTAAATGCGTATTTTATTTTGACAAATGGATTACTGATTTTCTTCATTATTAAATAGGGCACAAATGATCAAAATATAAAACAAATTGAACCATTCCTTTATCATGTTTATTTGAGTGTATTATTACTTAACCCTTTGAACCCGAAAGACTGCTATATCGGTTTATGTAAACGGTGTAGATCCAGATGAGCCGGCTCGTAGCGAGCCGTCTCATCAGGATCTGCACTGTTTGAAAGTAATTTTCATATGTTTGAGAACAACAAATACCCCCTTTTTATAAATGGAATAGTCTGAAATCATTTTGCGATGATCATATTGGTTGCAAAATTAACATATCGCAGCCCATTCAGTTACTTAGGGGGGAAATGGTTAATATTCATTTAATAAACGTATACTGCACCACAGTTGACTATTTAATTAGTTGAACTGCAGTTTGCTTTTTACATTTTCAACTTTATTACAGTATTCCACAACTCAATTTAAAAACCAAAGCGTATTTTCACATTGCTGTGAGTATTCGTACCCCCACTGTTGATAATCAATGCGTATTCAGCTTGAATAAGCCAATACGCTCCTTATCTGGAGCTCTGTTAAATCTTACAGTTCCACAATACTAAAGCCAATAACGGAAATGAAATTGAAAACATTAATTTACAATGTATTCAGCTATTTCTGACAAATATTACAAAAACATAATAATGCGACACGGGCATCCAACGTTGTAGCAAGGGAGGTAATTTTTGCCCGAGGACACTGGACTAAGTCGTCCCCTATTGGTTTCGCACACCAATCGGTATTTTCGTCATACGATGTTAGTTATGATCACTCCTGTGTTTTTATTACGTTAAAATAGAATACGACAAACATATGTAAACATTTACCGTTCAAATGTGGATACTTGTCCATGGAAACAAGCTTATGTTATGCCACTTTTCAAGAAAGGAGACCGTGATCAACCCTCAAATTATAGACCTATCTCTTTGATTAGTTGTTTAGGAAAAGTTTTGGAACGAGTTGTTTTCAAACATGTATATAACCACTTTGATATTAACAACCACCTTATTTATAAAAGTCAATCCGGATTCATCCCAGGCCATTCCACGGTATACCAACTAATATATATATATAATCAGATATGCAAGGCAATCGATGAACTAAAACATACGTGTATTGTCTTTTGTGACATTTCTAAAGAATTTGATAGAGTATGGCACCTCGGACTTTTAGTTAAGCTAAACCAAAATGGTGTAGAAGGTCCCCTTCATAACTGGTTCAGAAATTATTTATCAAACAGATCACAAAAAGTTTCTATAGGCAGTTCTTATTCTTATGCTGGTGTTCCCCAAGGCTCGGTTCTTGGACCTCTTTGTTTCTTATATACGTTATTTATATTACTGACAAACTACTTAGTACAACCAGGCTATTTGCTGATGACTCATTCTTAGCTGTCTCGTCAAAAGACATGAACACCATAGCACGTAATATAAACCATGATTTAAATGAATTAGCAGCATGGGCTCACCAGTGGCTTGTAACATTTGTGTATTTCCCTCATATATACATGAACTATTTCCACAACTAGTTGGTGAAAATAACACATACGGATTACGTAACATGAACAATTTTATCACATTAACAAGACGGACAGAACTGTATTCTAAATAGTTTATGCCGTCATCAGTAGCATCTTGGAATGAACTAAGTGAGGATATACAAAATTCTACATCGACCGCCGTTTTTAAAACTAAACTAAAACAACTATTCAGACCTCCAATTGTTCCAGAATATTTTCTTATCGGCGACAGAACATTATCCATTTACCACTGCCGCATAAGAAACAAATGTAGTAATCTTAATGCTGATCTATATAGGAATCACTTGAGAGAATCCCCTTTATGCCAATGTACACTCGAAGATGAAGATGCCGAGCATTTCCTTTTTAAATGCCAACTATTCCATCAGCAACGATTAAACTTTTTTTGCAGCAACCCGTCAGTACCATCCAATATCTGTTAAAACCCTATTATTCGGAAACGAGTCACTAACTGTGGAAGACAATACTCGCATATTTACAGAAGTGCAAACTTACATTAAACTGACTCGACGATTCGTATAAACTGCATCCGTATATGTTTTGCGTTTTTACAAAACTACATTAAGCAAGTAACGTCTATATAACAATTAACTATTTACATAAATACTGCGTTCCTGCATGAATACAATTATTATAAATGGTTACCTGGGCTCGTGCTCGTGGGTCTTCCGCGATGTGCTCCGTGCTCGCATTTGGACTTTCTATCGGTCATGAGTGTGTGCGGTGAAGACATTTGGTGCAGCACATTGAACACTTATCCTGTTTTATTGTTTATTTTCGATTTATTATGAGCACATTAATATGAAAAACATATTGTTTCAACACCTAGACTGATGTGCTCATGTGCACATCGATATATTTATGTATATATGTGATATATATGTATATATATATATGTGTATATATGTGTGTGTATGTATGTGTATATATGTTTGTATATTACTTAGCTCCACAGAATATGTAAAACATCATAATTATTTACCTACCACTATTATACCACTTTATATATATGCAATAGGCAATTGGGACGGGCTGTAACTAATGTTGCTAAAATTTGTAGCCCAACCCGTTTGCTCTTCTAAATTAACCTGTATTTATTAACTGCAAAGTTACATTGTAGATTTAGAGCAATAACATATGTTTAAACTAAAACTTGTCCATAGGCGAATTTACCATAATTATTGGACACGCGTTACCACTGCTGTAAAGTCCTATGGCCCACGATGTCAATATATGTTACACCCGATTTCTATCTTTTTCAGGTCACATACGAACAGCAGCACAACTACCCGATGTGATGACCGCGTCTTATTATGGTACACGTTACGATAATTGTTTACTTCAGGAGATAATCCAAAATGCAACCAACCGCCTTTTGATAATTGAACCTCTCGGAAGTGATGTTGTGTAGTATGGATCAAAACAGGAATCGACCACATAAATGCACCGCGTGTGACAAGACCTTCTTAAAATGAGGAGGAGGAGGAGCCACATACTTGTAGTATTTGTGAAAAGACTTTCACACAGAGTGGCGTCCTCAAACGGCACATGCTTGTACATACGGGGGATAGTCCACATACATGCAGTGTTTGTGACAAGACATTCGCACGCAGTAACAACCTGAAACAACACATGGTCAAACACACAGTGGATTGTCCCTATATATGCACTGTTTGTGACGAGACATTCACACAGAGTGGTAGCCTCAAACAGCACATGCTTATACACATGATGGATCGTCCCCCAGTTTTTGTGACAAGACATTCACACAGCGTAGCAGCCTCAAACAGCACATGCTCATACATACGGGGGATCGTCCCCATACATGTAGTCTTTGTGACAAGACATTCACACAGCGTAGCAGCCTCAAACAGCACATGCTCATACATACGAGGGTTCGTTCCCATACATGTAGTCTTTGTGACAAGACATTCACACAGCGTAGCAGCCTCAAACATCACATGCTCATACATACGGGGGATCGTCCCCACACATGTAGTCTTTATGACAAGACATTCACACGTAGTGGCAGCTTCAAACAGCACATGCTCATACATTCGAGGGGTCGTTTCCATAAATGTATTGTTTGTGACAATACATTCACAACAGCACATGCTCATACATACGGGGGATCGTCCCCATACATGTAGTCTTTGTGAGAAGACATTCACACAGCTCGGCAGCCTCAATAGGCACATGCTCATACATACGGGGGTTCGTCCCCATACATGTAGTGTTTGTGAGAAGACATTCACACAGCGTAGCAGCCTCAAACAGCACATGCTCATACATACGGGGGTTCGTCCCCATACATGTAGTCTTTGTGACAGGACATTCACACGTAGTGGTAGCCTCAAACAGCACAGGCTCATACATACCGGGGATCGTCCGCATACATGTAGTGTTTGTGACAAGACATTCACACGTAGTGGTGGCCTCAAACACCACATGCTCATACATACCGGGGATCGTCCCCATACATGTAGTGTTTGTGACAAGACATTCACACGTAGTGGTAGCCTCAAAAACCACATGCTCATACATACGGGGGATCGTCCCCATACATGTAGTGTTTGTGACGACACATTCACACGTAGTGGTAGCCTCGAACACCACATGCTCATACACACGGGGGATCGTCCCCATACATGTAGTCTTTGTGACAAGACATTCACACGTAGTGGCAGCCTCAAACAGCACATGCTCATACATACAGGGTGTCGTCCCCATACATGTAGCGTTTGTGACAAGACATTCACACAGTGCAGTAGCCTCAAACTGCACATGCTGATACATTCGGGGGAACCATTACATCCACAGTAGCTCGAGAGACTATAAGTTCATCCACAGCCCGGATAGTAGCTCGAGAGATCTGGGGCCCGTTTCACTAAACTTCGTAAGACTATGAAGTTCGCAAGTGCAGACTTTAGTTTTAAAAATAACATTTACAATGACAGCCGCTAATGCAAAATATTTCGTAGATGTATTCACATGTAATGATGTGTGCATGCAGTTGCCAGATGGTAACGTCAGTTAGCCACGTTGATTTGATATGAAAATTAATATAAATCTTCATCCGCAGCTCGGATAGTAGATTGAGAGGCCGTACGTGCATCCACAACGCGGATCCGATCCATACATGTTTGTGTGAAGCCATGCAGACATTAGCTTGGGACACCAGGGGCCGTTTCACTAAACTTTATACGACTAAAATGTTGGCAAGTGCAAAATTATGATAGTCTGTAAATTTCACATTAACAATATTTTCTTGTAAACAATTGATGGATTTACATTTATTGAGCATAGGCTGCATATGCAGCCTATGCTCAATAAATGTATATCCATCAATTGAAATTTCCAGACGATCATAAATTTGCACTTACGAACATTTTAGTCGTAGGAAGTTTAATGAAACGGGCCCCTTGTGTCCATCTTCAACCCTGATCGTTACAAGACATCCGCATACAGCAGCCGCCTTCATTATATTTATTATACTTCAATGTACTTTCTAGGCGTTGCATTGGTCAATTATTATTTTTTTATTATTATTTTTTTTTCCATTTTTTTTTCATTTTTTTTTTATTTGGTTAATTATGTATCCTGATCATGTTGCCCAGTCTCGGCAAGATTTGAATCTAAGTTGTTGAATGACTTTACTGACGACATTAAGGTTATTTCGTTGACTGTGCGGTTTCGCTGGTGGGCCCCGGCATATGCTAGTTGCCAATATTATAGGCACTTTTATCAATCAGGGGGCCATACAAATATACAAAGTAAACAAATTAGTAACGATTTAGACGGAACTATTTGACGAGGTGAAGCGTAGTTCCTGCACTGACCAATATGAACTCGCGAGACGCGAATATGGAAAAATATTTACGTCTTGCGTTGCAGTGTCTTTCAATGGGAAACGAAAGTACGTAATCTATATAATAATGCGTGATATTGAAATACATTATTTGTAGGATCCAAGACCTAATGCTTGCAGTGATTGACAGTAGAAAATACACGGACGCACTGTGCCAAATACTGTGACAGAAAATACCAGGCCAGTCAGAGCTCCAGATAATCATTGTGTCTAAAGCGTACTATACACCATGACTTCAAAATAATTGCGTATTTTTCTTTTACAAATGGATTATTGATTTTCTTCATTACTAAATAGGGAACAAATGTTAAAAAAATATAACAAATTTAAACATGCACTTATTTTGCAGCTCAACTAAGTGAATGTTCAACTTTATGACAGTATTTTGGCTACTCAGTTTGAAAACCAATGCATATTTTCACATTGCTGTGCGTATTTCGTACTCCCACCTTGATAATCAACGCGTATTCAGCTGAAATAATTGCATAACATACACCTATACGCACCTTATCTGGAGCTCTGAGGCCAGACTCAAGTTTATCAGACAAGGCTAAGAAACACGTATGAATTCATAGAATCCCGAGATCTTGTTATTTTCCTCAATATTAACATGTTTTGGCATTAGGTCGTAAATATCTAGCTTTATGATCTCATATCAAGCCCCACAGTAGGTGGCAGGTGGGAGCATGCGTTGGGTAATTTAATGATCGGGATTCATCCTTACCCGAATCCCGACCAGAGACGGGTTCGGCCCTCAGATACGTTTTTTTTGCATTTTTGTATGTGATAGTTGAATTTGCTTTGGTGTGGTATGGACCTGGCACTAGGTCAGGTTATTCTAATATCTGGATGGAATAATTATGTATTTATTTCGATGTAAATATTCCTTTGTGATTTCCCCCCAATGCAGCAGGTTGCATGTGGGATCGAACCAGTTGGCCAGGCTTTAAATGGCCTTAGCTGTTGATAGGCAGTTAAACACCATTAATCAAACAAACCACACATTATCCGTTTCACGCACCAGGCATTCCGACCGACAATGCCATCTTGGATGCATTACCTTTAAATTAGTAATTTATTGATCTTACAGTTTTTAACTTAGTGACCTTAGTGTCAGATTATAATTAATTACTACTACTAAATAGTATTGGCCACCTCTTCTTTGTCCATACAAAATGAAGTCACTTCCGTTGCGTGGTGGGTGGCAGGTGGGAGTATGCGATGAGTAATTTAACTATCGGGGTTCATCCTTAACGGAATTCTGACTGGATACCTGGTTTGGCCTGCACATACGTCTTTGGCATTTTGTATGTGAAAGTTGAATCTCTACCCTTTTATGTCAGTTTTACGATTATTCGTAATCCTATTTTAGGGGAAGTGGCTTTGGTGTGGTAAGCACCTGGCATCAGGTCGGGTTATTCTAATTTCTGGGCTGAATATATATTTTCTCTATGTAAATATTCCGTTCTGATTTTGGGATTTCCCCCAAAGCAGCAGGTTAAAATGGGATCGAACCAGTTTGCCCGTCGTTACATGACATTAGCTGTTGATAGGCCGTTAAACAATAATAACCAAACCAAACCGTTGTGTGTTGATAATAACCAAACCAAACCGTTGCGTGTTGATAGTATTTAACCAGTTGGCGGTACAACTCTGTGATTATCTACTAATACTGACATGCTAAATTTAAATGTACTATATGATATGTATGCATTTGGGAGCTTAATTAAAGTAAACATGGAAACCATAACATACTACAAAGTATATCTATTTGAAATATAACAATCACAATCTCGGTTGCGGCAACGTAAAACATATTGTGGTGGCCATGTTGAATTTGAGTACCAAGAACATTGAGAGGTTATAAATGCTGAATTGAAGCACCATATAAAGCAATCGCAGTGCCCAACCAACAATGGCACGCCTACCCAATTTAGCATTTTGGCGCTCCTGTAGAACATGTATGGAATATATATGGTGTAAATAGGTGGCCATTTTGAAATGTCTCTACCACTTGATAGCTGAGGTCGGGGTGTCACAATAATGATTACAGTCGTTGAAATTATATTGATATCCAACTTGGTTACATAGCTATAGACAAGACCCTTTAATCGATGGCGGCCATCTTGGATTTCAAAACGGCGGAAGTACAGCAGGAAAATGTATTGAGTTTTCATCAATTAATCAAGTATGATTCAGGAAAGTGTATTCCACACTTTTGTATGACATTTATTAATTGATGTAATCCGAAACATATCACAGTGTAACCTCTCTGAACCGGACACCCTGGGAGGCCTCCAGGGTGTCCGGTTTAGAGACGTGCTACTGAAACACAGACAAACGACTTTTTGAAGACACGCGTGTTTGCTTTGTGATCATGAACAGACATTATCATCGGAGATAAAGGGCAATAAACACGTCAAGTTATCAAAATTAATCACAACTAACATTTCCCAGTGTTCGGTTTACAGAGGTTTCACTGTATTATGTTTATCGATTTCTCTCAAGCATTTGACAAGGTATGGAGAATTGAACTATCATGGCTTCTCATTAGTCGGCTAAACCTTTGGTTAGCCGACTAAGCGAAATGTAAGACGACGTCAAATAATCTGTTATATATATAACACAATTTACATCAGTTTTATAGTGAGCATAAACATTATTATCAATGTAATTGGGTGGGTTGTGGGGACGGGCGCGGGGCCACTTATTTATGTTTTAATACACGCATTAGTTGTCGCCGTTTGTCTGTTAGCCTACATGAATTTGTGACACTTTTTATGAAACACATTTGCACATTTTAGCATTATTGACACACATATCCTCAATATTAATGAAAACCGGCAATCTCCAGTAACAATCTTTGATGTACTCGTAAAACTAATTTGTTATTATCTGACAATCCCTGCAGGTAAACAAATCGGCGTGTTTATTAAAATTACACACGTGTGAAATGAATTCTTATTGCACGGAAGCGGCGAAAGCCGGAGATCACTGTCTGGACCTGTCTGGCCCACTTCCCCCGTGTGTTAATTCACGGAGATACACTGCCTAGCGTGTGTTATATGCTTGATATTAACGTCTATTATACATGTCAGGATAACCTGCGCATGCGTAAATATCAGCAATCAATTAAGTAGAGCAATATCGGTGCGTAACCTTTAACCACTGATACATGTAACATGGCCCATTCATGATTGACAGGCTACAAGTGACTGGGCGACTTTCGGACCGATACCCCGAATATGAAGTTTCATGGCGCTGTGTTACGAACATACAAAAATACTATTAATTAGTGCTATGAAAATGCCAATAACCCTAACAGCTCGTGGAATGATATAACTGTGATGGAACCACGAACACCGTAGTCACTGATCAAGCAGCTCATGTGTGCATGCTGTGTGGGTTATACACTGATTGCATGCAAACGTAGTAATCCAGCTTCGGTAAGATTGTGAACCAGATAACAGACGCCTGTTATATTGTTGTCACTTTTAACTGGTCACGTGACCACAGCGTATTGAGGACATGTCTGCGGAAATGTAAATAAAAGTGGGGTACCCAAGAAGAATGGCTGGAATTAAATTGTGTAATTATAGTATTTGTATTAAACTTAAAATAAATTCGACAACATATATAATTTTATCTTAGGCTTTCGACGTATCCGTGCAATAAATTAGTTACATAATGTCGTCTCGTTGAATATGGTTAGTTAACAGCGCGTGGGGGAATTTAAGGCGGCCGAAATACGTCTCGCCTAGCGGCTCGACGATTTCCGGCCCCCTAAATTCCCCCCATGCGCTGTTAACTAACCATATTCGAATCGAACACATTATCTAACTTATACGTATTTGGTGGCCACGGCCATTGCTTAGCCCGCCAAGGTAGTAAACAAAACAAACACTGATTGACGGACTGGCACACGAACACACAGGCATATGTTTTCCGTTTTGCGACTGGACACAAATAATAGCAGTTATCGTATTTATCGCATCGCCGTATTTCGCTGATATTGCGACATATCGACACTATCGGGAGAACAAATGTTTCGCTATAATTATCCGCGAAATATAGCAATTGTTACATAGTGTATATCTGGCCATACGTTACATTGTTGGTTCTTGTTATAATAATCAACACTTGTAATCTTTAATTCTTTATTGTCATATATTCTCAACGACCTGACTCGCTCTAATCCATTATAGTAACTCCCTTTCTCTCGCACACCACATTGCATCGTATGCTGGAATGATCCCGTGACATTTCCCTGTTACCGTATATACCATATTAGAATACCATATTTAACCTATAACATATACCCCTATACCCCTTTATGATTTGTCCTCAAATCATCGAAGTCATTATGCAATCTCTAATATTTGGAATAAGTCACGTTATCTCATTTGTTTACCCAGAAAATGACGCATGCAACAACTCTTTAGTTATCTTAATCTCGAATTTACATGCATACAATCCTCCAAATTTTCTACTACATGTTAACAACAAATATTACTAAAATAATTATTTAAATACACCATCAGTTCATTTTAGTGATATAGACATAACATATAATAGTAGTTCATTTGATATAACATAACATGTACATACGTGTATTTTCATACCGCATTCTAATCGAAATGTTGTCAATATTTCATTTTATCAAGAATGGTACACTCAAAACATGATTTAGACAACATATTCTATCATATGATTATGTATTTTGCATCGAATATTTGATACGTATAGGTACATATAGCTAGTACGTACCCGTATTTATCAAAATCTAAATGCATGTAAATATTTTAATTATTTTCGTTTTTTGAAATTGATATTCCGATATTCACAAGTGCATGTTGCAATCAGGCACCTATATATATCATCATATTTAATGATTATTTGTTCCTTTGCCAAAACCTTTTTCAAAAACAATTGTTTTTTACGTTTAAGTCTTTAAGTTTTAATGATAATGCTTTGTTTCATGCCTACTTAACATTTGTCTTTATGATTATACTATCATTTGAACCAACTATATTTTGCACTGATATTTTCTAACAAAACTCCCAATGAAGCAATACATATACATGTAATATGCAGCACTTCATAATTCGTAAGAATTTTTACAAACATAGTCAACATGTATACATATGATGATACGTGAAATCAGTACTCTCATACCACAAATTTCTGTCCATAATAAATCTGATTAATAATACAATATGATACAAATGTACGTACAACTATTTGAGAATTTTATTATGTTGCCTCCTGTCTTATTCATGCCAGTTTTACGGCATATCATAACACCAGAATCGTTATTAATGCAATATCTAATCAATAATGCGTATTTTTCAGGAAATAAATGTCTCCGTTGCGATTGCTTCTTCCATTTATTTCTTGAAAACGCAATAACTATTTCTAATTACGTTTGCGAACCCGTAATATTTTTATGAAATTTAACACTTCAAATATGCTGATGTCTGATGTACAAGTGACTATGAAATACACCATCACATTGACACCAAATGTATTTTTAAAAGTGATTATATTGCATTTCAA
>CM055279.1:62951938-63022671 GCA_029237695.1 Conchocele bisecta | reverse complement strand
CCAATGTCACGGTCAAATTACTTTGAAATTTCCCTTAAAGTTTTTGTTGGGCCCGCTTGCAGACAGAGCGATATACATGTAGTTGGCACATTGGTGTGCATTCAGGATAAAGTTTTTGGTTAAAGAATTTTTTAGTTAAAGTTTTTGGGTATACTATCAAAGCCTCGGCGAGTGCGGCCCGTTTTTACGTCGACGGGCTAAAGCTTTGTTGCAATAAAAAAAATTGTTTGTACTATCAAATGCCTCGGCGGGCACGACATGCAGGCCATGGCCATCTAGTTATGGCATGTGATTTGATCAGTCGGCCATCGCACCATGACTAGTTTAGCACTTGATCAGTCGGCCATCGCACCAGGACTAGTTTAGCACTTGATCAGTAGGCCATCACACCAGGACTAGTTTAGAACTTGATCAGTCGGCCATCACACCAGGACTAGTTTAGCACTTGATCAGTTAGACATCGCTCCAGGACTAGTTTAGAACTTGATCAGTCGGCCATCGCACAAGGACTAGTTTAAAACTTGATCACTTTTCCATCTCACCAGGACTAGTATAGAACCTGATCAGTCGGCCATCGCACCAGGACTAGTTTAGAACTTGTTCAGTCGGCCATCACACCAGGACTAGTATAGAACTAGATCAGTCGGCCATCGCTCCAGGACTAGTTTAGCCCTTGGTCAGTCGGCCATCATACCAGGACTAGTTTAGCCCTTGATCAGTTGGCCATCGCACCAGGACTAGTGTAGTCCTTGATCAGTCGGCCATCGCACCATGACTAGTTTAGAACTTGATCAGTCGGCCATCGCACCACGACTAGTTTAGAACTTGATCAGTCGGCCATCGCACCAAGACTACTTTAGAACTTTATCAGTCGGCCATCGCACCAAGACTATTATTATAGCACTTGATCAGTCGGCCATCGCACCAGGACTAGTTTAGCACTTGATTAGTCGGCCACGTCATCTTGTGTTACAGACAGAAGTGGTGGTCGGTGAGGGGGGGGGGGTGTAGTGTAGTCATAGACACAAACTGGTGGTGGTGGTGGTGGTGATATAGAACGGAACTTTTAGGATGCCAAATGTAGATGGCTGGTGTGTGTGGGGGATCATTGTTTTGTGTCCCCCGCGGTGGTGCGGAGTACAATGATGAATCGCAGGCGGGAGTGTAGTATTTCACCATGCCCAGTACGTATATCACTTGATTAGTTGGCCATCTCACCATGCCCAGTATAGCACGTGATCAGTCGGCCATGCCGAGTATAGCACTTGATCAGTCGGCCATCGCACCAGGACTAGCAGAGCACTTGATCAGTCTGCCATCGCACCATAACTAGTATAGCGCTTGATCAGTCGCCCATTGCACCATGCCCAGTATAGCACGTGATCAGTCGGCCATGCCGAGTATAGCACTAGATCATTCGGCCATCACACCAGGACTACTTTAGCACTTGATCAGTCGGCCATCGCACCAGGACTAGTATAGCACTCAATCAGTCGGCCATCACACCAGGACTAGTTTAGAACTTGATCAGTCGGCCATCACACCAGTACTACTTTAGCACTTGATCAGTCGGCCATCGCACCAGGACTAGTATAGCACTCGATCAATCGGCCATCGCACCAGGACTAGTTTAGAACTTGATCAGTCGACCATCGCACAGGAATAGTTTAGAGCCCTTGATCAGTCGGCCATCGCACTGCGACTAGTTTAGCCCTTGATTAGTCGGCCATCGCACCAGGACTAGTATAGCACTCGATCGGTCGGACATCGCACCAGGACTAGTTTAGAACTTGATCAGTCGGCCATCGCACCACGACTAGTTTAGAACTTGATCAGTCGGCCATCGCACCAAGACTAGTTTAGTCCTTGATCAGTCGGCCATCGCACCAGGACTAGTTTAGAACTTGATCAGTCGGCCACCGCACCATGACTAGTTTTGCCCTTGCTCAGTCGGCCATCGCACCAGGACTAGTTTAGAACTTGATCAGTCGGCCATCGCACCAGGACTAGTTTAGAACTTGATCAGTCGGCCACGCACCAAGACTAGTTTTGCCCTTGCTCCAATCGGCATCGCACCAGGACTAGTTTAGAACTTGATCAGTCGGCCATCGCACCACGACTAGTTTAGAACTTGATCAGTCGGCCATCGCACCAAGACTAGTTTAGCCCTTGCTCAGTCGGCCATCGCACCTGGACTAGTATAGCACTCGATCAGTCGGCCATCGCACCATGACTAGTTTAGAACTTGATCAGTCGGCCATCGCACCAAGACTAGTGTAGCCCTTGATCAGTCGGCCATCGCACCAGGACTAGTTTAGAACTTGATCAGTCGGCCATCGCACCACGACTAGTTTAGAACTTGATCAGTCGGCCATCGCACCAAGACTCGTTTAGCCCTTGCTCAGTCGGCCATCGCACCTGGACTGGTATAGCACTCGATCAGTCGGCCATCGCACCATGACTAGTTTAGAACTTGATCAGTCGGCCATCGCACCAAGACTAGTATAGCACTTGGTCAGTCGGTCATCGCACCAGGACTAGTTTAGCACTTGATCAGTCGGCCACGTCATCCTGCGTTACAGACAGAAGTGGTGGTCGGGGGCGGGGGGGGGGGGGGGGGGGGGGTGTAGTGTAGTCATAGACAAAAACTGGTGGTGGTGGTGATACACATTGTTCCCACTGTGGGATATAGACCGGAACTTTTAGGACACCAAATGTAGATGGCTGGTGTGTGTGGGGGATCATTGTTTTGTGTCCCCGGCGGTGGTGCGGAGTACAGTGATGAATTACTGTATATTGAAGACACATGTATATGTACAGTGATACCGTACTTCACAATCCTTAGTTTTAAATATTGTTTCTGTATCGTAAAACTGAACATTTATTCATTTTGAAAACCTTCAAATTATGGCAGATGATCGAAATGAAAACCGGATGTTTACATTCGAAATGGACCGGTGCATCGGTATATTTTAACCACAGGATGACCCACTTTATATGCATACCATATCCGTACGGATATATCGTATATACGAACGGATATCGTATGTTTGTATAATATTCGTATAGTACGTTTGTATAATCACTGATAATGTAAACAAACTGTACTATACGATGATACGGTATAAGTTTTTACCGGAAATAGCGAAAGAATGACCGCACAAACGGTATCGCGAAAGAATGACCGCACAAACTGGACCGCGAAAGAATGACCGCACAAACGGTATCGCGAAAGAGTGACCGCAAAAACGGGACCGCGTTTGGACCGCAATTAGACTGCAATTAGACTGCAATTCCAGAGGGGAAGAATTGCAATTCAAGGACCGCTGGATTGCAATTCTTGGTAAGCGAATCGCAGGCGGGAGTGTACACTCCTCTACACACTCTGTTTCCAACATATCTTAACGTACATGCATGCACATGTAAATAACCGCCTTGCAGTAACAGTTGTAATATCAATTGTTATGTACATGTATATACACTCCTCTACACACTCTGTTTCCAACATATCTTAACGTACATGCATGCACATGTAAATAACTGCCTTGCAGTAACAGTTGTAATACCAATTGTTATGTACATGTTTATACACTCCTATACATACTCTGTTTCCAACATATCTTAACGTACATGCATGCACATGTTAATATCCGCCTTGCTGTTGTAATACCAATTGTTATGTACATGTATATACACTCCTATGCACACACTCTGTTTACATGTCAATATCCACCATGTTGTCGAGTATACAAGTTGTTAGGTGCATGTAAATATAGTCGTATACACACTCTATTTCCAACATATCTACACATGCATATTTAAATGTCTGGCATGTTTTTGATAATACCAATAATTATCATGATTTATGTGCATGTATATACACTCATATACCGCCGTATGGCCTGAGAATATAGCGCTCAATAACGGTTATGTTCTTTTCTATTCACAGACTGGGTCTATATTATGTATTTTAGTCACTCTGTGTCGCCAGACGGTATAGTATATCTCGGTGGTATTTCGAACACGTTGTAACAGTTATCACTTCTGGTTGCATACTTACATACATTTTAGTATGCTTAATACATTATACGACACAGTATTGTGTGCTATTGTGTGCGCGTATAGTAGACATATAGCCACATCTGACCAGTCCACGATCTACTGTACCTTGCATGGGTCGGCATTTATTGTTTGACCATCTGAAAAATAAATAGAGAATAGTAGGTTAGTGCCTTGAATGGGAAAACATATCTGACAATCCCGTTTCCGTGCCGCGCTAGATATGTTTCCCATTCACGGCACTAACCTATTATTCTATTTATCCTGTCAACATTACAAATAGCTTTCAAATGTAAAAAGATAACCCCATCCTCATCCTCAAACTCGGAGAATCGACTAGTATGGCAACCACACATATTCATACGCAGCGATCAGGTCGTATTGACAGGATATCAAAAATTATTCACGGCACCGTGTTTCACGGCACATACGCACTGTGTTGATGGGATAAATTAAAGGTACATGCCCACTCAGTCGGCACAAAATGTTCGATATATCAGAGACATCATCTGAGACATGTTATGGCAAAATAAACATTCATTCACCATTACCCAACGTATTATTATACATTTTATATTAGACGTTAATATCCACCCCGATATTAGTGGCGATAACTGTTCCCTTAAAATGTTAACGGACATTACTATTTATTCTCTGTATTTATTTTTCGATGTGCAATGATATTACGCTATAATCTGTCGAACATATTGTTTTCATGTGACGCATTTACTTATTATAAATAATTAAAAATATAATCACTCATTTGCATATGAACATAGCCTGCTACTACCGCGAGTGACTGTCAGTACAAAAATAAATGATTATATCTGTATAGCGGGCACTCGTAATTTTTAAAACCGGTGGAATATTGGCACAATTATACACTTAATATTGAATTCCTATAAAAGAACAGTTTGTGCCTACTGAGTGGGCATGTACCTTTAAAAGAAACTACATTGAAATGGTTGTATTATTGCATTTCGGCCAACCACGGTCACAATGGTGTTAGGATACGTTTGTTTCATGTACAGTGACATGTCACAGACCACGAAACAAACGCACCCTAGCACCGTCTTAAGCGAAGCACCTCAAAAATATAATATAAAATTGGGGAATGCAAACTCAAGGTTATACGACTCGGAATATGCACTGCACACCTGTCTAATTAATGGATATGTTCAATGATCACCAACGCATGGGCAATTACCACAACCGGTTGGAACGCAAAATCTACATAAACGCAAATAATTAATGCTACCTCTAAATAATTAAAGTTAGCATTACCTATTTAAAGCTGGCTTCAAATCATTTGAAGAGCTATCTAAATCATTTGGAGCTAGCTATGCATATGTAATGCTAGCTCTATTTGGAGCCAGCATTAATTATTTGTAAATTGTCTATGTAAATTTGGTGTTTCATACAACCGGCATACTACACTAAATATGGCGGACACGATCTTCAAGTTAATAGATCCAGATATGAATAGAAATAATAAATCGCAAATGTGGCATGGTTGCACCCTTCTCTGTTACATGTAAGGACTGTGCACATGCTGATCTGGATCTACACCAACACAAATTCGCTATGCATTGCAATTATAAGTATTTAATTCGCTGACATGGTTAATGCTAGTATGTGAAAAATGGAATGTCAATATGGATTAACAAAGGATTTCACACGAGTGAGTATTGAATATACTACGTCGTTATTAAACGAACTTTCTGGTTGCATAACATAATGCCGAAAAACAAGTGTAATACATAGTAATTAAACGAACTTTCTGGATGAAATAATGAAAAACAATCATGATATTTATTATACTTCTTGACTGATTTCGGCCGAAATCAGTCAACAAGTATAATAGATATCACGATTGTTTTTCATTATTTCATCATACATTTTAGATTAAAGATATTTGCATAAGCGCAACCCCAGCCATAAAAAAAGCTTTACTGATTCCCAAATACGGTTTATGTAGTTGTCCCACGTCCATACATATTAAACTAATGTACATTTTATCATCATATTTAATGGATATTTAATGGAAAGTGTAAATTAACGGTAGGGATTCCTCCTTATTGGACTCACGATTTGCCAGGTTTGGCCCTCAGGTACGTTTTAATATTTTGCTCTTTTGTTACTTGGGAGTTTAATTGGATTATTGCCAAAAATTTACTTTATAAAAGTAGTAAGATATTATTACTGATCCTACTGCTTTTGGGAGGGGCCAAGTGATTCTGGTATGGCGGGGACCTGACAGTAGATCAGGATTATTCTGATTTCAGGGCTGAATATATAGTTTTTTTATTATAAATATTCAGTTCTGATTTTGGGATCAACATGGAACATGTACATGTATGGAACGTCAGGTTGATCAGGTATATAGGGATTTAGACTAAACCCATTGACCCGGCCTGAAATGACCTTAGCTGTTCATAGGCCGTTAAACCCCAACAAACAAACAAACAAACAAAAGACACTATGTATTCAATAATAGCAATTACACAGAGCCTGCGCTAATCTTGACAATATTTGTAATTATTTGTATTTCAAAATACTTGAATATTGTGCTTACATTCAAACATATTTATTGACTGAGCCTGAGTTGTGCTACAACACAAACTCAGCCAATCAAACTGCTTGATTGCGCTTCCGAAACACCGGCATTTGGACAAGATTAACGCAGGTGGTTGCATACATCTGATTTACAGTGGGACCTCTCTAAGCCGGACACCCTGTGGACCTCTCAGGGTGTCGGGTTTATAGAGGTTACACTGTAGTTTACTTGCCCAGACAGCGTCGTTCGGCAATAGACTCGTCGCAAATCGGGCACTCATCGAATATGACGCTACAGCGACGGCAACAGACCTTGTGTCCACATGGCTGAAATATGACGTCCGCCTTCCTATCGCATTCATCCACGGCGCATGGATTTGACTTCTTTGTGAGTAACTTTTGAAGCAATGCCAATGTCCCTAGGCCCGCATGTGCGCTGGAATATACACCATGTTGTTTTGCACGTGAATGTAAATGCTTGGAGTTTACGACGGCACTGGCTCGATGACCTTGCATGTCGTCTCCCAAGAAGGGGAGAAAGGAAGGAGGTGGGTACAGAGTAAACAGGCCCTGGGGGCCTAACTCATATTAGAATATTCCCCTCTGGTTCTTTAACGTGCCCAGACGCTCCTTAAAATCTGATACACGGGACCGCCTTTTAATGTCCCCATCCGAAAGGACTAGTAGAGCAGGAAATACAAATTATCTCAGAAATACCGACGCACAGGAACTGAACCCTGAATCGAACCCGGGTCGCCAGCATGGCAGTCCGACGGTGTATTCCCTCGGCCACGGTCTGTTCCACAGCAGTCGCATTACGTCTCGGAAAATCAACTACAGATAAATCAGGGTGTGGGATCACGTGTTTCCGAACGTCGTGACATCATGTTTTTAGATGTGTTTACAGTATATTTCGTTTTTAATATCTTTCTAATGGAATAACATTTTTTATGAAATATACCGCAGCAAATGCGGAATTGGTATTGTACATGTATAGGCGCGTTTAATCTCACAATTCTATCGTTTTTGCAAGTTTTTCAAATTGTATAAATGTTCGCATTTTTACTGTACTATGTTAGTATGTAGATTCCTTCATATTATATTTGCTATTTTCGGGACTGGTGTCCGCGCGACAGTATCTATATTTATTTAGAAAATGGGATGAATTTCTTTCTCAATAACAAAAAAGTCACCCTCACCAAAAAGCTATTTGATGAAATTCCATCAAATATTGATTTTATTGAGATGGGAATTTAAAGTGGGGGCTAAACATAGATGGAAATAAATGTTTACATTGTTGACCGATTTTATAATAACCTTTTATTTTCTGTTACATCATTTCCAACCTATCTCGCCAATTTCTAAAATATTTCGTTTTCGAAAAATTGTTTTTACGCAATAAAATTCATATTTGATGGAATTGCATCAAATAATTTTTTTTGGAGAGGGTAACTCTTTTGTTATTGATGAAACTGTACTTACACTTACATATTTTTTCAGATGTAATGTGTTTAATAGCCAAAAATTCGTGGAACAGACAGTATATACATGAGCATGTAATGTCCATAGTGCACTGTCGGGATAATGTGGCGATGTGACATATAATCAGTGTTGTTAGAACATGTCCCGATAACAAATAGACAGATGGCAAATTATGAATAAATATAGTGCATGCACTGGTATCTGTATGTCGTCTCGTCCCGAATAACTCCTATACAAACAAGATTTGCATTTTAGTTTTGTTGCGTTTCAGAAAAAGTATACCAAGAAATATCAAACTAGGGACCTACCCACAATGTCATGATGAAACCGCCGTGACAGACGTACATGTATTTTTAATTCATATGTATTTTTAATTCATGATGAAACCGCCGTGAGGAGACGTACATGCATTTTGAATTCAAGATGAAACCGCCGTGACAGACGTACATGTATTTTGAATTCATGATGAAACCGCCGTGAGAGACGTACATGTATTTTGAATTCAAGATGAAACCACCGTGACAGACGTACATGTATTTTGAATTCAATATGAAACCGCCGTGACGGACGTACATGTATGTTCAATTCAAGATGAAACCGCCATGACAGACGTACATGTATTTATAATTCAAATCTGCATACTAATTCAGTCAAGGCTTTAAACAATAAATATGTCCGGATTACAAATTTGATTTCATTGGCATGACGCTGAATGAACTTGACCTTCCGACATTTGTTTGAAGCGGCTTGTTTGAAGTTGCATGTAGCCGTGTTGAATCTGCACATCGGGAACGTATGTATTCGCTTTCCATTATTAATTTACACACCACCGACTTGAAGGAACCGATGATAATGTTTTATCCCGTTAACACAGTGCGTATGTGCCGTGCAAGGTGCCGTGAAACATGTTTGATATCCTGTCAATACGACCTAATCACTGCGTATGAATATGTGCGGTGACTGGGGTTATTATTTTGCATTTTAAAGCCATTTGTAGGTTTTGATGGGATAAATAGAATAGTAGGTTAGTGCCGTGAATGGGAAAAATATCTGGCGCGGCATAAAGTGCATATAATATAAGTGGTAGCAGATGTGGATACAAATCAGTAGGCTTCGCCAATGGTGGCTGCAATTATGTTCGCAGTACATATACCTGTGACACAATACCATGCTAAAACATCCTTGGCCCAGTGCCAACGTGATGCGGTATGCCGGATAATTAGCACGACAATCTCCGTAATTTTATGTGGTACGATTATTTTTCTGACAATTTCCTTATATTTTATGTAGATTTTTTAAACATACGACCGACAAACCAGTAAATTAAGGCCTAGGCCCAGTTCTATTAGTGGCCGATTTTACTCAGAATACGTGTCCCAGTTAATGGGCAAACTGTTTCATTCGAATCAAATAGTAAACGTTTGCGAGCATCGCAGTCATTATCCGCACTTCCATGTAATTAATCTGAACAAAACCATTTACATGTAGCACAATTAGTAAATAGCGCGCTTCTCACACATGTGACCCGGGTTCGATCTTCAACCGGGCATTTATGTTGGATGGTTGTCTCCAGATGGGATAAGTGACTGTGTATTCCGGTTTCATTGCACCTTAAAGAACACACATACATGTACGCCTCCATCTGCGCTGACGAAAGTCTCACTACAAATGTTCTCGCGCTGGTTTGTTATCGTTGTAAAATAAATAAAGATTTAACCCTTTGAACCCGAAATCCCGCTATATCGGTCTATGCAAAAAGTGCAGATCCAGATGAGCCGGCTCTACGAGCCGTCTTATCAGGATCTGCACTTTTTGAAAGTAATTTTAATATTTTTGAGAACAAAAACACCCCGTTTTCATAAATGAACGAATCTGAAAATCATTTTGTGACCATTGGATTGGTCGGAACATTAGCATATCACAGTCCATTCCAGTTCCTTAGGGTTGAAAGGGCACAAATCGTCCATATAAAATCATTTGTAATAGATCTATGCCGATTGGTATCAAAATAATGAATGATAATCACTACGCTTACGTGCTACCTTGAACGAAACCAAAAACACAGACCTCTATCTGAACCACTATGAAAGCAAATGTAGAATTCTATCCAACGTTGTATACTAATATAAGGTTTGATCATGTCCAGCCGTGTGCAAACGTTTGCTGTGGCACGAGGGAACTGTTTGAACCCAAGGCTGCAGGGTTATTGTTACATTTCCAACAAAAAACTGATGTAATTTGAGCATTATATTCAGTATTGTCAGTACTTTTATAAATCGTCCCATTCACGTAGATAATTTTCGGTATTCATATTCCGGGGCCACGTCATGAACGTCATGAGCGTCATGAAGTAGTGACGTCATGAAGGCACTTGGCCCCGGAATGTGCATTGCCTAAAGCCATATGCAAACATCACACGCTATATGTTTTGCACAAACAACGGAAACCATGTAACAATATATTCTTGAGCCACAATTTAAAACGCATGTCCATAAATAGGACAGCTTATTGCAATGACGCAACGATTTCAAGCGTCAAAATCCGACGTGACGTTTGAAAATGTAAGCGTAACTTTGCGACGTCATTTTCTGGCTTTCATGACATTAAGGCTGGTTTTCATAGAGCGCGACCCATTACATTTGTATTGGTAAGTACACTACATGTACATATGTAATTTTGATTGGCACACTGTTTGCTTCGGGCAATATGAGCAAGACAACAAGTGTTTCAACTTTTGTATCATACTAGGAAAATACTTTATATATACATGTAAATTACGAAACACGGAACCTAAATTTCCAGAGTTTATGTCTTACCTACGTGCAACACAAGATATTGAAAAAGAAATTGCAATGAATAGAAATAAGCTCATAGCTCATGAACGAAAATGGAATGTTATCCACTTAGACTAAGACTCATTTAGAGATAAACGAACGTTCTGATTATATATACAAATATTACAGTTAAGTATAACAGCATATACCGTAATTATAGTATTGTATAGTGGTGTGTTGCTCAATTATCATTCACTAATTAAAACCTATTTCACCATATCTCATCAATCCATCCTAACCATGTATGAACAATACGTTATAATGTATAATTATTTACAATACATGTACTCATAGTTGATTGTACACAAGGAGTGTAACCTATAAATGCATGTTGTTAAACTGCTTGTAACTCATGTATTGTTTGTATATGACTATGTATGCAAATACAAACTAAAAACTGAAGTATACTACATCATACGACACTCTTGTAATATAAACTCACCCAGAACGCGAGTCAATAAACTGCTTAACGGCGTTTCTCAGTTGATCGTTAGAACAGCATTGCAAAGGTTGGCCGCCTTTCTTGTTCTTGGCTGTAACATCTGCACCGCTCTCTATCAGGAAGCTTGCCAACTTGATGCGCTCCCTGATTTCATCTCCAGACCTTACCGTTATGCCCATCAGCCTGGCCAACTGGAATATATAGAGTGCTGATTTAGACAAATATATTATTTAAAATAACAGCGTTGTGAACCTGTTCATGGTCTGATATTATAGCTACATCCTGACACTTGGTAAACATCTATATACGAATATACTCGAAAACTATGCTGTTCTTTTACCGAGCATGTAAGCATTATTATACACGTGGGTGACAGGTGGGAGCATGCCCCGGGCAATTTAACGATCGGGGTTCATCCTTACCGGAATCCCGACCAGAGACCTGGTTTGGCCCTCATGTACGTCCTTGGCTTTCTTATATATGACAGTTGACTCTGGTTATATGCATTATATGAGTAATATGATTAATAGTAATCCTATTACTTGTATGGAGGGGGCCAAGTGGTTTTGGTGTGGTATGGACCTGCCACCAGGTTAGGTATATGCAATAAACTATGTTTAAAGTAGTATATACATGTACTGTTGTTGGAATGCAATGGAATAAATTGTGAAAAGTGGGATTTAAAATCATTTTAAATTGAACTGGATTGACAATATTAGGAACATCAATACATCTTTTTTCAGGATGTATCGTGTATGTATATAAACGTTTAAACGTCCGACAATAATGACTATTTGTACTTGTAAACGTTTATTCTCCGATAAATACTCCAACAAATAGAGGATATTCCATCGTACATTATATAATGCGGAAAATAATACACGAGTGTGCGTCGGCTTCAGCTAAAGCAACGAGTGAGTGTAGCGAACAAGTTGCTTGCACGGACGCCAACGGACACGATTGTATTATTTCCGCTATTCAAACATGAACGATGTAATATCCTATTTCCTACACCTCCACGGCGAATACATATGTATATTTAGTCTATTTTTAAGATTACAATCAATGAATTGCGCTGTGCGCATATATAGTTACACAACAACGTGTTTACCGCGTTTTGACGTCACGTTGTGTGACGTCAAACGTGACGTCATGTAAACTTTTGGAAATCGAAATTACGCAGCTGTTTGTATGAACTAGATATATTTGGGCACCTGTTTGGAATATGTTCAATCACATTAACTTTGTAGATTAGTCGAGGCTCTCCAAGTTTTCAAATAACTTTATTGTACTTATAAACATTTTGCATGGTAGCTCGTGGTTTCTAAGAATGCACGCGCGCACTTACGGGTGTTCTCTTCACGGTGTAGATCTATTATTTGTGAGGATTTGATTACGGGTTTTCTCTCACAGCAAAACCCGTGCAAATAACTCGCAATAGTGTAATCAGAGTCTGTTATCCCCATGATGAGATACTTACCGCATCCATGTCCCCTCGATGGCGGCTGCCCATTAAGCACAGATGTAACGCAGTGTCACCATCCTTGTCTGACGTTGTCAGGGACGCACCTGGGATTTACATAGTCAATGTGCATGATCACGTGGCTATAACAACAACAACAGTGGCTGAAAGTTTTGAAATCTTTCCCATTCCAAAGTAAGTATTATTTGATATTTTCGTTAATACGAAACGGATTTTGATGAAATATGGCACAGCAAACGCGTCTTCATGAGCTGCAATGGTCGTCCAGGGAGTTCGGCACAGACTTATGTCGTTTTTGCGAAGTATCGATTTCCGTGTCTACCGACACAGAAATCGACTCTTCGCAAAAAACGACAGAAGTTTGGGCCAAAGTACAGAGACCAAATGCAGCTTAACAAATGCAGCCTTTGATGCGCAATATTTCATAAAAATGCGTTACGTAATCAGGACAATATAAAAGAATACGTACTTTGAATCGGATGGATTCTGGAAGTTTCAGTACTTGTTGTTGTTGTTAGTACCACGTGATCATACACCTTGATAGTTCCGAACAGTAACTCTTGAAATCTACTCCCGTACCATCCGTAGCTGCTACGGACGGTACGGGAGTAGATTTCAAGAGTTACAGTATGCAAAAAGAATGTACAGTGATTGTATAAATGTATTTGAAGTCATATACTACTTATTTAAACTTTATCTTGTACAACGATTACAAACACGCGTGAGAGCATATACACATGCTTTCTTTGGCACAGAAGATGATCCTTGTGATGAAAAGTGGAGTATGCAGAGGAAACCAACATGTCCGGTGTGGCGGCCTCAATACCTTCTCACATACCGCCCTGTCAAGGATCGAACACGAACCGCCTTGGTGTAAAGCGCGCTCGGTACCAATTGCGCAAAACCAGACAAGCCGAAAAATAGTTTATATACAATGGGCTGACATGTGCCAATTTAGTTTGAGTGACATTTTGTAAAACCATTCAAGACAATAACTTGAAGGGGATTCAATGTTAACCGCCGAACTCGACTACTAGACAACTAGACATTGTAAGTAAGGTTCTACTTCACACATTCACTTGAGTAGTATATAAGAGTCAAAATGATACCACCACCATCTGGAAGCCACCGGCTACACGCGGTGCCCCCCATCAGGTGGTGGTATCATTGTTGACTCTTATATACTACTCAGATTTTCCTCCATTTTTATGAGAATATTTATGAGAATGGGAGTAATTTTAATTTTTCAAAACACGAAGGGGGGAGTAGGCATAATTATAATTTTTCAAAACACAAAGGGGGGAGTAAGCATAATTTTTTTTAAAAACACACCTACTGTTCGGCGGGTATGTATGAGAACATATTTTTCATCAACCGCGAGACCATATATTTATGACATGAGAAGATACACCCTATTAGAGATAAGAATCCCTATGTTATACTCAGTATATTACAGCAATCTGTCATACATTTATTACAAATAAACTTACACCCTATTGAAGATAAAAATCTATTGGTTATACTCAGTATAATGTCTACCATAAAGCAAATGAGAGAGCAAGCTAAGAGTTGGGGAATTTCCCTAAGAGGTTTGAGACTCAAGAAAGATATAGCAGATAGGATAAGTGACGCGCGAGCCATCGTCTACGAGGAGAGGCTGCGACGTGCGGTTTCGACCGGACGACTGCCCGCTGACCCTGAAAAACGCTCCGAGAAATTGGAGAACGAGACGACGGCCAGTCTGCGCGCCACTGCTTACGCGCAGCGTGTAAAAGAAGATCCCAGCGCGCGTAGAAAACCACTATTCAAGGCGTACTACAATAAGATTTATCAAGGGTTGGTTGGGAGACCTCCTAAGAGTAGGAGAGATATCGCCAGAGCTTTGGTGGAGGAGGGTCCCAGGATTCTCGCCGAAGAAGCGAAGTTAGGGAAACTGTTGATAGGGGTAGGAGGAAGATAGTATGGACTTTCGAGAGGGGGTAGATGGGGAGATCGCTAATCGCATAATGAATAAAATTCGTCCAGAGATGACCACGGCGTGTTATCTGAGGTATTCGTGCTCGTATCGTATTAGGAACATAGAGACCGACGCTACTATGATCTATCACAAACAATCAAAGGGCAGTCCGTGGATAAACGAGATCGCCAAAGCCGAGAGTTGGATATCCGATAGAGAGAAAGGTCGAATGGACATCGACAAAGTTGATAGACCCAAACACAAAATGGACCTTCGTTCGTTGGATATCGGTCGAGGTGAAGATGATCATCGACGCTCAACAACTTCTCATGGGAGCGGGAAAACTCCCAGACTGGTTAAGACAGAAAAAGGGAATGTATTCCGTCGACACGTACGACGACTACTTGTGTCTGTTTAGGTGCATAGCCATCCACCGTGGAGGGAGACCAGACCGCTGTTGTGAGAATGCACGAACTCTAGCTAACGAATATCTCGGTCACGATAACGGACCGTATAGTAAGGGAATTCCCTTGAAAGATATTAAGAAGGTCGAAGAGCACTTCAAGATGGGCATTCGTGTTTACGAGCCCACCGACGAGGGAGTGTGGTATCTCATGAAGGTTCCGGCAAATTACGATGTGGTTGGGGAGAAGACAATGACGATAGGAATGTTTGGAGGTCACTCTTTCCTCATAACGAACCTCCGCAAGATGACGAACGAGTACGGGTGCTCAGGATGCCGACAACGGTTCACAAAGTCGTGTAACATGCACAGGCACGCGACCACCTGCATGGGTGGGAAGACCGTGGTGACATGTCCAGGTAAGATCGTAGAGAGACCACAGTCTGCATACGAGAAGGCGTTCTATCCAAGGGGTCAGCGAGCGAGAGATCGATTCAATGGTTGAGCAGAGAAGAAGAGAGATTGGGAAAAGCACATACATCACGCGAGATGCGGTCACGGTGGAGAGAGGTGGGTGGCCGGCGATCCTGTCGATGGATATTGTCACGAGACCAAGACCGTGTTTCAGTTTCACGGATGCTACTGGCACGGGTGTCCGATTCATCACGGTAAGACAGCGCTGTATATGAGGTACAGGAAGACGAAAATTCGAGACGCCAAGATAAGGGAGGCGGGTTACGAGCTGGTGGTGATGTGGGAGTGCGAGTGGTTGAATGATAATTTTGATAAAATTAATACCTACTATCCACAATCACCGCGCGAGGAGGAGACGACTCTGTACCCTCACCAGATAGTCTATGACTTCGAGGCGTATCTCGACAAGTCAAAAACCACTCAACCCACCAAAGACCTGACCTTCGAGGTCGAGCACGTTCCTATATCTGTGTCTTTGGGGGATACGATGCATGAAGGGATCCCACATCTGCAAACGAGATCCTGACACGCTAGTCGAGAAGTTCGTGACGAGCTACAGATGAGAGGCAAGGCAATCAGGGAGGGGGTTAGGAAGAAGTATCTGCCGGCCGATATAGATATGCTATCGAAGTCTCAGCAAGCAAAGATTGTCTCTTGGATTGACCAAGTCCCGGTGGTGGGGTTCAACTGTAGCAGATACGACCTGAACCTCATCAAGCAGTACTTTGTTGAGAAGTTGGCCGCCACCGTGACTAAGGTGATGGTCGGAAAGAGAGCCAGCACGACGATGTTTCTGTTTACCCCGGAGTTTAGATTTCTCGACATCATCCAGTATCTGGGACCGGTACCACGTACGACCGGTGGGTTAAGGCGTACGACTGTAAAACGATAAAGTCTCACTTCCCGTACGAGTGGTTCGATAGCGCGGACAAGCTCGACCATCCGGGGCTGCCAGACTATCCCGAGTGGTACTCGAAGTTGAAGGGTGAGTTCCTACTGTCGTTGTCCGAGTGGAAAGAGTGTAAGAAGGTATTCCAAGAAAATGGGATGAAGACGTTCAAGGAATGGTTGCAACACTACAAACGACTTGGATGTCGGACCGTTCCTAGAGGCTCTAACTAAGATGACGGAGTTCTACAGAGGAAGAGGTGTGGATATACTCAAGGATGCTGTGTCTCTGCCCGGTGTTTCCCTTCAGTACCTACTTCGTGGGACGATCGATGGGAAGGCGGACACACCCGAGCTGTGGTCACCGAAATCTGAAACTTATGAGATGATGAAGCAGGGATTGGTCGGTGGTCCGTCCATAGTGTTCTCCAGATACGCAGAGGCTGGCAGGTCGACGATCAGGGGTCAGGTAGGTAGTCGGGAGGAGAAGATGTGCAAGGCGGTGATGGGGTACGACGCCAATGCACTGTATCTGTCTACCCTGTCGAAAGACATGCCGTGCGGGGAGGAGACGATATGGACGTGTGACGACCCGGAAAGACAGTCGTATATAGACTGTTTCGTGAGGAAGGTCAGGAGTGAAAAGTGTTCGGATTTGCGGAGTTGGATATAGAGGTCCCGGAAACGTTGAGAGACAAGTTCTCGGAAATGTCACCGCTGTTCGTTAATCAAGAAATCGATGAGAACGATGTTCCGCAGCACATGAAGGACTACCTGGCCGGTACCGGGAGGAAAAGGGTCGAAGGACAGAGAAAGCTCGTGGGGGAAATGTCCGCCAAGAAGAGGTCACCGCTGCCAGACGGACGGGGGACGTAGACAAGAGCAAGACGGTGTTGGCGGAGATATTCAAACTGGTTGGCAACGCGTGTTGTGGCAAGCTAATAGAGGCACAAGAGAGACACCTGAACACCACATATACGAAGGATGAGAAGACTGTCGACCGGGCACTGAGGTCGGCGTGGTTCGAAGACCTGGAGGAGATTGGGGAGGCTTACGAGATATCGAGCAGGAAGACTCGAGTGGTGATCAACAGACCGTTTCAGTGTGGCATAGCGGTCTACCAGTTGGCCAAGCTCCGAATGCTGGAGTTCTACTACGATTTCTTGGACAAGTACGTGGATCGCGGAGATTTCGAACTGATACAGATGGACACTGACAGCATGTACTTCGCGCTGTCGGAGAAGACGCTGGCGGCGGTGGTGAGAAAGAATATGAAGAGAAAGTTTAATAAGGAGAAGACCGAGTGGTTGGCGTGGGACGCGTGGAGCAACAGAACTCCGGGATTGTTCAAGCTGGAATTCCAGGGAGATAGAGCCATCGCTCTGTGTAGCAAGTGTTACTACGTGAGTGGTGATGGAAAATCTAAGCACTCGGCCAAGGGGATGTCGAAGAGATCTAACGATCTGACTTGGGGAAGGTATAAGAGTGCTCTCGAAGGGGGTAGGGATATGGCGGAGAACAGGGGATTCCGAATGATTGAACGGGGTGATGAGACGTACTGTCAACAAAAATTAGGACTCTCGGCGTACTACGACAAGAGGAGAGTGATGGAAGACGGGTTGCACACAGAGCCTATAGGATAGGTAAAAAAAGAACTCTGAAAAAAGGATAGAATACTAAAGACTCTAACGATCCGGGGGGGGGGTAACTGGGTGTCAGAAGGTACCATAAGAAGTTCTTCGCGAACAAAACCGCGAGATGGACCATCAGCCAAATAATAGAGCACGGGCTCATCAGGTTTGGTAATAGATCGATCCAGATGATATACATTCATTGACCACACGGGATCAGTCGCGCGGCGGCTGCCACCTTCAAGCTCTCCCGGTTGATAGAGGTACCGGACATCAATATCTGATGGAAGCCGCTGCTCCTCTAAACCAACGGGTCGCCCGCGCGAGACGGCAGAGGGCTTGCTCGTCACCCTTTTAAACTTGATAGCATCTACAGGCTTCTTACCTATCAATCTGGTCACCTCTCCGTTCAGTGCGGAGACCACGGCGGGCAGTCTGGCCACCCACTCGGTCGATCGCGAATGAGGGTCTACAAGTTCTTTAGCGTATTGGTGTCCGAACAGTCTCTCAGCCAGGGTTCGATTGAAGCGTTCCACGATCCCCTGGTCCCGGTGGATGTTGACGCGGCCGCGTCTGATAGAAACTTTATGCTTAGACAATAGATGAGAGACCGCGCCCATGACTCGCGGCCGGGATCGACCTGGAGAAGATTCGGCCATTTGAGAGGACTCTCTTATATTCGGGAAAGAGCCTCAGCCACTTCCTTAGACTCTTTAGTGGCCAACGGCTCAGCCCCCTTATAACGACTCGCTACGTCAACGATTGTCAGTGCGTACTTGTACGTCTTGCGACCGACGCGATCGTGAGGTAGAAACAGGAGGTCCGCTTGGTGAACTTGGTTCGGCACCGGCACGTCGAATTTCAGCCGCGGAATATTGTGAGGCGCGGGTAAATAGATCTGCCAGATGGCCTGCTTCTTGAGCCATTCCTTGACAGCGTTTTCTGAAACCTTGGTCGCCGCCGCGAGGTTCTTGATGGCCGTGAGTCCCTTCCAGTAGCCGCGTGGGCTATAGTATGTATTCGACAGCTTGCGCGTTAGTTTGGTATCAAGTTTGCGCGTGTTCATCGTATGCGAAGTATTCTAATATATCGGACAATCTCCAACATGCCCTCGCCAGTTCGTCCGGTAACTGCGTCGTTAATAATAAACCTTTGTTGGAAGTTTCGCTGCAGCCCCAATCGCGTTGGGTTGGAACAGGAGAGGGGAATCTAATTCAACATTGTTGGTGGAGGAATCTAACATCCGCTTTGCGAAAAGGGTGGCCGCTTTTTCGTCCTCGCGCCACGTCTCGAGAGAATCTCGGGCCAGGACGAATCATGCTCTTTGCACCAGGTAAACGATGTTTTTGGGCAGTGTAGCCTACATCGATCATAGCGTCATAAAGTTCGTCAACTAACATCGTTCTATATATATATATATTTATAGAAAAAAAATTGTTTTAATTAATTAATTTAAAATCTCGATTGAATATAGTAGCCGGCGAGACCCACCACACCCATTCCCCACGATGATGAACGCGATCTCGCGGTCCTTTTGGGCTCTGACGGTACATAGAAATCTGAAAGTTGGGGCTCGGGATCCATTGGATCGAGACTTTTGTGCGGATATGCCAGCGCGTACTCGCGGTTGGCTTCTTCAACGTTCTGAAAAGTTTGCGCGGCGTGATTTTCGCGGCGAAGCTCTTCATTGACCCAGTCCAGATGGGCAGTTCGTTTTTTAGACCACGCTTCTTTGCGCTATTGAGTTGTTCTACAGCTAAATCATGACGCTTACGCTCCTCATCCACGTTCGAGCTTTTTCATTTTAGAGAATATAAAGTTGCTACCGCTGAACGCCAATGCGTTTACAAGCGCACCACCTACTATTTCTGCGATTGAAGCCATTTATTTCCATATATTAACTGGTAGAATTCCAGCTTTAACTAGATAATCTCGGGTCCAAACTGCGGCCGCTACATCTAAGGTCGCGAGCCCTACGTCTCTCACAGTAAAGTCCAATTTGGGAGCGGTTCCTCATAGGGCCATCTTTGATAGTCGAGCATACCGATACTGAAACCCGATATCACCACGGCGTGATAAAGCGCATTCACTAACATTTTACCATCTTGTTCAGCCATTGTTATAATTATTGCATATAAAAGGGGTCGCGATCAATGTTTAAATGGGGCGCATCCAAATTCAACATTGTTGATGATTGGTGTTTCGTAACTTTCTTCTGAACACTGGCTGGTTGTTTTTTGGGGTATTTCCAAACGCACAGGGCACCAACAACTGCCAGACCACCACCAACAACCCAACTCCAATTCACGAATTTGGGTTCAATCGGATTCGCCCAACCTCGATTGGGTGTTGAGTGTGCTTCCAATTCGTGAATTGGGGGTGTTGTTGTACTCAACTCTGTATTCAGATGTTTTGCTGTCTACGTCCCCGATTGCAACCCCAATCTCGATTGGAGTTTAGCCTCTCGAAGCTCGGCGAGTATTTTATCTTGTTTAACTTTTGTGGAGGGTGGCAGCCGCCGCCCTCCAGCTGCCTGTCTTTTAGGATTTTTTATATGCGGTATGTCATCCAGTGGCGGAGTAACACTCTGGTTCGATTGTGTTAGAGCAATCTGGTTCAACTCCGTCACTCTCGTGGGTGTGTCTTGTGTCATCATTTTCAGGGCTTATAGTTCGTGGGCATATATGTCCAAATTGACAGTGTTTACCCGTGGTCAACGCGGATGTCAGCGGAGCTAAGTACATTCCAAACTTGTGATAAATTGAGCAGCATGCTGTTCTAAGAGTGTGTCCTATAAAAGGGTCAGTCTCTAGATCATCAATCAACCCCGCAGTGTTTGGTATAGGGAGAAGTCTAATAACGGCGGTAGCGTACAAATGAATAGCCGCCGATCCAAGAGTTTTTGTCATCTCTGCTCCCAATTTGGATTCGTATCGCGCATACATTTTATCGATCTCCGCATCTGACATCTTATCCACCTGAAAAACTGAGAGACGCCTACCGAGATAATGCTCCGATTGTCCCCCAGCAACCAGCGCAGCTAGACGCTCGCGTCGCGCCGCATTTTCATTCGGAGTCGTTGCACTCAACCCAATACCAACTGCCGTTGGAGTTGGAGTTGGAGTTGGAGTTGATCCCGATTGCTCTGTCGGATCATTATTGTTGGCAGTCGGAGTTGAGGTTTCTTCTATTAGCTGATCGAGAAGTTCGTCGCAGTTCATTTTTCTTAAAATTAATTTAACTATTCTAACAACTCTCATCACTTTAACATATTGCCAAGCGCACCACCCGATACTTATGATCACCATTATGCTCGCAACAAAGCTAGCAGCGGAGCACCAAATTGTTAACATTGTTAACCATTGTTCAGCATTTGTTCAGTATTTGTTCAGCATTGTTCAGCAATTGCTAAGCATTGTTCAGCAATTGCTAAGCATTGTTCAGCAATTGCTAACGCATTGCTAAGCTTATTACTTTGTAAGCATTCAATAGCTTATTACTTGTATTTTCTAATTTTATAATTTTCTTAAAAAAAAAATTATTATTAATTAATTGATAACTTTATAAGCAGTTGGTTGATCAGTCTTTAGCAGAAGCTTGGCGTGCTTAGTTTCGGAAGCATCTGTCGAACCTTCAGGCGCTCCTCGCGCGTTGGGATAACGTCATTCTCTCGAAGACAGTCATCGAATGAGTCTCGGTCCTTGCAGTGAAAGAGGGCGACCCATTTTCGTTTGCTCGCGCAGATCCTTGAGGACGGCGTTGTATTTTTGAGTGGAGATCCATACGCTTTGCCTCGCATGGCGGCCAGAAAATGCGAGCTCGGAGAGCATGTCCTTCTTTTTGGTCATCGCCGCTTGGCCGAGCAATCGTCAATCACATATAGGTGGGCTCACCCTGGAATCTTTGGTATAAACCACGCAACCAATCGTGAAGCCTATCACCCGGGTCAATAACGTATACCTCAGGGTCTGTCCATATCCACGGGCGCCGCTGATAAGTATCGTTGTGCCGCACAGTGGGACACAGGATCACAATGTGACGAAAGGCATCGCGGTAGGACTCCTCGAGCAAGTCGAGGATGAAAACCGTTTTTCCACATCCTGTCTGCCCACATATTATGGCAGAGTGAGCATCTCCAATCGTGAATTGGTATTGATTGTTATTTTCTTAATTAATTCTTTAGAATTATCAAAATTATGTATTAATAAATCGTTAGATGATTTTTTTATTAATAAATCGTTAGATTTAGTAGATCGCTGATACGTATCGACCATCTTCGATGTTGAGTTGTGTCTGTAATTATATATAAGTACACGTTCAATGGCCCGGCTCCGTCCGCCTCTTTGGTTATCTGGATCGTCACACCCTCACTAGCGTTCTCAACTTGGCGTCCGCTACCGTGTATTTGGTCATCGTCGCTGGCTCGCATGTCTAGCCATAAACGCGTATTTGGTATTCAGGAACTCCGCGAGGGAGACGGCCGAGAGATGCAGGTCTTTTGCAACTGCTGCAACCTCCGGAGAGCGCTTAGAGCCGGCAGCAAACTGCTTTCTTACTTCATCCCACTGCTGGTGCGCGCGAAGACCCGCGCTGTAGAGTTGATTGGGGACTCCCTCGATCGTCACCTCTACCTTCGTGATTTTGGCGTTATAGAATCTGTCGGTTTTTCTAGCACGGAACGCGAACCGAGCATCCTCGAACAGCATCAGTATACCATTTCATCGAGCGGGCGGGTACGTTGACGTTAATATTCCACAAATGTGTCGCCTTTGTCTTTCGTCATCTTGCGATGGCGAAGAACTCGGTCGTAAAGTATGGCAACGCGCCCTGGCATACTGGGTTCTGATCAATCGCGCGAGTTCGGGCATCGTGACCATGTCGTACTCCAGAGAAACATTATCGATCGTATTACGTCGATAACATGTCGCTGGCTATGATAACTCGGCCGTAGTCGTTGAAACGTTAGTTCGTATTAGAGGCGGTCAGCAAAGCGCTCTGATAGTAGGGCATGTGACTCTCCAGCAACTCAAAGTCGAGCGGGATGTAGAAGCGGTTGCCGTAAGCGCCCGCGACCGCGTTGTCACTCGCGTTGTTATCTGCCTGTTAGCAGCCCCGATTCTAAGTTTGGTTACGTTATTATTTTTGCTGGTGTCAATACCTTGATAGACAGCGTTTTCAAGCTCGTGTGACGTCTTCCACAGGTCCTGATAGCAATGGTAGACGTCGCTGTCATCGATCGACATCACCTCATTACCAGAAATATTATCATAGTCTTCTTGACTATGGCGCGACCCAAGTTCTGAACGACGGTTCGGTCCGCGTCCGTCGACGTTAGCGAAATAGTGAAAGCGAGGCGAACAGTACCCGGAACAATGACGTCGTTAGCTCCGAGGTTGGGGAAGCGGACTAAGAGCTGCTGGTTCTGGTCGATCGTCGATGGGTTCGTAATAACGACACTCTGTCTCACGCCTTTTGCCCCGAGGGGCTCACGCAGTCTGCGGTATGGATTCAGTTTGCGACCGTATTGACTCGAAGACATAATTAATTTTATTGAAACTATTAAACCTGTATTGTTTTGTCTTTAATATATAAATAATATTATAAAGATGGCGGTCTCGATATTGGTATGGACGAATTCGATCGCACTACGGGCGACCGAGACGATTACCTCGATGATGATGATTATGTTGATGATCTCTATCCATATAGCCGCGGAGAGGGCGTGGACGTTGATGACTATCTCAATGATGATGATTATGTTGATGATACCTATCCATTTAGCCGCGGAGAGGACTTGGACGCTGATAATGAGGACGAAACGTCCTAATAGAGTACCCGCCCGATGCGAGTACACATTTCGAAACGTGGGGGAGGCCAAATCCAAAACTCCGGCATTGGCGTGGTGCCAAGATTCCTGAGGGGATCTCCAAGAATGAGCTGGCGTCTACCAAGGAAACGGAAAACTCCTGGTGAAACGGTGGGAGCGTATAGTGTCTAAAACGCGGCATCTCCGCCACGTTGGAGTTTCGCAGCACTAAAAGAGGAGACCGTGTGGGTTAAATGGGGCAATACCTGGATGTTGCTGACGTACAAGAACAACCCAAACAAGTTCCTCAAACCCTCTTCATTGAAGCGATATGGAGCACTACTCGCTCGAGCTCTCGGAGTGCTCGACGACATTCAGGCGCCGCTGCCTACAAAAAATGGTAAAAAAACCCTACAGTCTACCGACGAAACGCTGGAGAAGACGGCCGCCACTATAGAAAAACGATCGAGCTCAGCGAGATCCCTCGCGTAACCACCGACGTTATTAACACGATTGAAACCACGGTCAACGAAATAAACGGCACGAAGTTTGACCCACCGTTACCTCTTCGCGAACTCCGGGGACTCGATAAGGTTCTGCAAACAACTCGGGGCGAACTAGTCAATAACCTCTCCAAACTCTCAGCGTGGACAAACATATCGCTCTAGAAGAAAAAAAAATAAAGCAAGCACGGGGCGATAGAGAATCTACCGAGCGGATCAACAAACTCCATGCGGTCGTTTGCGGGACGAAAGAGAAGCGACGATTGGAGGCTGCCTCAACTAACCGTGAGACGCTTTCGGTCAATTAAGTCGTAGCCGCGAAACAAATCTCGAGGGTCCTGCACGAGGACACTACACTCGGTGCGCGATTCGCACTCTGTTCAGAGAGAAGGGCGTCACGTAATAACCGTCATCGCGGCTTTCAGCATGATTATATCGACCCTAATTCTATCTATATCGTCTCTAGTTCTATCTATCACAGGTGGTTCAGCACCAGCTCCATCAACCGCTCCAGCACCAGCTCCAGCTCCAGCACCAGCACCATCCGGTGGGGTAAAATAATGGATAAAAAAAAACAACTAAAAGCCCTCGCCAATCTCCTGGCTAAATTAGCAGGAAAGTTGGCTGCCGCACTACCTGGACTGATCGGAAGTATCGTTTCTTACTTGCTATCTATATTATCAAAAACGGTCGGATGGCTAGCCAATAATACTTGGGCTTTAATCGTGGCAATCGCCGGTCTCCTATTATTCTCTGTCAGAGAGTTCCTACAACCAAAGCGTAAATAATCCGATCGCCACGAGGGCGACGACGAGCGCTAATTTCTCCTCCTCGTGTGTTGTGCTTCCTAATTTCACCCAATTTGTAATTGATTGGTGTTTCTCCAATCGCGATTGGTCTGTTGATGGATTTCGATGGTTCATCCAATTTACGAATTGGGGGTACTTGGTTCGATTTACGAATTGGGGGAGGTGTATCCATTTTGTGTTTTTATGAAATCGGTTCCACTGTTGGGGGTGCGCTTGATGATATCCGTGTTTTTGATTGGCGGTGGCGATTACGATATGATTATTGTAACCGTCAACGGGTCGTCTCGTAGTATCATATTGCTCGGCGACATATAAAGACCTATTCCAAATACATAGTCTACTGGGGTGCTGGCATTCTGTAAAAACGTCTTGATAATTCTGGATCGCCCTTCTCCAGATCCACCCTAGCTGAGTGGCGTCCTCTACAAGTGCCAAGAATTGTTTTTGTGCATCAAACGCCGTTCCCGTGCCCAGTATAGAACTGCGAGTTTTGCTTCTGTGCGCCGAGGATGGCCCAGACGTACGTGCGAATGGAGTCGTTGACGCGAGTAAACCCCGGCCTGCGTGAACCCTATACCCTTATCTAACATAAATGTACCCCACGCGTCCTGAACCTCAGCAGCCTGCTGTATGTAATCGACGTGAGCCCGTTTCGGAGGTAACATTTTACAAGAAAACACGCCACAGTGCCGACCTCCAGACACTTCCGGCCGAATGTCATAGTCGCGGGGTCAAAATTCCCGGCTTTCCGACTGACGATGTGGTCACCGGAGTGATCGTGTCTAAAATCAGTCTGTGTCCAATTTCCGGACTGGCCATGAATGAGAACGTCCCCGAGGCCGGTGCTGGTAGGAAATGCTTTCTGTCTCCAGTCCGCGTCTTTTGAAACGTTAAATTCGTTTACACAGTTTTTTCAAAGGCCATACGGTCGTATGCGTTGGAAATGGGATCCCAGGCATCGTCTTGAGGTAGTGAAATACCTAGTTCTTTGAGAATCTCCTAATAGTATAATACGTGTGAAAGTTGTAGACACTTTGGAGCATGACATTCTTGGATGTCAGATGGTCTTTTTATATAAACTCCACACCCGGCTGTTGCGCACCATACAGCGAAATTTATTTGGTTTTGCCAAAACTGCATCGGTGTTGCTTTCCACCCGTTTACCACCTCCATTGTAGTATTCTTGGGCAGCCTATATTGTTCAAAGATATTAGGGAAATTGGTGGCAAAGCCGCTGTCCGGTCAACCGTTACGGTTGGGTGTACAAGGGGGTTAACAACGTTTTTGTGTGTATTTACCTCCGAACCGCGTACTTTACATTAGAGTTAAAGCTAAATGCTTTGGTATCCATTGAAAGATATTATTATGTTTGCTACTATAACTAATGTTCAAAAAGGGAGTTGTGAACTTCAAAAATTAATAGACAACTGCTGCGGACAACGCCGGGTAGGCCTTAGATCATCACCTTCACGGTTGGATGGAAAAACATTGAACTGTATAAGGATATCAACTCAGTCGGGCAGGTAATAGAACGGCCAGAGGTTATCTTTTCGCAGATGGTCTAGATCTAGAGACCGCCGATAGTCCTGTAGAGTAGAGAGACGCGTTCGGGAAGCAGCTGTCGTATTACGTCCTGGCCTTTGGGTTTCAGAGATGTCCAAGCTTTAATCGCAAGGAATATGCCTGATAATGTCACTCTCACAGTCTCAAAAGCCATGGGGATTGCGACATTGGACGTTGATAAAAAAATAAAGATCACTCCGGGGTTGGCCTCAATGTTAGGATTTAAATTTGCACCCCCTTACACGAGGATGAAGGGCGAATGTTCCCGTTGCACTTTGTCTTCCCGTGGATTATCACCGCGGCGATACCCCAGTAAACTTCGCCTTCACGAAAACTCTCAGGGTGCACCTTGATCGGTGTGAACACATCGTACAACACGATAGACGGATCCCCCAGCACATTACTGAAAACTGTGCCCGCCAGCGATTGTTTCTATGGCGAGACTGTGACCTAGACTTCCCACACCCGAGATGAAAGTTTTGGAATCGGGACACATCCACGAGTTGAATGATTTCTATTCTTGATGATAAAGGGAGAGAGTTGAAGAACGATTACCCGATTTCGGTCGTCCTAGAAATTTCAAATTAATTGAAAATTAATTTTAAGAAAATTAAGAAAATTATTTAGAATTAAACGCATGTTCGTAATATATATTATCAACATTATGAGTATATACGGACCAGGTAGTTCTTCCGATTGGGTGACAAATTCAAATAATTTGGAACCGGCAGAAGGGGATTCATCCCGACAGAGGGCGACTTTTTAACTACCCAAAAAACAAAGGCCTTGATCAATAGAACTATATCGAGGGCCACGGACGAGATTCACAAGAGTCTACTATCACAACTTAGAGAATATGCCCTGGCTGTGAATACACAAAGTCGTGAAGAAACGCATACGGAACTAAAACGAACTAGGTAAAAAAAAAATAACCAAATTTAGAAAAGAGGCCCGGTTGGGGATTGATAAAGCCCGAGAAGACGTCAGGCTGACATTACGGAGGTTTATGGGTGTTGCGCTTAGACGACTCTCTCAGCAAAGAAGCTACACTTGCTGAATTAGACGGGAAAATAATCGATTTTCGAAATGAGGCCACGTCGGGTATGAGAAAGCACGAGAAGACCACCAGGCGGACCTTACGAAGGCTTATGAGGTGTTGCGCTCAGAGGGACTCTCTCATCAGAGAAGCGGCACTTACTGAACTAGATAAAAAAATAACCAAATTTCGAAAAGAGACCCGGTCGGGTATTGATAAAGTCCGAGAAGACCACCAGTCGAACCTTGAGGAGGCCATTGCGGAGGCTTATGATGCGTTGCGCTTAGAGAACTCTCATAGTAAAGAAGCGACACTTACCGAACTAGACGGTAAAATAGCCGAATTTCTGAAAGAGACCAGGTCGGGGGTTGATGGGGGTCCGAGAAGACCACAAAGAGGCCATTGCGGAGGCTTATGGGGCGTTACGCTCAGAGGACTCTCTCAACAGAGAAGCGCACTTACTGACCAATACGAAAAAATAACCGAATTTAAAAAGAGACCCGGTTTGATTCTTGATGGAGTCCGAAACGGGTATTGAGAAAGCTTTAGAAGACACCAGGCGGATATTACGGAGGCTTATAGGGTGTTTGCTCTTAGAGGACTCTATCAACAGAGATGCGACACTTACTGAACTAGATGGAAAAATAACCGAATTTCAAAAAGAGGCCCGGTCGGGTATTGATAAAGCCTTAGAAGGCCACCAGGCGGACCTTACGAAGGCTTATGAGGTGTTGCGCTCAGAGGACTCTCTCAACAGAGAAGCGGCACTTACCGAACTAGACGAAAAAGATAACCGATAAACTGAAACATGATCGTATAGCCGCGACCAAAGCTCTTGAGGAGGCCTCTTATGAGATTCGTACTGAGGCATATAACGCAAACAGGGCGCTTGCCGGAATAGTGAAAACAATGAAAACACCAAAACGTGTCATAACAGTTTGGGCTGAGAAGCGGGGCCCATTGGTTGAGGGGCACTATGAATATTCGTTCGGTGCCAAAGCGAGTAATAAATATGGGGGATACACTATGACAGCTGTAGGTGAAGTTGTCCAAATGGCGGTCTGCTCGGTTAATGGTAGTGGTAAACCTGTGGGCGCCGTCGCGATAAATATTGTAGTAGATGGGAAAGAACGGGGGATTGAGTCACTAAAATCTCTGGAGATAGTTCGACGGTGGTTTCGTTCTCCGGTGATGATCGAATTAGACTTTCCCAAGGTAGTGTTATTAACTTTGTTACGAAAATCGGTGACCCAGGGAGTTCTTCCACTATTGTCCTCATTGTTAATTGAACTTATTGTGTAAATACTAATATATTGAAATAAATTTAACTATGAACGAATCACCATATCCAACTCTCAATACCACTCCACCAACACTGTATCCAATTGTCAATACCACTCCCCCAACACTTTATCCAATTAACGAAAGAAGTTCAGATTTTAGGTTGAATAATATCGTCGCTATGCAGGATATTTAGTTAGAGAATGTGCAAATAGAAAAAGACACGCTAACAAATATAAGCGCGCGGCAAACATAGCTGAAGCATCTAGTACGGTTCTGGCAAGTGTTTCTGTGTTGTGTGGGGCGGGGACTACTGCAATGCTATCTACAATTGTAATGGTTCCACTTGCAGGGGTTTTTGAGTGGAATTACCGTTTTATCTGGAACACTTTGTATGGTAATTAGGGCGGTGGGTGGAAAACTCGAGAGTAGAAAACATGATAGAATATCCGTTCTCGCTAGGTCTAAGAAAAATAGCATCGACGTTATGGTGTCCAAGCGTTGGCCGATAAGAAAATATCAAATTTAGAGTTTGAATCCGTGGTGGAAGAAATGGGGAGATATGAAGAATTAAAAAATGATATAAGGATCAAGGCGCGCGCCACCATGCCCAAAATTGAGTGTAACTGATTGGGATAAATTTAGGGTAAAACTTGGAAAATAAAGTCGGAGGAAATGTTACAGCACCAACTACAGACATTTGATTAGTAGTGGGTAAACGAATCGTTGGGGTTTATACATAATACGGTAACTCGGCGCAGACAGAATCGTAAAACTCTATATCCGTAAACGAATCGTTGTTTTTTAAACAGTCTTATAAATTAGTTTCACCCTCTTCACCTAGTTGTTCTCCGATCCTATTTAGTCGCTTCATTTCACGAATATGTCTGCTTAGCCTTACATAATTTCCGGTATAATATTGTAAATGCAACGTTTTTATCGGAACGTATAAATTACGCTGATATTTCATGTATTCTTAACATATATAGTGCTTTCATTTATAGTAATATTCATCAATAAGGTCATTATATAAAATTCCAATTCCCATTCTATTTTATTATCCATTTTTGTGAGTATAACTTATAGTTATTTTCTTATCTTTAATAGGGTGTAAGTTGTGGTTAATTTTAAAAAAAATTGAACATATCATATCTTTCTAACTGACTTTTCGATTTGAATTATTACTAAACGATAATACTTGCGAGCACGTAATCCCTTGTTAATCATTTCGATGAGTAGCCTGAGTGCCACCGCATGGTGGACATAGTAATGACTCGGCTTTGGTCCCTACCCCACAATGCCGACAGGGGCGAGGCGAAACGGAACCTCTTCGCATCCATGCACGGTGATGTTTGCAATATTCGTAAATACCGGTACGAAAACATCTCTCGTGACTACCTGTCTTCAACCACGCACACTTAACTAGAACCATTATGTTATTATATATACTGAGTATAACATAGGGATTCTTATCTCTAATAGGGTGTATCTTCTCATGTCATAAATATATGGTCTCGCGGTTGATGAAAATATGTTCTCATACATACCGCCGAACAGTAGGTGTGTTTTTAAAAAAATTATGCTTACTCCCCCCTTTGTGTTTTGAAAAATTATAATTATGCCTACTCCCCCCTTCGTGTTTTGAAAAATTAAAATTACTCCCATTCTCATATATTCTCATAAAAATGGAGGAAAATGAGTAGTATATAAGAGTCAACAATGATACCACCACCTGATGGGGTGGGGGGCACCGCGTGTAGCCGGTGGCTTCCAGATGGTGGTGGTATCATTTTGACTCTTATATACTACTACTTGTATCCAATACTGTGTCGGTAGTGTCACCATATCGGCACAAACGACTCATAAAACTAATATAATTTATTATCACAAAAGTCACATTGAAATGAACTGTAAATGGTGCATCGATAACACAAACATGGAACACTGTGTACTGGTCCAGATTAGACCAGCTGTGGATTTTAATTTATCCCGTCAACACAGTACGTATGTGCCGTGAAACACGGTGCCGTGAAACATTTTTGATATCCTGTCAATACGACCTAATCACTGCGTATGAATATGTGCCGTGGCTGGGGTTATTTATTTTGCATTTTAAAGACATTTGTAGGTGTTGACGGGATAAATAGAATAGTAGGTTAGTGCCGTGAATGGGAAAACTCTGTGGCACGGCACGGAAACGGGATGTGCTCGGCAGAGCCTCGCCCATCCCATTTCCTAAGCCTTGCCAGATATTTTTTCCAATTCACGACATTAACCTACTATTCTCTATATACTGACAAATAGTGTGAATCCTCTTGAGAGGGCTTGTTACGAATGGGTTGATCAGGATCTAAAATGTTAAACTGAGTATATAGTTGCTTTTCCATTCTGTATATGGTGCTAAGTTGGCGCTATTGGTACATGTAGCCGCAGGTACCATTTGGCTACTAAAATAGTCACTTGGCTACTATAATATTTCAGAAATTGACATTTTGGCTACTATAAATTCTGAAATTATTTGAAAAAGTACTATGAGAGTACAAAGGTTGAAGCAAATGTAAAGATGTATTGACTTTTTTCGCGTTATCAGTTAATTTTCGGCTACGAATTTCTCAATCCTAGCGCCAACCTAGATATTATGGTATGTACGGTTAAAAGTACATGCCCACTCAGTAGGTTATACTATGTGAGACATAGTTTTGTATATTCTGTAGATATGACATTTTCTGGCAAAATAAGCATTAATTCACCATTACCTCGTGTACTGATTGGCATTATTATACATTTTATATCAGACGAAAATCTCCACACTGATATCAGGGGCGATAACCGTGTTTCATTAAAATATTAACGGACATTACTAATTATTCTCTGTATTTATTTTTTGATGTGCAATGATCTTACTTTATAATATGTCGGAAATATTATTTTTTCAGGAGACGCATATAATTAGTATAAATAATTAAAAAATATCATGTCTCATTTGCTTCTGAAAATGGTCTGATACCACCTCGCGTCACCATCAGCAAAATATATATTACTAAATGATTATATCTGTATAGCGGCCACTCGTTATTTTTAGAACTGGTGGAATAGTGACACAATTATACACTTATTTAATTCCTATAAAGAACATTTTGTGCCTACTGAGTGGGTATGTACGAATGGTTAACATACCCGCCTCGACAAGACATTTCGTTGAGTCAACATATCCCTGATGGCAAGCCAGATGTAACGGGGTCATCTTTTTGTCATCAGTGGGGTCGACTTTCGCATTTCTCTGAATATTTATACATGTAGTATATGTCAATCACATGTATTCAACACTACAACGATGCATGTACGCTTTGATAATATACAATCAAATGCACTCTCAACATTTTTTTCTTTACATTTATTTAAAATTTCAGCCGATTTAACTATTTTTTAGATCATAAGCCGCAAACTATTATCGTTGTCAAGTAGTCAACATTATGTAATAATAACGAACAGTGTGATCAAAAGACACATTGTGTAACCCGCATAACACATACAATGAATACAGAAATGTTAGCTGCATGTCCAATGCCATTAACAAAATATACTAAATGTACGCCGTTAATTTGATAAATGTCAACGGCAAACACGCCACACGCTCCAGACTGGGTGACACGACACGCATTTTAAGCAAAATGGAGACAGGCTTGCGGCATATAATGTCGAATGTAAATGGCGAATACATGTCGGCAATTGTATTTTATTACGGCATAGTGGATATGATACAGAACATACATTATTACTGAAGTGTTACTGGCAACTGTACTGACGATACATACAAATTATTGTGTCAAGTTTGACTCGCAATGTGATATTTTTGGTAACGGGCCGCATGCATTTTCGATATAAGAAATGAAAAATCCATACGCAAACTGTAATAACTAATTTGAATGCATATGTTAAGAAACATGCGAACATTGAAATGCATTTATTACATATGGTGACATACTAATACATATATAATATATACACCACAAGAATAACGGGAATTAATTGTAACACAGTGGTATGGGTATACACCAATAGTAGGCAACACTTGTTTATTCATGCTTCACTATTTTGATGCACATGATGACGTGCATTTCTTTTAGATATTCTGGTATGTGCTTATACACGTACGTTTAGTGTGGATTACTCTGTTAATGTTATGTACGTATTACGTTCGGTCTTCTCTGAGATCAATTTCAGCCAGTGGATGGGTGCACTGCCTATGCCATTAATGTATGTATATAACTATCGCGTGGCCATGTATAGAATAGTGTATATGTCAGTAACTGTGGACGTTCCATACATATAACAAACATTGTGTGTTTCATATCATATAGGAAAGTGTATTTGCATTAAGTCAACTGGTCCATGAGCATGTACAACCAGTATATGTTAGGTCACGGTTCGTCCGCATGTACTAGGAGATAATTCGCGAGCTTTAGCGCTGTGTTAATACAGAAACAACACCCGCAAATGCGTCAAAGATGTGATAATATATGTTGAACCATGTTTATATTTAGAAAAAATGCAAAATGTGAAATAAGAAGAGATGATAATAAATAATATTTACATTTCACGCATCATAAAGGTTAATAATAATGAATATCACCGTACCTGTATTAGTGTATTTAACACATCCATGTTGTTATTGATAGATGCTATATGTAGAGGCGTGCTGCCGCTTGCGCTGGGAGTATTCAGAAGGTGTGGCGCTTTATCAAGTAACCCAGATAAAGATCTGAAATCAAGCAATTAATAAAAATAACAATCTGCTACATGTAGCAATATGATATATCATCATGATAGTATATACTTTGTATGTGTTTATTGTACCTGTATTGTGTAAACTTACACTGATAGTCTTAGAGGGCACCTCGTTGCGTGCCGAAGACAGTTTTCGATTACCGATGTGGTGTATGCTTGCCTGACTGTGTTTCTGGTCTCAGATTGTTTCATTTTGAGTTACCCGGGGTCATTTATTTCGTAGGTTTGTGTTACGGTCAGTATTATAGTATCAGTTTATTGCCACTGACATTACATTTTCCCCAATGAATGATACGATGTAGTCAGTTTGAACCTCTCCGTCAGAAACACGGGTTATATATACACGGAATGAAAGCAAGCTCTAAGTTTGTATAATAAATGGACCCCAATATAATGTGTTACTGTAATTACCGGCAAGTGCAGCTTTACATCTACATTGGCAAGCATGTACATGTAATGACCTGCATATTGTGATATGGATTTACCGAATGACCTCAGTGAAATGAGACGCGGGTGTGATTAAAAAGTCGGCAGCCATCGTGGATGACGTAATCATCCGATTTCGATGAAAACTGCACCAGGGCGATCGTCTCGTCGATATCTTCGATTTGATATATGATTTGACAATATCCGGTCAAATATGAAATTGTACCCCTATTTGACCCAAAGGCCACGCCCATCTTTGATCCCGGGGTCACCATTTTAACAACTGTGAAATATCATTGTACATCAATCATTCCTGCCAAGGTTCCTTGAAATCCGTCTGGCGGTTCGTGAGAAGTGTATTTAAGAATATGTGCTATTTTTAGACGGTGGTCATCTTGGATTCGCGACGACCTTCATGCTAACAAACTTGTAATCACTCTACGTATGTACCATGCGTGTGGCCCAGCGGTTCTGGAGAAGAAGTCGTTTGAAATTCTGGATAGACGACGACGACGACGGACGACAGACGACGAGCGGAATCAATAGTTCACTTGAGCCTTTGGCTCAGGTGAGCTAAAAAGTAGTGGTAAGTTGTTTTATATAATGGAAAACAACTCCTACTAAATATACGTCACTGTAAACGGCCAATCGACTTCCTTTGTAAAACGCCACATAGATGCAATGTCAAATAATGGCATACACACACAAACTTTCGTTGTTTGCCGGGTTATAGTACTAGGCATTTTATTGGAAAACAAAGAGATATTTAATGATTTAATGACTACCTATTCGAAAAAATGGAAAATCAATACTCGGATGGGAGACTGCATTATATACATGGCTAATTGTACGAATGTCATTGTTCACATATTGGATTTCTAACGAACTAACTACTGCGGTCGCTGACACTCGATTTCCTTAATAAATCAATATGTGACCAATAACTTATACATAGATGGAAATCGGAGAAGTGGTATAAGATGCACGAAGTTAAGTTACAGAGTGTCGTATTCGGTGATTATTGTGGCTCTTCAAGAATGAATTACATTAATTAATTTATTAGAATGTTGATATTGAAAGCGTACGTGTAGATTCATGCATGAATTGATGTTAGTGCACATATACACGTTTCTGAGTACGTGCAATTAAGACACAGTAACTGTGACAACACACAGCCAATATAAATATGACAACATGGAAATAAAATGTGTTACTCTTCGTCATTCTTCATAGCAGCAAGACGGATAGGGTTTTGTCCCTTGTCGTTGCACAGCGTAAGGTCGATATGTGGTACCGTGAGCAGAATAGCTGTTCCCGAAGAGTTACTCTTGTAAACGGCACAATGTATGGGTGTATCACCATCTGAATCCTGCCAAGAATATACAATCATTATAAACTACAAATGCATGGTAACATCAATATAAGGAAACCAATATTTAGCTATATTTTAACATAAATGTTATGATCGTGGACTACCTTACAATTGATTCTGCATACTATCGTAGTATTTTCTTAGTCAGGTGAGCATCCTACAATGTAGGAGTTGAACAAATACAGAATGTAAGTTTTCACGTGTGAACAGTTTACCTTCAGTTTTAGTTCTCGTGCACGGCAATATTCCTGGGCCTCGTGACTTTTGGAATATCTTGTAGTGTTTTAGCTGTTGTGTTTTAGTAGTTCTGTGTTCACTTTCTCTTTCTCGAGAACCGTAGGCAACTGCTTGTGGACGGAAATTTGTGACATGTGAAGACTTTTGACATGTACCCGTATCATAGTTAATCATTATGCAACTGGTAGTGTCTTATTTTGCTGGTTAATTTGTGTTTGTCGCCCGTCTCTTTATGACCTTAGCTGTTGCTGGGACGTTGCATCCATTAATTTTCACTTTTCTTTTTTGTCACTGTGTGCTATTAATATCTTATTAGTTAGTTACTTGGAATTTCTTTACATGTGCAACGTTATAGGAAAATTATTATTAGTGCTATCAATAACATTCCTATAGCATCATCTGTAACTACAACGTAAAACATCTGCAGATGAGACTAATATAATGTGAGAGAAAATGTGAGTATATATAGGTGGTGTCATATATGCGCTATATACCTGTTCATTTGCGTTACACTTCTTCCGAACTAACAGCTGCAGGGTAGCATCTGCACCATTGAGTGCCGCCAGGTGAAGTGCATTAATCCCGTTCTTGTTCCGGATTCTAACATTCGCGCCTGCGTCCATCAACAACTTGGCGACACCTTCGCGCTTCCTATAAACACAAATACCTTTTAGTTGGTGTATTTATTTATTTTGATATTTTGAAATGCACTTCGTTGTTAATGTGTATTGTATGCATGTTTTTTTCTATATGTCTATAGTGAGTTTTTTCATGGCAATGTTATAAGGCGTGTAAATACATTTGTCACCTATGTATTAAAATAAGATATTAAAATCGTATACAGTGACAGTCATAGTAATATGTGAATTGATCAATCCTCGGAAATAAGATCGATCACACAGTATATTTTGTATTATGTTGACAAATGACTACTGTCTGTTTCACGAAACGTGCCCAAATTTTACGGCCATATAAACAATGCAAAAACAATATTTTTTTGATAATATTAAATTTTATAAAAATTTAAGAATGATCCATCGTTTTATTTCGTGAAATTTGGTCAAATATTGATTTTATTACGAAAAATGTATTTGTCTATGGGAATTTAACATCGGGAAAAAGGATGTGGAGGAGCTGTGGGAGGAGTCAAAAAACGAAAAAGTTAAATTTTTAAAATCTGTCCAGTATTTATGAAATTCTAAAAGAAATCCCATATTAAATCCCCATTGACATCTTAACTCTGGGGATTTAACATGGGGAATTTGTTTTTTCGCAATAGAATCAATGTTTGACCAAATTTCACGAAATAAAAAGAAGGCTCATACTTAAATTTTCCTTTAATTTAATATTGTTAAAAAAAAATAATTGTTTTTGCAGTGTTTATATAGCCGTACAATTTGGGCAGCTTTCGTGAAACAGACAATAGGTGTCAATGTGATTGCTTGACTTGAAACTAAAAAATAACTGGTCATCGCAAAAGGGTCACACTTACATATATAAACATAAGGTACACTTATTATATTGCTTTTCTGCAGGTCACCCAGACGTACTATAATACCAATATTATACGCACACGGCACCAATACGTTATGTTTTCTATACGATAAGCATATAGTATAAATGTACGGTATGTTCGTACCATACATACCAACACATATCGTATAGATATACCATTCAATTCGTACGTTTATACGAAGTTTATACATGTGTATAATTCTGTTACGTTGTTATCGTACACACATATCATATTTGTGTACATTATAAATGTACTATATATGAAAGACCTTTAGCGTAAATGTATACGATATAGTAACGGTGTTCTCGAATATTAGTTGTCCCATTAGTTGGCTTACGGTCAGTACGACCCCTGTTCGAAATCGTACATATTTGGTAAAACAAGGCTTCAGAATCTGTAATTTCATGAAAACGGCATATTCTCAAATGAAAATCATCATAAAGCCCCATTGCTCCGTTGCATAATCATGTAAGCAATGACAATTATATCGCCAATAAAATACCGTGTGCACTGAAATGGATAATACACAACCAACCGCCTAATCGAGATGGCGAGCCAACAGATAACAGATTAACAGCTTGTGGGGCTATGGCATTTTCCAAGTGCTTGGATTTGTGTGCACAATACTGATTACTTGTAAGAGGTCTCTATACGGGGCCTCTACGCTCATACCATATCCGTACAAATATCGTATGTACGTACTAATATCGTATATTTGTATAATATTCGTATACATGTAGTATGTTCGTATAATGTAACCTAACGGCATAATACGATGATACGGTACAACCTTACCAATAGTATACGACCATACGATATGCTCATTACATATACCAATGTAAGTATACGATATGTATATGATATGTATATTATACAAATAGATAACCAGCAGATAGGCGCTACTGTATGTGCGCCTCCGGGAATGCGCTAATAAATGAAAACAACGATATAGTGTTGTCGCACACTATCATGAGTGGTACTATGCCAGTTACACGAATTTCCAGTGTTCAATCCAATGATAATAAAGTTGATATTAAAGGTACATGCTGACCCAGTAGGCACAACATGTTCCGTACAGGAATTAAATAAGTGTATAATTGTGTCACTATTCCACCAGTTCTAACAAATATAAGTACCCACTATACAGAAATAATCATTTAGTAATATGTATTTTACTGATAGAGACTCGCGGTGGTATCAGGCTATTTTCATATGCAAATGAGGCGTGATATATTTAAATTATTTATATTAATTCAATGCGTCGCCTGAAAATATAATATTTTCGGCATATTATAAAATATGATCATTGCACACCAAACTATAAATACAGAGAATAAATATTAATGTCCGTTCAAATTTTAAGGAGACACGGTTATATCCCCTAATACCAGTGTGAAAATTTACACCTGATATAAAATGCATAATCAAGAAGTGGGGTAATGGTGAATAAATGTTTATTTTGCCAGAAAATGCCATATTACAGAATATACAAAACTATCTGCCTCCCTATATATAACCTACTGAGTGGGCATGTACCTTTAAAATACACAAGTATATTTATTTAATATATGTATGCCACATAGGAACTATAAATGGGGCATATTGCTTTGCTCTTGAGGTTCCGTTATTCCGTCCGTCCGTACGTCCCTCCGAAAAGTACCATACGAAAAATGGACGGTGAACCAGTCTATGCAGGTGTACGACGGGGAGCAGCCATTTTATGGAGCGGTGAATTCGGAGGAAGACGAAATCCGTAACTGGGGAGCAGTTGAAGAAGGCGGCGGACGAGAAACGGTACATGGCGAGAGAGCGGGAGAAGGACCGTTTGGGAACGCAGCTCAGCGAAAAAATGCGAGAATTGCGTCACACGAGAATAGGAGGTAAAGACAATATTGCTACAAATACGGGCAGTTGATTATAATTGCAAATCACACGATGTACTTGCTAACAACTTAGACAATGTGACGTATAATTATTTTAGCCATGCTAAGAATGTTCGTATCGAGGTGGCTGTTCATATGCGGTTATTGGGATTAATTGATAGTTCAGGAGATTATGATTTAGATTCACTACCTACTTCAGATTCACATGATAGTGACAGCAATTCTGGCTCACTCTAGTAAATCGAAGAAACAATGTAATGGTAAATCTGAAAATTTGTCGAAACGGTCTGCTTGGAAACTATACAAAAAATTTAATTTATGATAAAGTTGGGCATCCCCAAAACTGGCCACAATTTGCAAACGAATCCATTCGTTTTGAGAATTTGGACTTGTAACTTTTTGTCTAAAGCGCGTTTTTATGCTGCCCGGTTCAGGTAATATGGCATGCAATCTTGACAAATCATGTACATCAGAATTTTCTCAGAGATAAGATTAATAACCGTTACGGTGAGCTGTTGATGGACACATTTATGTTTGCTGTGAAATTTAATAGAGTCGCAGAAACGTATTAATGTGACATATAACAATACCAGAAAACAATAAAGTGGCTATTAACTCGGAAATGATAAACACTATTACTGCTTTACCTGGTAGAAATGTTTGCCACAATTCTCGTATACATAACATATGCGTGATTGGTGATTTGGCAGATGCAGAATAAATTAGAAATTCAAGTAGTCAAGTCAGGGAAATATAGTTTTGAATGTTGTAGGATCTCGGTCAATACTAAGTTGAATATAGCATTTTATAAGACACATGTTGCAATATTATTCTGACACGATAGTGTGCGCTCTTTTATAATATGACTTTCCTTTATGATGTATTAGAGAAACTGGTACATACATGACTGATAGAAAATTACTCAAAATCAAAAAGGTGCAAGAGGGTTTACTGAGGGAAATAATGATTATTTTGTTACTGATAGTAAACGCAAAACTAATTCAGGCCCATTTAATAAATTAGCGATGGTATCGCCATTACATTCGGTACCAAAAAACAAGGACTCGGTGGACAGACGTATACTACTTGATTTAATATTTCCAAATAATAATGCATACATTATTTAATTTTGAACAACTAGGGCAAGTGAGCAGTGACTCACGTATACCCCCGCGCGTTTCATGGACCTAACAATAATAATTTACAACATAAACCAATATATAAATAATTTTAACTTCACTTTGGGCATGAAGGCCGCATGGGTGGGCTATCGAATGAAAATATGGATGATGGCTGAGATGTACATGCATGTGAAGATTAAAGTGAATCCGAATGACGGTTGCAGAGATATTTGATAGTGAATATCGCAAATACGCAAATACACGCACATATTAAAAAAAAACACTTTAACACAAATTTATAAGTAATTTTATATCATGTGATATTGCCTCTGGATATGAAGTCCGCATGCGTGTTGCATGGAAATGGAAATATTGGTGATGCTGATAAAGAGGTGTATGAAGTTTGAAGTCAATCAGGTTTAATGTTGCAGAGATAATGGGTACCGACAACCTTAACTGAAATATTTAAACACCTTTAACGCAACTTCTAATTAATTTGACCCAGACCTTGGACATGAAGGCCGCATGGGTGTGGAAAAAAGTGAGAAAAATGATGATGATGGAGAAGTATATGACGTTTGAAATCAATCCGATTGACCGTTGCAGAGATAATGGGTACCCAAAAACGTTAACGCATATCTTATAGACGGACGAAGAGACGAACAAATGAACGGAAGGACGGACAACAAGACAGACACATATTGGGGGTTTAGGGACTAGGGGAGGGGAGCAAACGACAATATTATACAATATACTTATTCCGTATAGCCCCTAAGCCTGTTGTAGTTTAGGGGCTATTCGTTTGATAGAACAAAACCCAAACCTAAAATGTTAGTACGTCCGGACTATATACCCCTCGACATACTTCGTATACCGAGGTATAAAGGAAAATATGTCTCTGGTATACACTAAAGTGGACGATATTGTACAACTGATAAAAAACTAAAGGACATAGTTGTTTATTATTATCAGGTAATCTGCCCTGTATTGACCGAATACGTACTGACTTATAACATATTGTTGTATAAGACATTGCCCTTGTATAAACATCCGGGTTACAACGGAGTGAAAAATTACGTTCCATTGGTCGGATGACGTCACGTGACGTTAGCGAATGACGTCAGTGTAATGACGCAACGTAAACAAGTCCGCGTTCTGTCCATATAATACGACGTCATCTAATGTTATTTTCCAGCATAAAACGTTACCTGATAAATAGAATACCAGGCTAGTGTATCCTACGCGTTTCCTAGCCTTGCCTGATAAACTTAATATCAAAAGACACTAGCCTGTTATTCTCTATTTATATCTAATCTCTGGTAAGTATGCATACAAATCTTGACCCCGGAGATTTGTCAGGGACAACATATGCAATTATGTGTGTGTTACTTATGATCGGGATTTTTACTGTGAATTATTTAGATGAACTATGTCGATGTGATAGCCCCAATGAAAGGTAAATTGCATTTAGTGCATGTGTACTTTAAGGGGTGGTATGGAGAAGTGTGTTTTGGAGAGTCTACGTCTAAGGTTTGTGCACCTTACATAAAATGGCTTTGTTGGTATACTTTTCGATACAGTTACATTGACCTTGGACATCATTCAAGGCCGGTTACAGGAAAAGACAACCTTGATAGAAACTTAGCTTCGTAAATCTGAAATATCGAAGAAGGAATTGCAGTCTTTGCTAGGGAAATTACGTTTTTGTAAATTCATGCGTCAGACCAGGCCGCATTGTTATGCATTGTTTATTGAAATTTGTGCGCAATGGTTTTAAGTCCACAGATAAAGCACACAATATTCTACAATAACCTAATAAATGAAACAATTATTAGGGTGGCACAATTGTTGGCCCCTGTATAATGATGTGCCCATAATGTCAATTGAGGAATTGGCCAGATACTGAGAGCATAACTGCTATACACGCATGTTTATCAGGTTATGTTGGTGTATTTGGCCAGTTGCATGTTCATGTCTCATTTCCAGAAATTGAGGTGAGAAATTAAACATGAACCAATTATAACTATTGTGGTTGCTCTCAAACTGTGGGGAGAAACTTGAAAGGACATAAACGGATTATAGTTTGTAACAATCAATCTTCAGGCGCAGTTATTAATAATCGTTCAATTCGTAATGATTTTACAACTGTGTTAGAGGGAGATTTGTTTTGTGGCGGCAGAATATGAATTCGAAGCTAGGAAAAAACATAATATTAGTGGACTGAATGATCACGTGGCGCATTGTTTAAGCAAGTGTAATCTTTATTTATCATTTCGAAGGGAATATGTTTCCGAATTTGGCTCAGATGGTGTACAATGTATCGTGACAGAAGATTTGTTTAATTTGTCAGATGAGTGGTAATGCGGCAGAGGACACTGAAACGGACGATACATGTGTCTGGAGTGAATCTACAATTATTTAGGAGACTAATTATTTAGTGAGTGTTATAATATTATAGAGGATACAAAATATTCCTTAATATTTACACTGTACTTGAATTCATAATGGAAACGCCCATTCAACATATTGCGTTCATATCCCAGTACATTACATTTGATTTAGCTCCACGTGACGTAGCGCGACGTTGTTGATTCGTTAAAGTTTGTTTGATGTCATCAGATTACATGACGGTCATCGTCGTTGTCAATAACGTCACGCTATTGACCGGCAACGTCGCTGTTCCATGAATCGCAACAAAACGACGTAAAATAATACTATTCATAAAGTATCTTTTACGCCGTATATGGTTATCTACATCTTTGAACTATCCGGAAATGCAGTGTAAATATAAGTAATAAAACCATGGGAAGTTGCGTTTATTGTATTATGAACGGCAGTTGGTCTGCTTAAAGTTTGCGAGGAGTCCTTCGGACTGCACGCACTTTAAACAGATCAACTGTTATTCTTAATACAGTAAACGCAACAACCCATGGTTTTATTCCTTAATTGAATTTGATCGGGTATTGGTCGTACATAACTAACGGTATTTTAGCTGTCATGATTATACTCATTATGTAAATTACCTCAGTCTGCCATCTGTACACAAGCTATATATTAACATATTATCCAATAGAAGCATACTTACTTAATTAAGGCCGCCATCAGTGCGGAGTTTCCTTTTTCTTCCGTAGCGTCCAGGTCTGCTTTACCTTTCAGCAGGATCCGCACAACATCCGCGTGTCCCTCGTGACTGGCAATGATCAGCGCAGTGAGACCTTGCACTTTCGTATTCACCTAAATAATCGAGAACAGAATCAGTGTTGTACACATACATTTTTACACTGGCGTTATATTAGTAACCAAACATCGCGTTAAATTTGACACTTTATTTACGTCATTTTGTTGCAATTCATAGAACAGCGACGTTGCCGGTCAGTATCGTGGCGTTATTCACAACAACGATGCATGTCATTTTTTTCAATTTGTTTCAACGTATTACGTTTATATCGCAGACCATCATATTAGCTCCACTTCAAGTCGCGCGACATTGTTGGTTTGTTAAAGTTTGTTTGACGTCATTAACATAAATGACGTGCATCGTTGTTGTGAATAACGTAACGTTATTGACTGGCAACGTCGATGTTCTATGAATTGCGACAAAATGACGTAAAACTGAGAAACGGTTTCAATTTTTACGCGGTATGTAGTTATTTACATTTTTGAAACTATCAGAACATGCAGTGAAAAAAATAAGTAATCAAACCATTGGCTGTCGCGTTTACTGTGGCATAAAATACATTTGGTCTGTTTAAAGTGTACGAGGAGTCCTTCCAGGGTAAACGCGACAATTGCACAATAAGAGAGGATGGTATTCCTTATACGAATTGATATCATATTTGAAGTAAGAGATAACTATTGATATGATGATTTCCACCAATTTTCTCATTAGCTATTATGGACATTCAGCATAGGTTGTGTATGCAGAGTGTGTACCATATTAAATGAGTACAAACGGCACAACGCAGATCATTCCGGGTTGGACCGCAGCGATTTACTGATACAATATAGCGTTATTCGCTGTGTCTGAAACAGTGCGTCTGTACACATACAATATCCGGTTGTTTCTGCATTAATGATTTGACGGCGTCGGTGTCGTTGTTGGCTGCCGCCGACACAAACTGCTGAGGGTCAACTGCCGTGGCCCCCGTGTCCCCCGTGACCTGTAGAAGGAACAGTTGTGCCAATAGCTGGGCGAGGTGATCGCCAGCCCCGTCCTTGTCATCGTCGTCATCATCATCATCATCGTCATCGTCATCGCCATCGTCATCATCATCATCATCATCGTCATTATCATCATCATCATCATCATCATCATCATCATCAGCAACATCAACAACAACCTTCGCAGCTCTTGATCCACCGACCGCTATAATACACAATGTATCATATATATTTATATACTAATTGCAATTACAGGTACATGCTATAATGTTATTTCAACTGGTATGTGGCATTGACTGGATAAATGGGGCTTATGTGATTTGTGACCAGTGTAGATCATGATCAAATAACACACTCCTATAGTCTGACAACGATGAATATTCCTTGTTACGTGCATGATGGGTGTTTCATTGATAAAATGTGGACCAGTGCATATCCTGATCAGACTGAGCGGATGTAATAATGCCGATGTGTATGACATTTTAAGTAATCATTTCTTATTGGGGAAATTAATCGTTAGAAGGAATAAAACCGTGGGCAGTTGTGTTTACTGTATTATGAACAAACGTTGGTCTGTTTAAAGTGCGTCCGAAGGACTACTCGCAAACTTTAAACATACCAACTGTTGTTCATAATACAGTAAACGCAACTGCCCATGGTTTTATTACTAATATTTACACTGCATTTTCGGATATTTTCAAAGATGTAAATAACCATATACGGCGTAAAAGCTAGGAATCTGATTGTTTGACGTCGTTTTGTCGCAATTCCTGAAACAGCGACGTTGCCGGTCAATAGCGTGACGTTACTGATAACGACGATGAACGTCACGTAATTTAATCATGTCAACCAAATTTAATGAATCAACAACGTCGCGAGGCGTCACGTGGGGTTAATGTAATGTACTGGGATATGAACGCAATACGTTGAATGGGCGTTTCCGTTATGAATTCAAGGACAGTGTAAATATTTCTGTTTGCATGCAACATTCGCGTCTGCCTTCTTACATTATCTGACATCATCTACATGTATTTGTTTATATTCAATTAAATGATTCGAGTTGAGTGCTACATACTGTCACTATTACTGCATGGTGCCGTATCATTCATAGCGTCCACCTTCGTGTTGTCGGACACAAGAACACAACACGCTGCATTGTAAACAAAGGCGCTATCGCCGAACGCCACAGCAACATCGCCGTCCGAATCCATCTTCACAACCTTCCCCACCTTCCCCAACGTCTGGAGCAAGGTATATTCATACGTAATAGTTATAGTTCACATATTGAATTTTAAATAAATTAATTTCGTAGCGAGTGAGAAATTAGTTTATTAAAAATTCAATATGTGAACTACAACTAACGTATTGGTTGCCTCGCCCCATCGCGGGCACCTGTCTAATAGAATGGAGCGCTGGCCATAAACCTGTTTTAAACAACGATACTATTACGTGATTGGCGGTGTAACACTGAATGTATCATACACATGGTGCGTGTCATAGGAAAGTACGTCAACGCGGCGGCATGTTGTTCTAAATTTAACTGCTGAGTTATTGCAATATTTAATGATTAAATTAATAGATATTGGCGAAAGCGTCGCAATATGCGACTAACTGAGACGAAATGCTCTGCTTTTGTTGTCCGAGAAACTAGGGCAATCGATAAATGGTTATACATGTGGCTGTTACTGGAGAAATGGGGTTTACGGGATTTATGACCCGTGTATATTAAAAAGCACACTCCTGTGGCTTGATAACAAAGTATGTTTACCTGTTTGAAGCAGGACGGGCAATTTCCTGTTGAACTGACGAACAGTACATATCTTAATCAGATTATGCGGATTCACAGGCTGATGATGATCTATCCTGTTCGCATATCCAAGGTGCATGATCACGTGGTTACAACAACAACAACGTCGCCCACTACAAAGTAAGTATTATTTTATATTTTCATTAATATTGTTGTAATTAGACCGAGCGCAACAAAGCTCGACAAACAATCCAAGTTGCAATTATGATTATTATTTTTGTTGTTATGATTAAGTAAAGTTGATTTTTGTAACTAGTATGAATATTCTTCCAATGAATACAACTATGTAAATTGTTAATTAAATACCAAATTTAAATTGAAGGTAATGCGTTGTAAATTTCATCAGATTCATGAAATATGAACATCAACAATTAATGAACACAAATGTTTTAAAAATACTCAATACCTGACTCATTAAAACTACAAAGTATTAACAAATGGTGTTCCGCAGGATACGTGATAATGGCTAGTCAATTAATTTTGAATACGAAAGTGCAAGTTTGAAAATAGAGAATGAATTAACTGTACAATAAAAATGTTACAAAATGTATTGAAATGGATTTCTGCAAGGATATGTACTTAGTACTAATCACATTTGTTATTTTGTTAATTGCGATAACTGGAATTCAATGAAAAATGAAAATGTATGACTTGGACAATAACATTAAATGGAAACAGAGTTATGTAATGAATTGTTGATAAAACAATAAATGGATACAGAATTGTGTTATGGACATACAATACAAAGTATAAGGACAAATGGTTGACTAATGAAAGATGAATGTCACAAATTAAAATTAAAAACATATTTCAGGTGGCCTAGCCTGGTGGTGCCACCCGAACAACCATGCTAGCACATGCCTATGAGTGGCGTACCACTTCTCGACTTCAAGTGATGTGCTAGAGTAACTATTTGCTTTGAGCACCAGCATAAACTCTGTGGATGGACTGGTCAGAAACACAAACACACTCACATAATTGCTCTGATCATCCACACTCACACGCAGGCCGTCCGAACACGCAGGCTCATTCACACAGGTGTCACTCCACTCTACAATTGTTGAATCAGACAAGGAATGCACCTCACGTTCACACTCCAAATCACACACAACATGCACACTCTGCAAGCTCTCTGAACATGGAATTTCACACTCGAATGCATTTGTCAAACACTCGCATACGCTTTTGTACGTGTCATTGTGCTGTACAGGGCCTGACCCTAACCCTGATGACACGTCCCTTTCACTCCACAATCTGCACTTACTCTCCACTGGTGTAATTCCACAATCACACTCCAATTCACATTGCCAAGGTCGAGTAGCCACGACCAGAAAAGGTACAGAGTCAGTGATGACCACCGGTTCGTGTATCAACCCTGAATGTGTGTCACTCGAGCTCACAGACTCACTCACAATCACACGTTCTCTCACATGTTCACGCAATGGAGACACGCACTCCGACTCGGCTACACACTCACTCACAACAGGAGAATGTACACTCTTACTAGCATTCTCCCTCTCTTCAATGTTAGCTTTGTGTGTTGTTTAAACAGAGAGCAAATAATTCAAAAGTTCGAAAATTCTATAAAATTTTGAGTCTGTAGTTTCTGTGTCCATTGTGACGTTAAAATAAATTAAAAAAATAAAGAAATAAAACAAAACATGAAACAGTGCTGAAACAGAAATGTGAAAAATAACACAAGTCTTATTTGTAAATCTTTATTTCCGTATTCACACAGACAGAACAGAACAAATACAAAACAAAATCACAACATGATCGATGAATGCTATACAAAACATTTTCAGTAACCGCGCAAAACAAATTTATCATCAGTACCGGATGTTATCAAGATATCAAATATTTCATAGAATATATGTGACCGCTTGTGAAAAAATATCACCAGGGAACGAATATCAAATATTTCAGCAAAAATATATGACAATTTCCTGAAAATGTGTCGCTTATGATGACAAAAAATATATCACAAGAAAACTGCGTATCAAGATATCAAATATTTCACAGAAAGTATGTGACAATTTCTTGAAATTTATACCTGATATAAAGACAAAATAATGTCACGGGTTACGAAAAATAAAGTAATTACAAACGTCAATTGTTGTGGACTCGCTAGCCGATATTATGCAATAAGAATATAATTTTTTAAAAGCGATTTAACGACGAAGCGAGAACATGAAACGGGGCAAGTTTATGTGTGAATAATACCACAGTATAGGCAAATAAATTATATTTTCTCACTTATTTGCAATAAAATATATTTACAGTTCAAAGAACAAGGAATATGATTACTTCACAATCAAATTATGAAATAACGACAGACTGTTATGACCGCGAGAAATCATCACAGACGAAGAAATATCAGAATATCTATTGCAAAATAAATTTTTTGCACCAGAAAACTTTCTGATTGTATCTCGTCAGCAATGAAAATTGTTAGATTACCTACCGTGTTCACATTACGCAAACATTGTATTAGCGATCATACCTCACTATATCCCTAGTTACCTATGTAAACAGGGGTATGATGAGGTAGCCGCGCAATAGGTAATGCGGTCAAATACGTCACGATGCAGTGACTATTTTCGATCAATAACTTATGTTGTAAGCTATTTTAATGTGTATTTTCAATATTTATATTATTAAAATGTCATATCGATACCCCTTTAAGTAATATTTGTATATTTTAAATGTATTGATGCTTTCATGAAGCGCATGAATATAAGTATTAATTAATCCAGCTTATATTGAGGCAAATACACAGCTTCCAAAACATAGTGCTGCAGTATAGACCATAGTATCGTATATTATTCATAAGTATATCACTATTAAACATTAATTACAATATGTATGCATATTATTAAAACAGTAGATGCTACCGCTGTTTCGCATATATGATATTTATAACAAATCTTTTTTTGTATTCGTCCGCGTACGGATTTCTGTCACACAAAGCGCCATTTTCAGTTCATATTTTGACCTGTGCATATGAACAGGACTAACTTTAAACAACGCTCGATTCCGTCCTATTCAAATTTCTTTGCAGAATGTTCAGACTAACTACACATATAATGCTGCTAAATAAGTGTTAACGGAAACATGGTCATCACTAAAAGGAAGAAACCACAGTCGTATTATTTAAAAATAAGATTTACCCGAGACCTCATGGAGGTCGCCATTAATCCAGTGTAAACAATAGACCGTGTGATCCCATTCCCTGAGTAGCCGCTGCTTAGTGAAACGGTGTGCTAATCATGATATTATTTTCCCCAATAATTGGAAACGGTTTGAATTTCTCGGTAAAAACTACGAACAAAATAACGATGTATATTTAACATTGGATATGCGTAAACGGTATTACTCTCTCATCGGATCGTCAGTTGTCGTCGATAGCGATTTAACGTACTGATCTGGTCTTAATTTATTGTCAACTTTCAACGCCATTTACAGAATATATGGCTAATTTTGGAAATAAATAACGGCAAATTACGATGACGTCTGCTCTGGAATATCTGTAATTTAAGGAAATCGATTATATTTTAAGGCTACATCTGTGACTAATTACGAACTTATGTATGGTCTTTGGCTACACCCGACACATTACACAGATCTAGTTGTAAATACACGTCGCTTTGTGTGGGGAAAAAAATTGATAATGCGTAGTTGTGTGTGACGAGGTGTTGATCTGATGACATTACACACAGCTGGCCCTTAGGCAATGTTTTGAAATTGACGTGTCGTTTTGATGTGTGCCGCAACACCTCACTGTCGGAGACATGACAATTAACGATATACTCTCGATTATACACAGATCTATTAGACGGCTGGTTATTTAAAATAAAGAGTAGTTCAGTACACCTTCGCCGATATTGTTTTTAGAAAATCAGTAATATTTTCCGTAAATGGTGTTGAAAAGTTGACAAAAATTCTATCACCGTATTTAGTTGTGCCGATATTGTTTTTAAAAAATCAGTAATTTTTTCCGTAAATGGTGTTGAAAATTGACAAAATATATAGCCGCATTCCTCGATATTCGTTTAGAAAATCACCAATATTTTCTGTAAATGGTGTTGACACAAAATGCAGCGTTCACGCGGAATTCAAATAAAACAAAAAATAATAATTTAATAAATAGACGCCGATGGCTACTGTGTTTGCGGCCCGTGAATTCTGGTCGTGGTAGCCACAGGCGCAGTTCGAACAGTGTTGTGAGCAGATGGAGGACAATAATTATTTCAAATTCATAAAAAAATGTTTGCTGTCCGAAAATTAATTAATTGTGACAGCCAAAAAAAATAGATTTTGGTACAGTAAAACATTATATGGTATAGACAGTACCTCAAACTTAAAAAAAACAGTAACAAACTGTCTGTGTATATATTACTTTTAAACTTAAAAAAACAGTAACAAACTGTCTGTGTATATATTACTTAAAGACAGACACTTTCATTGTTGGTAAGTTTCTATCAAGTTACAGGTATTTTTATTAAAATCATAAAATTGTGAAAATATTAAAATCACAAAAATAATATATATGGAGAAAAAAAATATATACCATGTCGAGGTTTGAACCCCGACCTTTCGGGAATCGGTAATTAAATCATTGAAGTCGGCGACCTTAACCTCACGACTATTGCGCCATTTATGACAATCGCAGTTATACAGAAGTGCTATCAGTATTACGCAACCATTTGAACGTAATAATTATGAAATTATTTGCAACTCCATCTACAACGATACCTTTACAGAGATACGCTATTGAAACAACATGTATTAGTACACATAACATAACAAAAGCTTAAAACTATATATACTAATCACAAACAGAACAATCCGTTTGGCTCGTATGAAAATAGTTCGCGTGATATTGATTATCTCCCTTGCCGAAAGTAGTTCTGTGATTTATTAATTCCAAATAAGACGTGTTTGCGTAATGAGTTGGAAATATTACTGAGAACCAGGAACTGACCTTGGTCACAGAGCAATAGTAATTAGCTCAGGAACTAACCCTGGTCAGCAGCGCCATTGTTGTAATTAGACCGAGTGGTGGGATATTATACACAGTAGTATATAAGAGTCATAATGATACAAGTTTATATGGAAGCCACACACTACGTGTGGTGGCTTCCACACGAAACTTGTAATCATTATGACTCTTATATACTACTACCGCGAGACCATATATTTATGACATGAGAAGATACAACCCTATTAGAGATAAAAATCCCTATGTTATACTCAGTATATATATAACATAATGGTTCTAGTTAAGTGTGCATGGTTGAAGACAGGTAGTCACGAGAGATGTTTTCGCACCGGTATTTACGAATATTGCAAACACACCGTGCATGGATGCGAAGAGGTTCCGTTTCGCCTCGCCCATGTCGACATTGTGGGGTAGGGACCAAAGCCGAGTCACTGCTATGTCCACCATGCGGTGGCACACAGGCTACTCATCGAATGGTTAACAAGGGATTACGTGCTCGCAAGTATTATCGTTTAGTAATAATTCAAATCGGAAAGTCAGTTAGAAAGATAGAATCGATCTAATAAGTCACGGTGTTTCTACAGCATTAAAACACTGTAAAAAACATTATCAAACTAATTTTATAAAATTGAACAGAAAAAACGAGTACCAATATTATTAGAGAGAAATGGATAATACAATACAATTTGAATTGAAAATTTTTAATGACTGTGTTGAAGAAGTTTACGAAGAATACGGGGGTTATAATCCTGTATATAAATTCTATAAAATGAGAACACTAGGCGATATCGAATATATGAAATACCAGCGTAATTTATTACGCTCGATAAAAACGTTACATTTCCAATATTATACCGGCAATTATGTCAACTATACAAGAGGCAAATACGAACATTAAGACAGATAATGCGTATCGGATATGAAACTAAGGCGTATTATACAAAAAAATTTAAAAAAATTTAAAACCCAACGATTCGTTTACGAACGTACATTTCTACGATATCGCTTATAAATTTATATTGTAATCACAACACCAAGCAGACGACAATGTTTCACTTACACGTGTTATAAACACGCAAATTATGTCGTCCTACCTTACACGTATATTAAGTGTCCATTTTATAGAGAGATTACACGATTACGTCTTCCGGGATGAACATAAACACACTATAATATACACTACACACACGTGGGTGTGTATTACACAACCCGCTATCGATATTCCGGAATGAAACATAAACACACTATATATATACTACACACACGTGGGTGTGTATTACACAACCCGCTATCGATATTTTCCGGAAGTATTTCTTACATTGTGATTGGTTGGCATATTTTTTATTTTTTTAATTTTACTTTTAATAATTTAGAACGTTATAACCTATATTATTAAATAAAAAATGAACTTGTTATATATGAAACAATAAAAATAAACGAGTAAATATTTGGTATTGCACAACACGGTTTTAACTTCATATATGTAAAATTAACAAACAACTACTTTGTCTTGGGGACGCCCCTTGACGAAAAATGAGCGCTCAGCTGTTCGTGCAGGCACTTCCAAGGTTGCCTAGACTTTCGACACTGGTTCCTAGATCAGCCGATAGATGGGGGTGTGCTGTACAGGCAGCTATTACACCGGCTAGCCACAACATGAGACGAGTAAGACAAAGACAAGATCAGACAAGATCAGAAAAGGTGGCTAGCCGGGTGGCCAGAAGGGTTTTGCTGGCTGGTGTGGGTTCGAGCCTCGGTGGAAGCAAAATAAAAATAAAAATCTTTTTTTTCTTTTTAAATTAGTTAATAATTTTCCTAAAATTAATTTATATTGTTTACTGCGACAATATAATTATTTTAATTAATTTTATTAATTTTTATAATTAAAATTAATTATTTTTTAAAAAATCACAATGGTGCTGTAACATTTCTTCCGACTTTATCTCCAACACTTTTTTCCTAAATTTATCCAATCAGTACACTCAATCTTTGGGCATGGTGGCGCGTGCCTTGATTCTTATATCATTTTTAATTTTTCATATCTCCGCATTTCTTCCACCACGGATTCAAACTCTAAATTTGATATTTTCTTATCGGCCAACGCTTTGGACACCATAACGTCGATGCTATTTTTCTTAGACCTGGCGAGAACGGATATTCTATCATGTTTTCTACATTTTTTCTCGAGTTTTCCACCCGACGCCCTAATTACCATACACAACAACCCAGAAACGGCCGACACCGCACATAAAATCCCCGCTACGGGAACCGTTATAATGGTGGATATAGTTGCAGCTGTCCCCGCCCCACACAACACAGAAACACTCGCCAGAGCCGTGCTAGATACTTCAGCCATGTTCACCGCGCGCCTATATTTTTTAGCGTTTCTTTTTCTATTTGTATATTCTCTAACTAAAATATCCTGCATAGCGACGATATTATTCAACCTAAAATCTGAACTTCTTTCGTTAATTGTACACAGTGTTGATGGAGTGGTATTGACAATTGGAAGCGTTGATTCGTTCATATTTAAATTTTACAAATTTATTTCAATATATTAGTATATAAAATAAGTTCAATTAACAACGAGACAATAGTGGAAGAACTCTCTGAGTCACCGATTTTCGTAACAAAGTTAATAACACTACTTTGGGAAAGTATAATTCGATCATTACCGGCGAACGAAACAATCGTCGAACTATCTCCAGAGATTTTAGTGACTCCAATCCCCCGTTCTTCCCCATCTACTACAATATTTATCGCGACCGCGCCCACAGGTTTACCACCATTAGCATTAACCGAGCAGACCGCCATTTGGATAACTTCACCGCGGCTGTCATAGTGTATCCCCCATATTTATTACTCGCTTTGGCACCGAACGAAATATTCATAGTGCCCCTCAATCAATGGGCCCCGCTTCTCAGCCCAAACTGTTATGACACGTTTTGGCGTTTTCATTATTTTCACTATTCCGGCAAGCGCCTTGTTTGCGTTATATGCCTCAGTACGAATCTTATAAGAGGCCTCCTCAAGAGCTTTGGTCGCGGCTATACGATCATGTTTTAGTTTATCGGAAACTTCGGTTATCTTTCCGTCTAGTTCGGTAAGTGCCGCTTCCCTGCTGAGAGAGTCCTCTAAGCGCAACGCATCATAAGCCTCCGTAATGGTCGCCTGGTGGCCTTCTAGGGCTTTCTCAACACCCGACCGGGCCTCCTCTTTTTGAAATTCGGTTATTTTTCCGTCTATTCAGCAACCGCCGCTTCTCTGATGAGAGAGTCCTCTGAGCGCAACACCTCATAAGCCTTCGCAAGGTCCGCCTGGCGGTCTGCTCGGACTTTATGAATACCCAACCGGGCCTCCTTTCGAAATTCGGTTATTTTTTCGTATATGTCAGTAAGTGCCGCTTCTCTGTTGAGAGAGTCCTCTGAGCGTAACGCCCCATAAGCCTCCGCAATGGCCTCCTTGTCGTTCTCGGACCCCCTCAACCCCGACCTGGTCTCTTTCAGAAATTCGGCTATTTTTTCGTCTAGTTCGGTAAGTGTCGCTTCTTTGCTGAGAGAGCCCTCTAATCGCAACGCATCATAAGCCTCCGCAATGGCCTCCGCAAGGTTCGACTGGTGGTTCTCTTCTCGGACTATCAATACCGAACCGGGTCTCTTTTCGAAATTGTTATCTTTTTTTATCTAGTTCAGTAAGTGCCGCTTCTCTGATGAGAGAGTCCTCTGAGCGCAACACCTCATAAGCCTTCGTAAGGTCCGCCTGGTGGTCTTCTCGTACTTTCTCAATACCCGACGTGGCCTCTTTTTGAAATTTGGTTATTGTTTTACCTAGTTCGGTAAATGCCGCATCTCTGATGAGAGAGTCCTCTAAGCGCAACGTAAGGGCCGCCTGGCGGTCGGCCCGGACTTTATCAATATCCGACCTGCTCTCTTTTCGAAATTTGGTTATTTTTTTACCTAGTTCGTTTAGTTCAGTTTCTCTGATGAGAGAGTCCTCTGAGCGCAACACCTTATAAGCCGACTGATCTTTCTCAATATTCGTTCGGGTCTCCTTTCGAAAATCGATTATTTTACCGTCTAATTCAGTAAGTGTCGCTTCTCTGGTGAGAGAGTCCTCTAAGCGCAACGCACCATAAGCCTCCGTAAGGTCTGCCTGGTGGTCTTCTCGGACTTTATCAAGCCCCAACCGGGCCTCTTTTCGAAATTTGGTTATTTTTTCACCTAGTTCGTTTAGTTCCGTATGCGTTTCTTCACGACTTTGTGTATTCACAGCCAGGGCATATTCTCTAAGTTGTGACAGTAGACCCTCTTGTGAATCTCGTCCGTGGCCCTCGATATTAGTTCTATTGATCAAGGCTTTTGTTTTTTGGGTAGTTAAAAAAGTCGCCCTCTGTCGGGATGAATCCCCCTTCTGCCGGTTCCAAATTCTTTGAATTTGTCACCCAATCGGAAGAACTGCCTGGTCCGTATATACTCATTTTCAATAATGTTGATAATATATATTACGAACATGCGTTTAATTCTAAATAATTTTCTTAAAATTAATTAATTTGAAATTTCTAGGACGACCGAAATCGGGTAATCGTTCTTCAAGTCTCTCCCTTTATCATCGAGAATAGAAATCTTCAACTCGTGGATGTGTCCCGATTCCAAAACTTTCATCTCGGGGTGTGGGAAGTCTAAGGTCAGGGTCTCACCATAGAAACAGTCGCTGGCGGGCACGGTTTTCAATAATGTGCTGGGGGATCCGTCTACCGTGTTGTACGATGTGTTCACCCGATCCAATTGCACCCTGAGAGTTTTCGTGAAGGTGAAGTCCACTGGATTATCACCGACGTACTCACCCGGGGTAAACACTCCTTTGTTTGAGGAGTATGTCTCTCTAAAACCGAGTTGAATACCCAACCCCGGGGAGACCACTACCTTATTATCACTGCTGATGGTCATTGTTGCGAGCCCGGTGGCATTCGATACTGTGAGGTTGATTATACCGTCAAGCTCTGAGTTGACAAAATCTTTGAGCTGTCTTATTCCCAAAAGTCCGTGAGGCAGCTTTACACCTAATTGTTGTCCATCCTTCACATAGTAATAAAAAACCCTTCGCTCTTCCCCACATTCTGCCATCCAACCGTGAAGGTGATTGATCTAAGGCCTACCCGGCGTTGTCCGCAGCAGTTGTCTATTAATTTTTGAAGTTCACAACTCCCTTTTTGAACATTAGTGATAGTAGCAAACATAATAATATCTTTCAATGGATACAAAAGCATTTAGCTTTAACTCTAATGCAAAGTACGCGGTCGATGGTAAATACAAGCAAAAATACGTTGTTAACCTTGTACACCGAACCGTAACGGTTAGACCGGCCAGTGGCTTTGCCACCAATTTCCCTAACATCTTTGAACAATATAGACTGCCCAAGATTACTACGGTGGAGGCGGTAAACTGGTGGAAAGCCACACCGATGCAGTTTGGCAGAACCAGCTAAATTTTGCTGTATGGTGCGCAACAGCCGGGTGTGGAGTTTCACATAAAGACCATCTAACATCCAAGAATATCATGCTCCGAAGTGTCTACAACTTTCACACGTATTATACTATTAGGAGGATTCTCAAAGAACTAGGTATTTCTCTACCTCAAGACGACGCCTGGGATCCCATTTCCAACGCATACGACCGTATGGCGTTTGAAAGACTGTGTAACGAATTTAACGTTTCAAAAGACGCGGACTGGAGACAGAAAGCATTTCCTACCACCACCGGCCTCGGGGACGTTCTCATTCGGGGCCAGTCCGGGAATTGGACGCAGACCGATTTTAGACACGATTACTCCGGTGACCACATCGTCAGTCGGAACGCCGGGAATTTTGACCCCGCCACTATGACTTTCGGGCCAGAAGTGTCTAGAGGTCGGCACTGTGGCGTGTTTTCTTGTAAAATGTTACCTCCGAAACTGGCTCACGTCGATTACATACAGCAGGCTGCTGAGGTTCAGAACGCGTGGACCACATTTATGTTAGATAAGGGTCTAGGGTTCACGCAGGCCGGGGTTACTCGCGTCAACGAATCTATTCGCACGTACGTCTGGGCCATCCTCGGCGCACAGAAGCAAACTCGCAGTTCTATACTTGGCACGGGAACGGCGTTTGATGCACAAAAACAGTTCTTGGCACTTGTCGAGGACGCCATCTCAGCTAAGGTGGACCTGGAGAAGGCGATCCAGAATTATCAAGACGTTTTGCAGACTGCCAGCACCCCAGTGGACTATGTATTTGGAATAGGTCTTTATATGGCGCCGAGCAATATGATACTACGAGACGACCCGGTTGATGGTTACAATAATCAGATCGTAATCGCCACCGCCAATCAAAAAATCGGTCACAACGGTAACGTGAACACGGATATCATCAAGCGCACCCCCAAAATGATCGGGTGCGGAGTTGTAAATTCAAATAAATTTGAAAAAGATTTCATAAAACCCCCAAAACACAAAATGGATACACCTCCCTCAACACAATCGAACCCAGTACCCCCAATTCGTAAATTGGATGCACATCGAGTTCCATCAACAATGTTGAAACACCAATCGAGATTGGAAGCACAACACACGAGGAGGAGAAATTAGCGCTCGTCGTCGCCCTCGTGGCGATCGGACTATTTACGCTTTGGTTTTAGGAACTCTCTGGCGAAGAATAGTAGGAGACCGGCGATGGCCACGATTAAAGCCCAGGTATTCTCGGCGAGCCATCCGACCGTTTTTGATAATATAGATAACAAGAAGGAGAGGAGACCTCCTATCAAACCAGGCAGCGCGGCAGCCAACTTTCCTGCTAATTTAGCCAGGAGACTGGCGAGGGCTTTTAGTTGTTTTTTTTTATCCACTCCTTGGCTCCGCCGGATGGCGCGGGTGCCGGTGCTGGTGCTGGTGCGGGTGCTGGTGCGGCACCAGCATTGACAGCTACAAATAGAGACGATATAGATATAATTAGGGTCGATATAATCATGCTGAAAGCTGCGACGATGGTTAATATCGTGACGCCCTTCTCTCTGAACAGAGTGCGAAGACGCTCACCGAGTGTCGTGTCCTCGTGCAGAACCCTCGAGATTGTTTCGCGGCTCCGACTTAATTGGCCGGAAAGTGTCTCACGGTTAGTCGAAGCAGCCTCCAAGCGAGCTTCTCTTTCGTCCCGCAACGACCGCAGGAGTTTGTTGATCCGCTCGGTAGATTCTCTATCGTCACGGATTTCCCCAAGTTTTCTTTCTTCTAGCGCGATATGTTTGTCCAGCGCCGTGAGTTTGGAGAGGTTATTGACCAGTTCGCCCCGAGTTGTTTGCAGAGCCTTATCGAGTCCCCGGAGTTCGCGAAGAGGTAATGGTGGGTCATATTTCGTGCCGTTCATTTCGTTGACCGTGGTTTCCACTGTGTTAATAGCGTCGGTGGCTATACGAGGGACATCGCTGAGCTCGCTCATTTCTATAGCGGCGGCCGTCTTCGCCAGCGTTTCGTCGGTAGACTGTAGGGTTGTTACCATTTGTTGAGGCAGCTGCGACCGATCATCGATCACTCCGAGAGCTCGAGCGAGGGATACTCCATATCGGTTCACGGAAGAGGGGCTGAGGAACTGGGTCGGGTCGTTCTTGTACGTCAGTAACTTCCAGCTATTACCCCATTCAACCCACAAGTCTCCTCTTTTAGTGCTGCGGAACTCCAACATGGCCTTGATGCCGTTTTTAGACACCTCACTCTCCCACCGTTTCACCCGAGAATTCGTTTCCTCGAGAGGCGCCAGCTCATCCTTGGAGATCCCCGCAGGAATCTCGGTACCGCCCGCCCACGCCGGAGTTGCGGGTGGGGCCTCCCACATAGAGACACCAGCAGATGAAGTTCCCGGTGCGTCTGGACCAAACAAAGATGCACGTGGATTAACCAAAGGCGTATTTCGTGTGCGCCTGGATCAAACAAAAGTGGAATTGGGGTGCTGGTGTCTCTATGAAGGTCGTTTCGTCATAGTCATCGATGTCATCATCATCGCGGAAATCGTCTCTGCCGATTTCATCCATGTTAATATCGTAATCATCCATCTTTATAACTTTCTTAAAATTAATTATGTATTAAAGACAAAACCGTAAGGGTTTAATATAGTTTCACTAAATTATGTCTTCGAGTCAATACGGTCGCAAACTCAATCCATACCGCAGACTGCGTGAGCCCCTCGGGGCAAAAGGCGTGAGACAGAGTGTCGTTATTACGAACAACCCATCGACGATCGACCAGAACCAGCAGCTCTTGGTCCGCTTCCCAACCTCGGAGCTAACGACGTCATTGTGCCGGGTACTGTTCGCCTCGCTTTCACTATTTCGCTGACGTCGACGGACGCGGACCGAACCGTCGTTCAGAACCTTGGTCGCGCCATAGTCAAGAAGACCATGATATAGATTTCTGGTAATGAGGTGATGTCGATCGACGACAGCGACGTCTACCATTGTTATCAGGACCTATGGATGACGGCGCAAGAGCGCGAAAACGCCGTCTATCAGGGTATTGACACCAGCAAAAATAAGAACGTAACCAAACTTAGAATCGGGGCTGCTAACAAGGCAGATAACAACGCGAGTGACAACGCGGTCGCTGGCGCTTACGGCAACCGCTTCTACATCCCGCTCGACTTCGAGTTGCTGGAGAGTCACATGCCCTACTATCAGAGCGCTTTGGCTGACCGCCTCGAATACGAACTAACGTTCAACGACTACGGACGAGTTCTCATAGCCACCGACCAGTTATCGACGTATACGATCGATAATGTTTCGCTGGAGTACGACATGGTCACGATGCCCGAACTCGCGCGATTGATCAGAACCCAGTACGCCGGGCGTGTTGCCATACTTTACGACCGAGTTCTTCGCAAGATGACGAAAGACAAAGGCGACACATTGTGGAATATTAACGTCAACGTACCCGCCCGCTCGATGAAAGGTATACTGATGTTGTTCGAGGATGGTCGGTTCGCGTTCGGTGCTAGAAAAACCGACAAATTCTATAACCCCAAAATCACGAAGGTAGAGGTGACGATTGAGGGAGTACCCAATAAACTCTACAGCGCGGGTCTTCGCGCGCACCAGCAGTGGGACGAAGTAAGAAAGCAGTTTGCTGCCGGCTCCAAGCGCTCCCCGGAGGTTGCAGCGGTTGCCAAAGACGTGCATCTCTCGGCCGTCTCCCTCGCGGAGTTCCTGAATACCAAATACGCGCTATGGCTAGACATGCGAGTCAGCGACGACGACCAAATACACGGCAGCGGACGCCAAGTTGAGAACGCTAGCGAGGGTGTGACGATCCAGATACCAAAGAGGCGGACGGAGCCGGGCCATTGAACGTGTACTTATATATAATTACAGACGCACAACTCAACATCGAAGATGGTCGATACGTCTCAGCACTCTATTGATTTAATTAAAAAAATCATCTAACGATTTATTAATTAATAATTTTGAAAAAATTAAGAAAATTAGCAATATTCTAACGATTTATTTAATTAATAAATTTGATAATTCTAAGAATTAATTAAGAAAATTAGCAATCAATACCAATTCACGATTGGAGATGCCCACTCTGCCATAATATGTGGGCAGACAGGATGTGGAAAAACGGTTTTCATCCTCGACTTGCTCGAGGAGTCCTACCGCGATGCCTTTCGTCATATTGTGATCCTGTGTCCCACTGTGCGGCACAACGATACTTATCAGCGGCGAACGTGGATATGGACCGACCCTGAGGTTTACGTTATTGACCCCGGTGATAGGCTTCACGATTGGTTGCGTGGTTTATACCAAAAATTCCAGGGTGAGCCCACCCTATACGTGATTGACGATTGCTCGGCCAAGGCGGCGATGACCAAAAAGAAGGACATGCTCTCCGAGCTCGCATTTTCTGGCCGCCATGCTAGGCAAAGCGTATGGATATCCACTCAAAAGTACAACGCCGTCCTCAAGGATCTGCGCGAGCAAACGAAATGGGTCGCCCTCTTTCACTGCAAGGACCGAGACTCATTCGATGACTGTCTTCGAGAGAATGACGTTATCCCAACGCGCGAGGAGCGCTGGAGGTTAGACGGATGCTTTCGGAAACTAAGCACGCCAAGCTTTTGCTAAAGACTGATCAACCAACTACTTACGAAGTTATCAATTAATTTTATAATTAATTAGCAATTACTGAACAAATGCTGAACAATGCTGAACAATGCTTAGCAATTGCTGAACAATGCTGAACAAATGCTTAACAAATGTTGAACAAATGCTGAACTGGTTAATTCAATGTTAACAATGTTAACAATTTGGTGCTCCGCTGCGAGCTTTGTTGCGAGCATAATGGTGATCATAAGTATCGGGTGGTGCGCTTTGCAATATGTTAAAGTGATGAGACTTGTTAGAATAGTTAAATTAATTTTAAGAAAAATGAACTGCGACGAACTTCTCGATCAGCTAATAGAAGAAACCTCAACTCCGACTGCCAACATAGATAATGATCCGACAGAGCAATCGGAATCAACTCCAACGGCGGTTGGTATTGGGTTGAGTGCAACGACTCCGAATGAAAATGAAAATGCGGCGCGACGAGAGCGGCTAGCTGCGCTGGTTGCTGGGGTGGGGGCAATCGGAGCTTATCTCGGTAGGCGTCTCTCAGTTTTTCAGGTGGATAAGATGTCAGATGCGGAGATCGATAAAATGTATGCGCGATACGAATCTAGGTTAGGTGCGGAGATGACAAAAACTCTCGGATCGGCGGCTATTCATTTGTACGCAACCGCCGTTAGTATACTTCTCCCTATACCAAACACCGCGGGATTGATTGACGATCTAGAGACTGACCCTTTTATAGGTCACACTCTTAGAACAGCCTGCTGCTCAATTTATCACAAGTTTGGAATGTACTTAGCTCCGCTGACAACCGCGTTGACCACGGGTAACACTGTCAATTTGGAAATATATGCCCTACGAACTATAAGCCCTGAAATGATGACACATGACATCACCCGCGAGAGTGACGGAGTTGAACCCGATTGCTCCAACCCAATCGAACCCAACTCCGCCACTGGATGACATACCGCATATAAAAAATAAAAAATCCCAAAAGACAGGCAGCTGGGCGGGCGGCGGCTGCCACCCGAAAAGTTAAACAAGATAAAATACTCGCCGAGCTTCGAGAGGCTAAACAGTCGTTGCAATCGGGGACGGAGACAGCAAAACATCTGAAGACAGAGTTGAGTACAACAACACCCCCAATTCACGAATTGGAAGCACACTCAACACCCAATCGAGGTTGGGGCGAATCCGATTGAACCCAAATTCTTGTGAATTGGAGTTGGGTTGTTGGTGGTGGTCTGGCAGTTGTTGGTGCCCTGTGCGTTTGGAAATACCCCCTATTATCGAAAAAACAACCAGCCAGTGTTCAGAAGAAAGTTACGAAACACCAATCGCGATTGGACGCGCTCCCCATTTAAACATTGATCGCGACCCCTTTTATATGCAATAATGGCTGAACAAGATGGTAAAATGTTAGTGAATGAGCTTTATCACGCCGTGGTGATATCGGGTTTCAGTATCGGGTATGCTCGACTATCAAAGATGGCCCTAGGAGGATCCGCTCCCAAATTGGACTTTACTGTGAGAGACGTTGGGCTCGCGACCTTAGATGTAGCGGCCGCAGTTTGGACCCGAGATTATCTAGTTAAAGCTGGAATTCTACCAGTTAATATATGGAAATAAATGGCTTCAATCGCAATAATGGTAGGTGGTGCGCTCTTAAACGCATTTGCGTTCACCGGCAGCAACTTTCTATTATCTAAACTACAAAACTCGAACGTGGATGAGGAGAGTACGCTTCACGATTTAGCTGTAGAACAATTCAATAGCGCAAAGGAAGCGTGGTCGGAAAAACGAACCGCCCATCTTGACTGGGTCAATGAAGAGCTTCGCCGCGAAAATCACGCCGCACAAACTTTTCAGAACGTTGAAGAAGCCAACCGCGAGTACGCGCTGGCATATCCGCAGAAAAGTCTCGCGCCGCTGGATCGCGAGCCCCAACTTTCAGATTTCTATGTACCGTCAGAGGCCCAAAAAGACCGCGAGATCGCGTTCATCGTCGTGGGAATGGGTGTGGTGGGTCTCGTCGGCTACTATATTCAATCGAGATTTTAAATTAATTATTTTTAAATAACTTTTTTTATAAATATATATATAGAACGATGTCAGTTGACGAACTTTATTTTGCTATGATTGATGTAGGCTACACTGCCTTAAACACCACATAGCTGGTGCAAAGGGTATGATTCGTCTGGCCCGAGATTCTCTCGAGACGTGGCGGGAGGAAGAAAAAGCGGCCACCCTTTTCGCAAAGCGGATGTTAGATTCCTCCACCAATTCTGGGGGATTATATTTTCCCAATTTCCTTCAGAACTTAGCCCCCAATCGCGATTGCACTTCCAATAAAGGTTTATTATTATCGATGAACACGCGCAAACTTAATACCAAACTATCGGTTCGCCTAACGCGCAAGCTAGCGAACACGTACTATAGCCCCCGCGGCTACTGGAAGGGACTCGCTGCCATCAAGAACCTCGCGGCGGCGACCAAGGTTTCAGAAAACGCTGTCAAGGAATGGCTCAAGAAGCAGGCCATCTGGCAGATCTATTTACCCGCGCCTCACAATATTCCGCGCCCGAAATTCGACGTGCCGGTACCGAACCAAGTTCACCAAGCGGATCTCCTGTTTCTCCCTCACGATCGCGTCGGTCGTAAGACGTACAAGTACGCGCTGACAGTCGTTGACGTAGCGAGTCGTTATAAGGGGGCTGAGCCGTTGGCCACTAAAGAGTCTAAGGAGGTGGCCGAGGCTCTCTCCCGAATATATAAGAGGAAGTCCTCCAAAACTGGCCGAATCTTCTCCAGGTCGATCCCGGCCGCGAGTTCATGGGCGCGGTCTCTCATCTATTGTCTAAGCACGAAGTTTCTGTCAGACGCGGCCGCGTCAACATCCACCGGGACCAGGGGATCGTGGAACGCTTCAATCGAACCCTGGCTGAGAGACTGTTCGGACACCAATACGCTAAAGAACTTGTAGACCCTCATTCGCGATCGACCGAGTGGGTGGCCAGACTGCCCGCCGTGGTCTCCGCACTGAACGGAGACGTGACCAGATTGATAGGTAAGAAGCCCGTAAATGCTATCAAGTTTAAAAGGGTGACGAGCGAGCCCTCTGCCGTCTCGCGCGGGCGACCCGTTGGTTTAGAGGAGCAACGGCTTCCATCAGATATTGACGTCCGGTACCTCTATCAACCGGGAGAGCTCGAAGGTGGCAGCCGCCGCGCGACTGATCCCGTGTGGTCTCTCAATGTATATCATCTAGATCGATCTATTACCAGCCCGATGAGCCCGTGCTCTACTATTTTGGATGATGGGCCATCTCGAGGGTTTGTTCGTGAAGAATTACTTCTCGCGGTGCCTTCTGACACCCAGATACCCCCGGATCATCAGAGTCTTTTAGTATTCTCTCTCAGAGTTATTACCATATCCTATAGGCTCGGTGTGTAACCCGTCTTCCATCACTCTCCTCTTGTCGTAGTACGCCGAGAGTCCTAATTTGTGTTGACAGTACGTCTTCATCACCCCATTAATCATTCGGAATCCCTGTTCTCCGCCATATCCCTACCCCCTTCGAGAGCACTCTTATACCTCCCCCAAGTCAGATCGTTAGATCTCTTCGACATCCCCTTGGCCGAGTGCTTAAATTTTCCATCACCGCTCACGTAGTAACACTTGCTACACAGAGCGATGGCTCTATCCCTTCGAATTCCAGCTTGAACAGTCCCGGAGTTCTGTTGCTCCACACGTCCCACGCCAACCACTCGGTCTTCTCCTTATTAAACTTTCTCTTCATATTCTTTCTCACCACCGCCGCCAGCGTCTTCTCCGACAGCGCGAAGTACATGCTGTCAGTGTCCATCTGTATCAGTTCGAAATCTCCGCGATCCACGTACTTGTCCAAGAAATCGTAGTAGAACTCCAGCATCCGGAGCTTGGCCAACTGGTAGACCGCTATGCCACACTGAAACGGTCTGTTGATCACCACTCGAGTCTTCCTGCTCGATATCTCGTAAGCCTCCCCAATCTCCTCCAGGTCTTCGAACCACGCCGACCTCAGTGCCCGATCGACAGTCTTCTCATCCTTCGTATATGTGGTGTTCAGGTGTCTCTCTTGTGCCTCTATCAGCTTGCCACAACACGCTTTGCCAACCAGTTTGAATATATCCGCCAACACCGCCTTGCTCTTGTCGACGTCCCCCGTCCGTCTAGCAGCGGTGACCTCTTTAGCGAACCATTGAAACGGTTTGCCGGGCGTGTAGTCTATAACCCTATGCACCGCCTTGACGATCAGACCGTGCTCCAGATACCACTTTAGCAGCGGGGAGTATATGATCATCTTCTTGGCGGACATTGCCCACGAGCTTTTCTCTGTCCTTCGACTCTTTTCCTACCGGTCCCGGCCAGGTAGTCCTTCATGTGCTGCGGAACCTCGTTCTCATCGACTTCTCGATTAACGAACAGCGGTGACATTTCCGAGAACTTGTCTCTCAACGTTTCAGGGACCTCTATATCCAACTCCGCAAATCCGAACCACTTTTCACTCCTGACCTCCCTCACGAAACGGTCTATATACGACTGTCTTTCCGGGTCGTCACACGTCCATATCTGCTCCTCACCACACGGCATGTCCTTCGACAGAGTAGATAGGTATAGAGCATTGGCATCGTACCCCAGCACCGCCTTGCACATCTTCTCCTCCCGACTCCTCACCTGACCCCTGATCGTCGACCTTCCAGCCTCGGCGTATCAGGAGAATACTATGGACGGACCACCGACCAATCCCTGCTTCATCATCTCGTAAGTTTCAGACTTCGGTGACCACAGCTCGGGCGTGTCCGCCTTCCCATCGATCGACCCGCGGAGTAGGTACTGAAGGGAAACACCGGGCAGAGACACAGCATCCTTGAGTATATCCACGCCTCTTCCCTTGTAGAACTCCGTCATTTTAGTCAGAGCCTCTAGGAACGATCCTACATCCAAGTCGTTGTAGTGTTGCAACCATTCTTGAACGTCTTCATCCCCTTTTCTCGGAATACCTTCTTACACTCTTTCCACTCGGACAACGACAGTAGGAAACTCACCCTTCAACTTCGAGTACCACTCGGGATAGTCTGGCAGCCCCGGATGGTCGAGCTTGTCCGCGCTATCGAACCACTCGTATGGAAAGTGAGACTTTACCGTTTTACAGTCGTACGCCTTAACCCACGGTCGTACGTGGTACGGGTCCCAGATACTGGATGATGTCGAGAAATTTAAACTCCGGGGTAAACAGAAACATCGTCGTGCTGGCTCTCTTTCCGACCATCACCTTATTCACGGTGGCCGCCAACTTCTCTACAAAGTACTGCTTGATGAGGTTTAGGTCGTACCTGCTACAGTTGAACCCCACCACCGGGACTTGGTCAATCCATGAGATAATCTTTGCTTGCTGAGACTTTGATAACATATCTATGTCGGCCGGCAGATACTTCTTTCTAACCCCTCCCTGATTGCCTTGCCTCTCATCTGCAGCTCGGTCACGAACTTCTCGACTAGCGTGTCGGGATCTCGTTCGCATAGGTGTGTGATCCCTTCATGCATCGTATCCCCCAACGACACCGATATGGAACGTGCTCGACCTCGAAGGTCAGGTCTTTTGGTGGGTCGCGTGCTTTTTGACTTGTCGAGATACGCCTCGAAGTCGTAGACTATCTGGTGGGGGTACAGAGTCGTCTCCTCCTCGAGTGGCAATTGTGGATAGTAGGTATTAATTTTATCAAAATTATCATTCAACCACTCGCACTCCCACATCACCACCAGCTCGTAACCCGCCTTCCTTATCTTGGCGTCTTGAATTTTCGTCCTCTTGTACAGCGATCTCGCATTACCTCTCATGCAATGCCTCGGACACCCGTGCCAGTAGCATCCGTGAAACTGAAACACGGTCTCGGTCTCGTGACAGTAACCGTCGACGGATCACCGGCCACCCACCTCTAACCACCGTGACCGCAGTTGGCGTGATGTTATGTGCTTTCCCACCCTCTCCTCTTCTCTGCTCAACCATTGAATCGACCTCACACTCGCTGACCCCTTAGGATAGAACGCCTTCTCGTAGGCCGACTGTGGTCTCTCTACCCTCTTACCTGGACATGTCACCACGGTCTTCCCACCCATGCAGGTGGTCGCGTGCCTGTGCATGTTACACGACTTTGTGAACCGTTGTTGACATCGGTGCACCCGTACTCGTTCGTCATCTTGCGGAGATTCGTTATGAGGAACGAGTGACCTCCAAACATTCCTATCGTCATTGTCTTCCCCCCAACCACGTCGTAATTTGCCGGAACCTTCATGAGGTACCACACTCCATCGGCGGTGGGCTCGTACACGCGAATGCCCATCTTGAAATGCTCTTCGACCTTCTTAATATCGTCCAGGGGGATTCCCTTACTACCCGGTCCGTTATCGTGCCCGAGGTATTCGCGAGCCAGAGCTCGTGCCTTCCTACAACACCCGTCGGGTCTCCCTCCACGTTGGATGGCTATGCACCTAAACAGACACAAGTAGTCGTCGTACGTGTCGACGGAATACATTCCCTTTTTCTGTCTTAGCCAGTCTGGGAGTTTTCCCGCTCCCATGAGAAGTTGTTGTGCGTCGATGATCATCTTCACCTCGACCGATATCCAACGAACGAAGGTCCATTTTGTGTTTGGTCTATCGACTTTGTCGATGTCCATTCGACCTTTCTCTCTATCGGATATCCAACTCTCGGCTTTGGCGATCTCGTTTATCCACGGACTGCCCTTTGATTGTTTGTGATAGATCATAGTAGCAGTCGGTCTCTATGTGCCTAATACGATACGAGCACGAATACCTCAGGTAACATGCCGCGTGGTCATCTCTGGGCGAATTTTATTCATTATGCGATTAGCGATCTCCCGTCTACCCCCTCTCGAAAGTCCATACTATCTTCCTCCTACCCCTATCAATAGTTTCCCTAACTTCGGCTTCTTCGGCGAGAATCCTGGGACCCTCCTCCACCAAAGCTCTGGCGATATCTCTCCTCTTCTTGGGAGGTCCCCCACCACCCTTGATAAATGTTATTGTAGTACGCCTTGTATAGGGGTTTTCTACGTGCGCTGGGATCTTCTTTTACACGCTGCGCGTAAGCGGTGGCGCGCAGACTGGCCTTCTTCGTCTCGTTCTCCAATTTCTCGGAGCGTTTTTCGGGGTCGGCGGGCAGTCGTCCGGTCGAAACCGCACGCCGCAGCCTCTCCTCGTAGACGACGGCTCGCGCGTCACTTATCCTATCTGCTATATCTTTCTTGAGTCTCAAACTTCTTAGGGAAATTCCCCAACTCTTAGCTTGCTCTCTCATTTGCTTTATGGTAGGCATTATACTGAGTATAACCAATAGATTTATTATCTTCAATAGGGTGTAAGTTTATATTTATTCGTAATAAATATATGACAGATTGTTGTAATATACTGAGTATATGGATAACTTGTCTTTAATAGGGTGTCAGTATATATTTGTGACAGATTGCTGTAAAATACTGAGTATAACTTATGGATTTCTTATCTTCAATAGGGTGTCAGTTGTTATTTTATTCGTAATAAAAGTATGACAGATTGTTGTATATATATACTGAGTATAACATAGGGATTTTTATCTCTAATAGGGTGTATCTTCTCATGTCATAAATATATGGTCTCGCGGTAGTAGTATATAAGAGTCTTAATGATTACAAGTTTCGTGTGGAAGCCACCACACGTAGTGTGTGGCTTCCATATAAACTTGTATCATTATGACTCTTATATACTACTTACACGACAGTCTGTGACAGTGGCCTGTGGTTCACAGGCAATAAATGTTTATCGCTGTAAAAGTATACAGCAATAAATGCTTACCTCACAGGGAAGTTATACTTACCTGGAGGGCTCAATGCACATGGCACAAAGGAGGTGGGGGTTATAAGTACCGGTCCGTTTGTGTCGATGTCAAGTGCATACAAGAGACAGATAGAGCACATTGGCTTCTAATATAAATAAACCGCTCGTACGTAACGAAATCCGATAAAGCTGGTTCCGTGGTGTGTTATATAATTGGGTTATATCATTTGGCCAGAACCGGGAACCAGGCAATACAATAAGTAAAGGTTAAAAGCGCAAAATAGCATCACATCAATATGCAACGGATTTTGATGAAATATGGCGCAGCAACCGCGTCTTCATGAGCTGGATTTGGTGGTCTAGGGAGTTTTCCACAGACATATGTCGTTTTTGCGAAGAATCGATTTCCGTCTCGGAGACACGGAAATCGATTCTTCTCAAAAACGACAGAAGTTTTGGCGAACATACAGAGACCACCAAAATGCAGCTTAACAAGACGCGTTTGTTGCGCCATATTTCATCAAAATCCGTTAGGTAATAAGGACACTATAAAAGAATACGTACTTTAAATCAGTGCTTGTTGTTGTTGTTAGTACCACGTGATCATACACCTTGATATCGCATATCCCCATGTATCCAGTCACAGCCACATATGAATTGAGAAAATGAGGCTATTGTATTTGGATACAACGGTTATCAGAAAAGGCACGGATGAGCGTAATCTGAATTCCGCGGCTCGCAGAGGAATTCCTACCGTTTCCGAGAGTGGAGACTAATAAACTCTACATCAGCATGTACATAAATATTATGTTATCTTTACCTAATAGTATTTAATAAATGTGATATGACACACTTATAATAACACCTGGGACGAATTTGATTGTATGACCGCATCACCCTAATTACGTATTCGTATTATGCGCCACCATTATGTCACATGAATACAATAGAGACGTTCCAAATGACTTAGCAACGATGTTTTGACGTTGACGTCATCGTGGTTTAAACATCATTAGTAGCGTCTGTGACTCATTAAAATAACTAGTATTGTTAAAATATGCTTCCGTGTGGTAATAATATGTGGCTATAGGGAACAATAACTATATGTCATATGTATAGTAATTGTATTGGTAGGATTAACATCTATTTTTCTCTGCGGTGTTTTTCAACTAGATGCGAAAATAGTCAATGGCGTCTTCTCACAGAAGCATA
>CM055279.1:62860795-62951438 GCA_029237695.1 Conchocele bisecta | reverse complement strand
ACCAAAATGATCCGATTCTTGAATAATGGCATGTATATATACAGTTCATTTACAACTGATCTTTTTCTTTTCTAGTTTCGATCAAGTTTATACAAAAATCCTTCACATTCTTCCAATTTCGATTCAACGATACATGTTCTGCATCGATGCATTGCGCTATCTACCGTTTACCCAGAAGATTTCCCATAATTATATGTCTCTCAATATGTTTGAGAACGGCTTTCTTTTCCTGCGTTGACCAAGGTCTCTTGTTTGGGGCGCACCTCTTTCCAGCACGATGAGTACGTTCTGAAGTTTCAGAGAAGAGAAAATCGTAATTATGCATTATTTCATATTATACGCTAGAGCAAAGTTGTTTTAACACTTAATATTTACATCGAGATACAACATATTCAGCCCTGAAATTATTAGAATAACCCGACCAGGTGCCAGGTCCATACTGCACCAAAGTCACTTGGCCCCTTCCCCTATTTACAAGTAATACAGGTAGGATTACTCTTATAAGGGGTATAACCAGATTCAACTGTCACATACAAAATGCCAAAGACGTATGTGAGGGCCAAACCAGGTCTCCAGTCGGGATTCCGGTAAGGATGAACACCGATCGTTAAATTACCCATCGCATGCTCCCACCTCTTTGTATATCGGGTTGATATCTGAAACGATATCTTTCCTATATCGTTTTGCCCATCGTTTTGCAGTCGGGCCATTATCTTGTCGGCCAAACATCGGTCCGATATTGGACATCTATTGCTTTAGTTATCTATCCAACATTGGTCCGACATTTTTTCCACATCTAACCGACAACGGACCGATACACCTTTTATATTGGGTAGATGTCTGAAACGACATCTTTCCGATATCGTTTTGCCCATCGTTTTGCAGTCGGACCATTATCTTGTCGGCCAAACATTGGTCCGATATTGGACATCTATTGCTTTAGTTATCTATCCAACATTGGTTCGAAATTTTGTCCATATCTAACCGACAACGGACCGATACACTTTTCATATCGGGTAGATATTTGAAACGACATCTTTCCAATATTGTTTTGCCCATCGTTTTGCAGTCTGACCATTATCTTGTCGGCCAAACATTGGTCTGCTATTGGACATCTATTGCTTTAGTTATATATCCAACATTGGTCCGACATTTTGTCCCATAAGTAACCTCCATTGGACAACGGCCTATCAACAGCCAAGGTCATATAAGTCCGGGTCAACGGATTGGAATATCCCGTATTCAACCTGTCCATAGAGGGAAATTCCCAAAATCAGAGCTTAATATTCACACAAAATATATATTCAGCCCTGAAATTAGAATATCCTGACCTGGTACAAGTCACTTAGCTCGAAACCCAAAAATTAATAGGACTAGCTCTAATCGTATTACTTTCTTAATGGTGCATAACAGGATTTAGCTCTCCAGTATAAATGTACAGGAGGGCCAAACCATGTAAAACAGCATTCCAGTAAGGGGCGGCAGTCTTACAGGACAGCTATATCCCCCCCGCCGCATTAACTTAAGGAAAAATCATAGTTGAATGGATTAGTTATGGAAGGACGAAGACAATTCCGATATGACTGCGATCTGCACATCGTCTCGACCTTAACCTTGAATGGGTTCGCCTTGAACATGGATTCTGCACATCGTCTCGATAAGACAAACATTTTACCCAAGTTTTAAGAAAACATTGCAAGGCGTTTAGAGGAGATACGGAGCGGACACGAAATCCAGGCTGCTAAGGTTTGACCTTGGGCTGTGACCTTGACTATAGTTCTGCACATCGTCTCGATAAAGCGAACAATTTAACCAAGATTTAAGAAAATCTTTTAAGGCGTTTAGGATATGGAGCGGACACAATCCAGGCTGCAAAGGTTTGACCTTGGGTTGTGACCTCGACCTTGAATGGGCACGCCTAGAACATGGATTTAAAGGAAACAGGCATGACATTGCTGTAAGACAAATGTTTAATTAACAATCAAATTTACATATTAACATAAAACAAACTTTGTCAGTAAAAACGCTTCAGTGAAACATTTACATATTAACTAATTACCCAATAGTACGAGAAAGTTGGGAAACCAGATGAATGCTGACAATGCTGCCAGACGCCGCATACGTTATAAATCATGGGTATAGGAGCAAGGTCACAAAATGATTGATTATTGGGGTTTAACGGCCTATCAACAGTTAAGGTCATTTAAGGCCAGGCCAACGGGTTGGAATATCCCGTATTCAACATGTCCATATTGAGGAAAATTCCCAAAATCGGAGCTCAATATTTACAGAAACTATATATTCAGTCCTGAAATAGAATATTCTGACCTGGTGCCAGGTCCATGCTACACCAGAGTCACTTAGCTCTTGCCCAAAGTAATATGATTAGACATAATCTTATTACTGTCTTAATGGGGTATAACATTAACATGATTTAGTTCTCAAGTACCAAAGCCAAAATGTACAGGAGGGCCAAACCATGTATGTCGGCATTCCGGTAAGGATGAACCCTGATCGTTAACTTATCCTTTGCGTGCTCCCTCCTACCACCCACGGCCACGAAATGAATATGTGGATGGCGGTTAGGTTTGGATCACCTCGAGTCTATCTGTATGTCCAGCAAAGTAATATAAAGGGTAAATGAAGGGGTAAAAGCATTTGTGCTTTTTTTAGACGGTGGTCATCTTGGATTAGCGACGACGTCCATTTTAACAAATTTGAAAAGGCTTCACCTATAGGTCATCTCTGTGAAATTTGATCAACATCGGCCAAGCGGTTCGGGAGAAGACGTTTGAAATTGTTGACGGACAGACGAAAAGCGGTAACAATAGCTCACTTAGCCTTCGGCTCAGTTGAGATAAAAACAAAGGGCAATAACATCAAAATTAGCAACGCAAGGGTTGTGCGCCAGAAGATGTGTGATTGTTCATGAACATTATTTACAACATTGCACGTAAATGAGGTTTAAATTTCCAGAGCCAATGTGGAATGCTAAACTCTCGTCATTTACGGAAAATAGCAATTTTGGAAATATTTTTCACGAAAAAACGCACATCTTCGTAGATATCTTTTGTAAATGACGTCAAAAGTTGTTTAACATTTCAAAGCACATGTGGAATTCAATTCAATCAAAATTGGCGAGCTACATAAATGTGATAAGGCAGATTGATTGATTATTGGCGTAGAGAGGTGGCAGTTGAAGAGAGGTAAATCATATAGCAATCACAGCTACAGTTAAGGTGTGTAATTTTAACTTTTTTCTTCCACCGAAACCCGTATTACCGTATTCAACCTGTCCATGAGGGAAAGTCCCAAAATCAGAGCTCAATATTTACAATAACTAAATATTCAGCCCTGAAATTAGAATATCCTGCATATCAGTTTCGGTATACACATACCGAAATAAAAATGTGGACAAACAGCCATTATTCATTTTTCAGCTGCCCACTTAAAGAACTTGTTATATGATAATGTATTTTCAGTCACTCCATGTATCTTCAAATTCCCTTGTGCTAGTATTGTCCATAGACTTGTTTTTCATTCTGTTCATTCGGCCACCGTCACGATCCTTAGCATTTCTGAGCCAGTCTTTGATGACAACTTCACTGTGCGGATGCTGCGGGAAATTGTGCCGTACACCACCTGTATGAAGATTGATACACAAGAAAGTCATAAAAACAGGAATAACCCCATAACTAACCGAACACATTTTATGTTACACTCTACAGCATATGGCAGTGATGATGTATATGAGTGGCGATTCATGTCATAAGTGCCGTTTCTAACGCGTTAGAGAAGTAACGCGTTACTTGTGTGAAGTAACGCGTTACTAATGTATGTACTAGTGAAGCACATATTTGCAACGCGTACTGCTCAAACAGTAACGCGTTACAAGACTAACTTGCGTCCAGTCCGTACTTTACACATCCACGGTCTTCTGGGGAAAATGGCGGGTATTGTAGCATGAGATCTGATTGGTCAAGCAGTAACGCGTTACCAAAAATAAGTAACGCGTTACCCCTGCTTCACTAACGCGTTAAGACATTGTTATTTTATTATATACATCATACATTTATAACGCATTACTTCTAAGAAGTAACGCGTTACTTACCAAGAGTAACACGTTATAACTATAACACGTTAGAAGCTGTACTTATGACACGATCCGCCAATATAGAGAATTTTTAACGCGTTACAGCCAAATTCTAACGCGTTACTCACTGTTAGTCTTGTAACGCGTTACTGTTGAGCAGTTAAGCGTTATAAATATGTGTTTCACTATATAGTACATACATCAGTAATGCGTTACTTCTCACAAGCAACGCGTTACTTCTCTAACGCGTTAGAAACGGCACTTATGACATGAATCGCCACTCATAGATGTATGCCAACTGTCCGTTTTTTCTTGCGCCCATGCATGATGGGTGTTTGACATTTAAACATACTAAGTAAATTTGATAAATATGCATATTCAAGTATATTTATCAAAAATAATAAACAAGAGGTCCATATGGGCCTGTATCGTATCGCTCATCTGGAATTATTACCTTTAAAATATCAACCTTTTGACATGTCGGCAGCCATCTTGGATGATATACTCATCTCATTTGGACACAAAATGCTTCAGAGCGATAGTCTCATCGATACCTTTGATTTGATATATGAATATGACATGACCATATTCAGTCAAATTTGAAAGTTTACCCCTCCGGCCTCGCCCATTTTTGACCCAGGGGGCACCATACAAATAAATGCTGAAAACAGTGTTAACTATCAACGATTCATACCAAGTTTCGCTGAAATCGGTCTTGCAGTTCATGAGAAGGATTCTGAAAAGTAATAATACACATAGACCATCCCTATGAAGTTCGGCCCACATCGGTCGAGCGGTACGGAAGATGTTGAAAAAGTGTGGGCGCATGACGATGGACGACGGACAGACGAAAAGCGGTAGCAATAGCTCACTTGAGTCTTCGGCTCAGGTGAGCTAAAAAAATTACCTGTGCCAAAACTTTGAATATTAGTTGCACAATTATCCACTTATTTAATTCCATAAACATTTTGAGCCTAAGCAATTAAATCTTCATTTTCATATGCAATTGCATCATGCTCATTGTTTTCTAAAAGAGATGCCGACCTGCTGATGGCTTCTACATGATCCCTTACTTTTAATTGAATATCGCTTTGTCCAATATGACGCCATGCCAGTCTCAATTTGCAAAAGTACAGTTGATAAAAGTGATATAAAGTACAGGAAGAATAGCAGGTATACATGGATACTAATAGAGTTGAATGGGTCTTTCAGCAGTAAAAATAGAATTGCAAATATTTATTGTGTCATTTCACAAAATTGTGTCGCGAAAACTAGTGACACGCCCAGTAAACACAGGTTGAACTACATATTTTGTAAAAATAATAATTGCAAATGCTTGCTTGCATAATCAGGTAATGTTCTATGAGACCTGAATTTAGGAATGTAATAATATTTAGTGCTAGATCTACTTCTCTGGGTAACTTAGAACTGCAATCGTGCAGACGTGAATCTTGCCGGAAAAGAAAGAAATTGCGCAGTGAATATTACGTCATTCTTACAATAATTTTAATTATTACAATTTGGTAAATGTTTCTCGGTTAAAACAAGATTATTGATTGACACAAAATATATACTCTTTTGTCAGACCCCTATTGTGTTACATTTTATAATTTCCGTAGTAGAAAAAAAAATATTCACTGCATTTCTGACGATATCGGGCCCAAACTCCACACAGCGGATTGAACCAGCTTGTAAGGAGAGATCACTGCGTAGGCGGTCTGCGCACAGAGAAGAACTCACCAGCGTAGCGTAGATAGCCGAGGAGTCCGATTGTATCGGGGCATCATTGGACCGCAATCGTGAACACAACCACTAAACCACCGTTAAAAGTCGGACCATGATCACGTCGCACCATGGTCAAGTCGCACCAGATCTATGGTCACAGCAGACCAGAGTCTTAAAGATTCTTATTTAGGAAAACACATCCGTAAATTGTGTCGTCATCGGGTCGACAATCCGTAAATGGCACGACAAATCGTCGAAATTCACAGATTTTATAATTACGATAAAAAAGACGAGCTATATGTTAAAGTCCGGTATATTTTAATGTCCATTGAACAACGGAATGTATCTAAGGTCTTCTATATCGCAAGTTTTGCATTATAATCATCATAAAGTGCATGTCCAATGGTATTTTTTATATCGGATAGACATCAGGAATTCATCGGACCGATCTGCCGACATTCCAACCATGGGTAATGATAATCTTTGGTATATCGGATAGACATCGGCCCTTTATCAGGCTTATCTGCTGAAGGACGGAAACGGACCGTCATTGGACCGTCATTGTTTTTCAATTTGTGAAATTCGGGTATAAAATGTCCAAGTAGCAACGGAGTGCATCTACGGTCGTTCTATATCACATGTTTTGCATTATTATCATCATAAAATGCATGTGCAATCGTATTTTTTAAATGTCTGATAGATATCAGGAATTTGTCGGACCGATCTGCCGACATTCCGATCCGTTACCGATATCTATCCGATATGGCCATGCTGACTGGGATGCGACTTTGCGGCAATTTACTTTAATATTGGCAAAACAGCCCTTTTATGAGCAGCAACTTTTTGCTGTTGGGGTGGTGGGGGTCCACTTATAGGGCATACACGTGAGCGTGATCGTTGGACATCATATTAATTTTTGCATCTTTACATACCAGAAACGTTGCTGATAATGTTCTGTAAGCTGTGAAATATGTAATTACATTGACACTTACCTGCTGTTGTCCAGCGACACCATCTAGGCGACACGTATGTACCCTTTCTGCACCATATCACGGAAACGCTCTACCATATCACAATACCGACAGTGACTCTGACTGAAATATATATGGCGGTAAATTATGCTGCATTTTCATTGGCTACCTATGTCGTGGGAACGACATATGTAGCTAACCCGTGGTAACGAGATGCTATGTCGTGGTAACGAGATGCTATCTCGAGAGAACGAGATGCTATCTCATGGGAACGAAATAGCTAGCTAGTGGTAACGAGATCCTATCTCATGCGAACCAGATCCTATCTCTTGTAAACGACATAGCTAACTCGTGGTAACGAGATGCTATCTCGAGAAAAAAAATGGTGCTATCTTTTGATAGGCTGACTATGTGTGAATGAGATAGCTAACTCCTATCTCGTGGGAACAAGCTGTTATCTTGAGGGAACGAGATGCTATCTCGTGGGAACTACATAGTTAACTCGCGGTAACGACATACCTAACTCGTGGGAACGAAATGCTATGTCGTGGGAACGAAATAGAAGAAAATTGCGCATGTCCAGTTTAAGCTGCAGTAAGTTTAACATCATTCTTCACCGTCAATCTTCACCGTCACCGAGAATCTCATATAATTATGCCCCCCGCAACAAGTTGTGTGTGTATGTGTGTGTGCGTGTGCGTGTGTATGTGTGTGTGTGTGTGTGCGTGTGCGTGTGTGTGTGTGTGTGTGTGTTGTGTGTGTGTGTGTGTGTGTGTGTGTGTGTGTGTGTGGGGGGGGGGGGGTTATACTGGAGTCAGGTTGTCCGTCCGTCCGTCCGTCACTAAACTTAACATCAGAAAGAAATATTGTTATAACTTCTATTTCGTTCATTTAAAGTGCTTAATATTTCTCACATACATTCCTGTAAGGCTTTATTACCATGCTGTGCTAAATCCACGACCGTCCAAACCTCGCTGATCCCAAGGTCAAGGTCAAATACTTAGTCTCTTTACAAAACTTAACATCAGAGAAATATTGTTATAACTTCTATTTCCTTCATCTAAAATGCTTAATATTTCACACAAGTGCATTCCTGTAAGGCTCTACTACCATGCTTGCCAAATCCACGACCGTCCAACCCCTGCTGATCCAAAGGTTAAGGTCAAATACTTAGTCTCTTTACAAAACTTAACATTAGAGAAATGTTGTTATAACTTCTATTTCCTTCATCTAAAATGCTTAATATTTCACACATGCATTCCTGTAAGGCTCTACTACTATGCTGTGCCAAATCCACGACCGTCCAACCCTCGCTGATCCCAAGCTCAAGGTCAAATACTTAGTCTCTTTACAAAACCTAACATCAGAGAAATATTGTTATAACTTCTATTTCCTTCATCTAAAATGCTTAATATTTCACACATGCATTCCTGGAAGTCTGCTACCATGCTGTGCCAACTTCAAGACCGTCCAACCCCCGCTGATCCCAAGGTCAATGTCAAATACTTGGTCTCTTTACAAAACTTAGCATCAGAGAAATAAGTTACAACTTCTATTTCTTTCTTTGAAAATTCTTAATATTTCACTCGTGCATTCTTCTAAGGTTATACTATCATGCTGTCACAAATCTACGACCGTCCAACCTCCGCTGATCCCAAGGTCAAGGTCACATACTTAGTCTCTTTACAAAACTTAACATCAGAGAAATATGTTATAGCTTCTATTTATTTCACCAAACATTTTTAATAGTTGATGCATGCATTCCTCTAAGGCTCTACTATTATGCTGTGACAAATCCCCGCTGATCTCGAGGTCAAGGTCAAATACTTAGTCTCTTTACAAAACTTAACATCCAAGAAATCGGTTATAACTTATATTTCCTTTTTCGGATCTGATTCAAATTTCACACACGCATTGCTCCAATAGACCTCTACCACCCTGTGATAAATTCACGTTCGTGCAGCCCCCGCTAAGCCCAGAGTCAAGGTTACAAGCCCACACACTTGGATTAATTTATTTTTACATATTTAGGGGTACCTGGGGCCCACGCGGAGGGTATTCCGTAAGCGTCGCTTACTGACCAATCTAGTTAATTTAATTCTCGATGGCAATTAAACAGAGTAAACCTTGATGCAAGTGTCATTGAGTTATGGACTTACTGGTACATATGGTAGACCATGACCAGACTGCATATAAGCATCGACATAATGGTAGTGTAAACCCTTACAGGAATCTGTCATCCATCGAACGAACAGCAAATCGTGTAGATCCAAATAAGATGGCATATATTAATGAAAAGAATGACAGTGTACCCTATCAAGAATGTATGATTCTTTGAATGAATGACAAATAGTGTAGATTAGCCAGTTCGAGCTATGGAGTCGCAAATTTCGGGGTAAATCGGACCGTACTGCTTGCATTCGTGCTCGAAGACGCTACTCCTTCGAATGGGCGATTACTACAGATTGGCTTAACGGAAGCGAACGAACAATTCGACAATTAGCATCTACGGACGCCAAGGTTTCCGAGTGTGCAAAGACTTTAATTCTGACTATTACCAAGTTCGAGCTATGAAGTCGCGAATTTCGGGGTAAATCGGACTGTACTGCTTTCTGCTTGCCGCCGCGGGTGAAAACGTCACTATTTCACTGGGAGAGTGCTGCACATTGGCCGTACGGACACGAACAAACAATTCGAGAATTATCATTTACGGTATCCAGTGTTTCTGAAAGTGAAAAGAAACAAAGCGTAGCTGTTGTACTTTTCGTGTTACGAAATCTCAAAGTTTGGAGGAAAATCGCTTCGCCTCAGGTAGCGAACGATTCCTGCATTTTTGGACGAAATGGCACGACTTCAAACGACGATTACTACACATTGGCTGCATTGAAACGAACGAACAATTCCACATTTAGCATCTAAGGACTCCGAGGTTTCCGAATGTGCAAAGACTTTAATTCTGGCTATTACCCAGTTCGAGCTATGAAGTCGCGAATTTCGGGGTAAATCGGACGGTACTGCTTTCTGCTTGCCGCCGCGGGTGAAAACGTCACTGTTTGACTGGGAGAGTACTGCACATTGGCCGTACGGACACCAATAAACAATTCTAGAATTACCATCTACGGTATCCAGTGTTTCTGAAAGTGAAAAGAAACAAAGCGTAGCTGTTATACTTTTCGTGCTACGAAATCTCAAAGTTTGGAGAAAAATCGCTTCGTCTCAGGTAGCGAACGATTCCGGCATTTTTGGACGAAATGGCACGACTTCAAACGACGATTACTACACATTGGCTGCATTGAAACGAACGAACAATTCCACATTTAGCATCTACGGACTCCGAGGTTTCCGAATGTGTAAAGACTTTAATTCTGGCTATTACCCAGTTCGAGCTATGGAGTCGCAAATTTCGGGGTAAATCGGACCGTACTGCTTGCATTCGTGCGCGAAGACGCTACTCATTCGAATGGGCGATTACTACAGATTGGCTTAACGGAAGCGAACGAACAATTCCACAATTAGCATCTACGGACGCCAAGGTTTCAGAGTGTGCAAAGACTTGAATTCTGGCTATTACGAAGTTCGAGCTATGAAGTCGCGAAGTTGTAGGTAAATCGGACTGTACTGCTTTCTGCTTGCCGCCGCTGGTGAAAACGTCACTATTTCACTATTTCGCATGGAGAGTACTGCACATTGGCCGTACGGACACGAACAAACAATTCGAGAATTAGCATCTACGGTATCCAGTGTTTCTGAAAGTGAAAAGAAACAAAGCGTAGCTGTTATACTTTTCGTGCTACGAAATCTCAAAGTTTGGAGAAAAATCGCTTCGCCTCAGGTAGCGAACGATTCCTGCATTTTTGGACGAAATGGCACGACTTCATACGACGATTACTACACATTGGCTGCATTGAAACGAACGAACAATTCCACATTTAGCATCTACGGACTCCGAGGTTTCCGAATGTGCAAATACTTTAATTCTGGCTATTACCCAGTTGGAGCTATGGAGTCGCACATTTCGGGGTAAATCGGACCGTACTGCTTGCATTCGTGCGCGAAGACGCTACTCCTTCGAATGGGCGATTACTACAGATTGGCTTAACAGAAGCGAACGAACAATTCCACAATTAGCATCTACGGACGCCAAGGTTTCCGAGTGTTCAAAGACTTTAATTCTGGCTATTACCAGGTTCGAGCTATGAAGTCGCGAAGTTCGGGGTAAATCGGACCGTACTGCTTTCTGCTTGCCGCCGCGTGTAAAAACGTCGCTATTTCACTGGGAGAGTACTGCACATTGGCCGTACGGACACGAACAAACAATTCGAGAATTAGCATCTACGGTATCCAGTGTTTCTGAAAGTGAAAAGAAACAAAGCGTAGCTGTTATACTTTTCGTGCTACCAAATCTCAAAGTTTGGAGAAAGATCGCTTCGCCTCAGGTAGCGAACGATTCCTGCATTTTTGGACGAAATGGCACGACTTCATACGACGATTACTACACATTGGCTGCATTGAAACGAACGAACAATTCCACAATTAGCATCTACGGACGCCAAGGTTTCCGAGTGGGCAAAGACTTTAATTCTGGCTATTACCAAGTTCGAGCTATGAAGTCGCGAATTTCGGGGTAAATCGGACTGTACTGCTTTCTGCTTGCCGCCGCGGGTGAAAAGGTCACTATTTCACTGGGAGAGTACTGCACATTGGCTGTACGTACACGAACAAACAATTCGAGAATCAGCATCTACGGTATCCAGTGTTTCTGAAAGTGAAAAGAAACAAAGCGGAGCTGTTATACTTTTCGTGCTACGAAATGTCAAAGTTTGGAGAAAAATCGCTTCGCCTCAGGTAGCGAACGATTCCTGCATTTTTGGACGAAACGGCACGACTTCACACGACAATTACTACACATTAGCTGCATTGAAACGAACGAACAATTCCACATTAACATCTACGGCCTCCAAGGTCCCGAATGTGCAGACTTTAATTCTGGCTATTCCCAAGTTTCGAGCTAACGGACGCCAAGGTTTCCGAGTGTGCAAAGACTTTAATTCTGGCTATTACCAAGTTCGAGCTATGAAGTCGCGAAGTTCAATCCTATCACTTGTAAACGACATAGCTAACTCGTGGTAACGAGACGGTATCTCGAGAAAAAAAATGGTGCTACATTTTGATTGGCTGACTATGTCGTGGGAATGAGATAGCTAACTCCTATCTCCTGGGAACAAGTTGTTATCTTGAGGGAACGAGATGCTATCTCGTGGGAACTACATAGTTTTCTCGCGGTAACGACATACGTAACTCGTGGGAACGAAATGCTATGTCGTGGGAACGAAATAGAAGAAAATTGCGCATGTCCACAGTTTAAGCTGCCGTAAGTTTAATATCATTCTTCACCGTCAATAAAAAATAAATAAACATTACGAGAATCTCATATAATTATGCCCCCGCAACGAGTTGTGTGTGTGTGTGGGGTGGGGGGGGGGGGGGTATACTGGAGTCAGGTTGTCCGACCGTCCGTCCGTCCGTCCGTCCGTCCGTCCGTCGTCCGTCCGTCCGTCCGTCCGTCCGTCAAGTCCGTCCGTCCCGTCCGTCCGTCCCGTCCGTCCGTCAGTCACTAAACTTAACATCAGAGAAATATTGTTATAACTTCTATTTCTTTCATCTAAAATGCTTAATATTTCTCACATGCATTCCTGTAAGGCTTTACTACCATGCTGTGCCAAATCCACGAGCGTCCAAACCCCGCTGATCTCAAGGTCAAGGTCAAATACTTAGTATCTTTACAAAACTTAACATCAGAGAAATATTGTTATAACTTCTATTTCCTTCATCTAAAATGCTTAATATTTCACACATGCATTCCTGTAAGGCTCTACTACCATGCTGTGCCAAATCCACGACCGTCCAACCCCTGCTGATCCAAAGGTTAAGGTCAAATTCTTAGTCTCTTTACAAAACTTAACATCAGAAAAATATTGTTATAACTTCTATTTCCTTCATCTACAATGCTTAATAGTTCACACATGCATTCCTGTAAGGCTCTACTACCATGCTGTGCCAAATCCACGGCCGTCCAACCTCCGCTGATCCCAAGCTCAAGGTCATATACTTGGTCTCTTTACAAAACTTAACATCAGAGAAATATTGTTATAACTTCTATTTCCTTCATCTAAAATGCTTAATATTTCACACATGCATTCCTGTAAGTCTACTACCATGCTCTGCCAACTTCAAGACCGTCCAACCCCCGCTGATCCCAAGGTCAATGTCAAATACTTGGTCTCTTTACAAAACTTAGCATCAGAGAAATAAGGTACAACTTCTATTTCCTTCATTGAAAATTCTTGATATTTCACTCGTGCATTACTCTAAGGTTATACTATCATGCTGTGACAAATATACGAACGTCGAACCCCCGCTGATCCCAAGGTCAAGGTCACATACTTAGTCTCTTTACAAAACTTTAACCTCAGAGAAATATGTTTTAAAGCTTCTATATCTTTCATCGAAAATTCTAATATTTGATGCAATGCATTCCTCTAAGGCAATACTATTATCTGTGACAAATCTCCGCTGATCTCGAGGTCAAGTTCCAATACTTAGTCTCTTTAACAAAACTTACCATCAAAGAATCGTTAAAAACCTTATATATCCTTGTTCGGATCTCTGCTTGACCATTCACACACGCATTGCTCCAATAGACCTCTACCCACCCTTGACAAATTCAGGTTCGAGCAGCCCCCCCGCTATGGGAGAGTCAAGGTTACAAGCCCACACACTTGGATTGAATTTGTTTGCATATTTAGGGGTACCTGGGCCCCACGCGGAGGGTATTCCGTAAGCGTCTCTTACTGACCAATCTAGTTAATTTAAAATTCTGTATGGCAATTAAACAAGTAAACCTTGATGCAAGTGTTCATTTGAGTTAATGGACTTTACTGGTGCATATGGTAACCATTACCGACTGCATATAAGCATTCGCATAATGGCAGTGTAAACCCTTACAGGAACTGTCATCCATCGAACGAACCGGCAAATCGTGTATATCCAAATCAATGGAATATAATAATGAAGAATATGACAGTGTACCCTAACAAGAATATTGAATCATTGAAATGAATGACAAATAGTGTAGACCCAGATCAACAGGCCAGTGTGAATACACACTCACAACTCGGCAACACTGGTCCCAAAATTGTGTAAAGCAAAATTTCTCATGAACCAATGCACATTCTATGGCTTCTCTTTATTACAATGCATGCCTATATTTCGGATTATGACATAATAGAAATGTAACTGTCTACAGAAATTGAGTCATGCCATTGGTGACCAGTCCTAGCTCCTTGATCTAATAGCACACTCCTCATGCCGAGTGAAAAGGATGCAAGTTTGTTAAAAGCAAGTTGGGTTTGATACAATGGTAAATGGTTAAACCCCATAATCAAACTATGTGAAGAGTTGAATGAGCGTTGCTGGAAAAGCAAAACATTCCATTTCCCCCAGTAAACACAAAATGTGCCCCATTCAAAAACATCATGGTCCATTGTTTGTACATTGTCGCTTGACCACACAGTGAAAGTGTCACCTTACATTTGACTGGGATTACCTGTCCCACGTGACCAACACAATGCAGGCCTAGGTATCGTTATATCTCACAGTCAATTGTCGATCGACAGAAGACCGTAATTACAGTATACAGGAATAAACTAAACAGTAGATGGTATAAACCCTATCACATCTAAGTAACAGGAATTTATTGATATATGTTTAGTTTAGATTGGAAGCTTCGACGTGCGTGCGTGCGTGCGTACGTGCGTGCGTGCGAGCGTACGTACGTGGCGTGCGATGCGTTTTGTGCATGCCGTACGTGCGTGTGCGTGCGTGCATGTTGTAATGGTGGTAGCTAACAATCAATTTTCATGCAATGTCCCCCACATAATGCTCCCCGTGCCCAAGTCAAGGTGAAGGTTTCATAAACATTGAAATGTAATGGTTCCAGGAGAGTCAATATTTCGTTACGTAGATTATTTTGCGTTAACTTCTTTACCATCATCAACGAATGGCCTCCAACATGTGCACAATAGTAGAGGGATAATGAGTGATAATAACTCTCACCATCAAAAAACCCGTTCCGAGGCTATCCATCCTACATGTTTTATAAATTGACTTTATGATCGGGATGTATCTTCCTGTGGTTATGTCCAATTTACGCAGAGCATTGCTATGCCCATCACGATAGTGGAGGGGGCATTTAGTGTTTAACCCTATGTTCGTCCGTCCGCCCCGTCCGTAGGTGCACAAAGTTTATTTCGATGTTTTTAATTCGCCCCCGTCATGGATTATCTTCCCCTTTTCGACTTAGAATTTGTAATTTTGCCTTGTAGCTCGTAACAACTTTTAAACCGCACTAGCTACAACAGACTTGAAACTATGGTAGTAGCTTCCATACAGATGAGTAGATGTCGCAAAGATTTATTTAAATTTTTTGATTTGACTCCCGCCATCGGATTATCTCCCCTTTTCGACTAAGGATTACATTAAAAGATTTCAATACATCATACGTGGGGAGACAAATCCAACACATCCTTTGCCCTATAATATGACATTGACTTTTGACCATGACAACTTGAACTTGTTCAACACAATTAATAAGTTCGCCGAGTTTCTGTTCCACCTCTAATTATATTCGCATGTATATAAAGCACCAAAACACTGGTTTATATAATATCAAAGGACGTCAAATCAGTAATCTTATTTATTATATTTACTATTCCATAATAGGCCCATACGCGGAATTACTTTAGGTGATTGCGTTATCACGGCACGAAGGGCCAAAACATTTTCTTTTTGCCACATCCAACGCCACGGACAAGGCCCCGAATTAAACATAATTTCTAATATTTATATGCACATGGTTACAGTACAGTACGTATTCAAATGTATTGAGTAGCCACGTTTATTAATTTTGATAACCAGGAATTGGTAAATACCCTATTCAATTTTACCACAATGGGGTAACGGTTTTAAGGAACCCAATTGATAATTTGAAAATACACCCAATTGAAACAAAATATCATGGAGTAAAAATACTCAATGATAAAGCCTTATTCGAGACCCTTGTAGCCTATTTCATCAACCTATCAACACTATGATCATCAGGACCAGTAGCCTATTATCATCAACATGCAAAAGTATACATTAGTAGCAAGTATACTTAGCGGGAGAAATTTTCAATTTTATGATAACTTTATTAATTGATGTATATACGAGTAACTTTATTACACTTATCAACAGCCAATTTGGGCTGTTATAATGTAATAAATTCAGTATATATAATTCTGCATACTTTTAATCATGAAAAATATGCATTTGATAGTTCTATATGAAAATAATGCATTTCCAAGGCAAAATAAATAGGGGGGAATTACTCCCTCAAAGTATACTTAGCACTGTTGATGAAATCGGCTACTGATCATCACACACATTCATAGCTGCAGTACTTCCCTTTATACATAAACTTTTACGCACAAATGTTTCAAGTATATATATGTTCGGCATATAAAGCATGAATAAAACATTTCAGTTTAAATACCCACACAACGTATGATGTTTGATATAAATATTTATAAAACACCTTAACATCGGAATAAACACGCTATACACGCCGTTGAAGTGTCAAAATAACCAGTCTGCTGTGGTGTTTTAACTTTCCACCATTAGGTTTATGACTGCAAGGTAACTAAAGTTTGAAAATAATAACTTGTGTACAACGGGTGGGCTGTGTATTAAATACATGTAAAGTAGGGAAGAAATCCAAATTCCGATTTCTGAACGTCATCTCCGAACGCGGTATTATGACGACCAATCCGGCGTGATACAAACTGATGCAAAATTATAGTTTTAAAGATGAGGAGGTGTTGTATTTAACAACATGGGTAAAATTGATAAAGTTTGAGAAAATTAATTTTGCCAAAATTGCTTCTTCTGATGATGATGACAATTTTGGATGACATTTCTGTTCTGGGCCTATTGTATCGACAAATTAAAATACCCTTTTTAATTAAGCGCATTCCGTTTTGATCAGATTTACAAACAAATACAGCTAAGTCACGCAGGTGCTTGCTGTTTCCATGGTAAGTGAAGAATAAATTGACAAGGTAAACATATTAGTAAGATTTAGCTGAATAATTCCTCAACTCTGTTTCACAAGTTGTTTACAACGTCAAAAGTCTCGTTGGGTGTCTTGCAATCGAGTGCACCCATAATCTTTTCAGAGTTGTACTATAAATACAATAAATTCCTATAAATAAACGTTGTTACCAAGAACTGAATGGTGATTGTTTTTTCTGCAGAACTATAATACACAACGCAGTATGGTTCACGAGGCGATAAAATTTAATGATTTAATGTTGAAATACAAGTTATAAGACGAATATTTGTTGTCCGATAACTGAGTGTTGATTTACTTTTGGACAATCTTACGACTGAGATACTACCCAATTTATAAGTGAGAAAGAAGGTACCATTTTTACTAAATAGTATTGCATGCGGTTTGAAAAGCAAGAACTATGATTGTTCTGTGAAATGTTTTATTGCCCGTAGCTGCTGCTATTTAAGAAAAATATGTAAACAAAAATGCCAATGTTGTCCGATAAACTGAAGGATCCCTGAGTGTCATTTCGGCTGATTGCCAATTCCACATCAAATTTAAGCCTTGTGTACGTCATAATACAATGATTACATGCTACACTGTGGCACAATTTTTAATCACATTCCAATTGTTAGGTAAAACGTTATCCGAATATAGTCAATAATGTGTAAAATCATCAGACCCTGCTGATGGAATAGCTGTCTATTTACTAAATAAACTGTTCAACTCAGAAAGTAACCTGTCACAGAGTGCTCCAGAAAAGCTACGTATTTGCGTAAATACTCAATTAAGATTGCCAAAAACCCAATTGAAATCAGAAGTAAAGCGAGTACAAAAAGCAATAACAAATTGTGGTACCATTATCATCACAGAAACAATAAACATACACATACTAAAGCAAAATTTTTCTTATTTTCCATGAAAACATAATCATCTTTGGGAATTTCATTAGGAACAAATATAATGAAATGCCCAGGACATGTTTTCATTTCGAAGCAAACATTCAATAATTTGTTTGTGTTTGAAGTGTAAACAGTAGTGTGATTTTATTTTTACACCCAATTAAAAAAATATTGAAATACCCAAATGGCTTCAGATATGATGGAGTGACAATACTCAATTACTGAATTACATGACTGAAGCCCTTCTATCAAGATGTCACTAGAAAGTTCTGCTTCAAGTAACATATCAATTTTTCTATATGACCGATCCAGTAAGCTGTTTGCCAATTATGTTTTCCACTCACCAGAATGCGCAGCATTAGCAGAAACAAATGAGACGTTGCAAACACGCATGAGGAAGTCATACATCACAACAATTTACGTTCATTTACTGACGACAGAACCTATGACATTTTACCTGCACAAGACGTCCTTAGAACTGCATTGAATATTCCGGAATTTTGACTGAATATGGGGATGATAATGACATATGCATTTGTTTGAAAAGCCTTAATAGGTGCGCAATAATTAGCCGACCCCATTGTAACCTATTTCGTAAACAGTTGCAACCTTTTCGATTGCAACTTTATAACTGGGTATCAAATTAAAATATTAATTTCGTTTATTGAATCGCCTGGTCGTCGCCTCTATTGGAGGTCAGGACATATGGCGCGTGACTTGTCATATGACCTGAAAAAACACATTTTCAGAAAACCAAGCCCATGTCTGAACATTGCTACATATATATCTCTGCTTAATGTTTATCTATATATATGCACCATAATACCAAGGAGATACCGGTTTTCGAGTCATTAAGGTAACCAATGGTAAATTAAATAACATAAAACAACTTAGCTGACTGATATATAGCTTTGACTGAAACGTTTTACCTTATCTCATAAGATCTCATATATTATTTTTGATAATTCCTCGGTGGGTTTTACACTGCGGCTGCCATTCTGTTTGATGACACATAAAACCAACGGTACTTAGACTAAATACGATTATGAATTTCCGTTTGGGCAAAATGCAACACACCCATGCTGCCCTTAATATGACCTTTTCACACATTAAGAAGTTCACTGGATTCCTCAATTTCTGTCAAAACTTAAATATCCTTGATAGATTATTTTTTCAAATATTATAACACAGCATACTTGAGGAGAAATGCCACACATCCATGCAGCCATAATATGTGACCTTGACATTTTTGACCTTCACAACTTTGAACTTTTTCACACCTTTAACATTTTCACCGGAGTCTTTACATAAACACTTTTTCACAAATGTCACACAGCTATGTTGCAAATATAATGGCATTGCACCTTAATCCTTCACACAACTGTGCTTATGAATAATTATCACTTTGGGTTAATTAAGTTTGCCCACAAAATCGGTCCACACTAATCCAGAAATTAAAAATAATGCCCATGGGAGATTCCCCATAAATTATGTGAATAGATCGATGGTAATTTAGACATGGGTGAAATTGATTTTTTTCGTATACAATAAAAATTTGACCAAATGTCACAAAATAATAAAAAAGGTTCGTTCTTAATAATGATAACAATTTAATATGATAAACAAAAATATAGTTTATAGCATTGTTTATATAGCTGTAAAAATTTGGGCAGGTTTTGTGAAATAGACCAAGACAAACTACATAATTATCTCCGCCGCGGCTAAGCCACGGTCAAGGTGAACATACTTGGTGTGTTCCGTAACCTTAACGCTCGGATACAAGTCTTAGGATTTCTGTTTCCTTGCAACCTCATCGGCTTAATATTTCACACTACAGTCCTTTGATGTTAAAATGGCCACCACACTCTGTGACAAATCCACGAACGACCCGCCCCCGCTAAGCCCAGGGTCCAGGTCACATAATTGGGGTGCATTCGAACTTAAAATGCTAAATGTCCTTATACTTTCCTGTTTCTTGTAGGATCTGGTTGAATTTATTTCACACAAACATTGATTTTAATGTCTACCGGTCCTGGACCAAATTCACGATCTGTCCCAACCCCCCGCTAAGTCCAAGTCATACTGGAATGCTTTGAAACTTGGGTAGTGGTCTGTATAATGTCCTCCTTCCATGCATGGATCTGATTGATAATTCACACACCCGGTATTGCTAAGATGGTCCAGCTTTCATGCTGTACAAATCCACGATTTCTCTGGCATCTGTGTTTTATCAGAGAGTGGGCAGGTGGAGAATGCGAATGGGGTAATTTAAACGATCGGGGTTCATCCTGGCGCCAGTCAGGTTATTCTAATTTCAGGGCTGAATATATTTGTTCTCGATGTAAAATTCCGTTCTGATTTAAGGAAGTATTTATCCCCGTAATGCAGCAGGTAAAAATTGGATCGCACCCGGTTTGCCCGGCCCATTACATGACCTTAGCTGTTGATAGCAGTAAAACACCAATAAACAAACAAACTGGTTTTCAAATGTGCCTAGTATTTTCTGTGCTGCAGCGGGTTCATTCTGTGCCAACAGGCCACATTTCTAGTTCGGGTGCAATAATAGACAACTCTTGCTTCACAAAAGTTTGAGTTATCTGATTTGATTTTTCCACACACTGATTTCACAATTTTTGCCTTGTAACTTTGTTAACAGTAACCATTAGTAAATTCCATACTGGTAGCTCGCTTCCCTTAAAGTATCTATAGCGCAAAGCCGAATTTCCATTTTTAGCTTACCCTGCATTAAGAGCAAAGAGCTTAATGTTCATACCCCCGGCGTCGTCGGCGACGGCGTCCACAAACTACGTTGGGGTAAATGTCTTTATAACTTATTTACCTTTGATGAACACCGTGTTATTTCATACATGCATTCCTCAGATGACCCCTATCATGCCCACAACACCTAGCCCATACCCTAAGGTCAAGGTCACAAACTTAAGCACAGTCTAAAACTTAACCATTGGGGTAAATGTCTATAACAGCTGGTTTCCTTTTCATGGAACGCCTTGATATTTCATACATGCATGCATCTGAAGATACCCTATCGTGGCTAAAGCAAATATCATGACCCACCGCCCATCCCCTTACCACAAGGACACACACATAGCACAATTTGCCCAAAAAAAAAAAAAAAATAAACCTTACCGTGGGTATAATTCATATAACTTGTTTTCTTTCATGGAACATCCTGTTATTTCCATACATGCATTCCTCAGATGACCCTCTATCATGCTGTACTAACGATGACTCACCACCCACCCTTACCCCAAGGTCAAGGTCACAAACAAGCACAAATTTCATAAAAATAACGTTGGGGTTAAATGTCTTAATAACTTCTTTTCCTGTTCATGGAATGCCTTATAATTATACATGCATTCCTCAGATGACCCTCTTATCCTGCAAAAGCATACATCCACGACCCACCACTCAACCTTGCCCCAAGGCAAGGTCACAAACTTAGCATGTCATAATCTTAACGTTGGGTAAATGTTGTGTAAACTTCTGTTTTAGTTACAGGGAACGCCTACCATAACATACAGCATTCATCTGATGATACTTCTAATCGAACTATGGCAAATCCATGAGACCCCACCACCTTTCCCCCAAGGAGTTAAGAATCACAACTTAGGCACATTCCATAATCTAAACGTTGGTGTAAATGTCTATAACTTCTGTTTCCTTTCATGGAACGCCTTGATATATCATAGATGCATTCAACTGAATGATACTCTAAACTCTAATCATGCTAAAGCCAAATCCATGACCCACACGCCCATCGAACCTTACCCCAAGGGTCAAGTCACAAACTTAGCACATTCAAAAACTTAAACGTTGGTGGAAAATGGTATGTTCAACATCTGTTTACGGTTTCAAAGGAATGCGTTGATATTTCATACAATCATTCCCTTCAGATGAACCCCTCTATCAGCCTGTAGCAAATCCAACGACCCACCACCCAACCCTTACCCCAAGGACAGGTCACAAACTTGGCATTTCATAAACTTAACGTTGGGGTAAATTTGTGTAACTTTAATGTTTATATTTACAGGGAACGCCTTCATATTTCATACATGCATTCACTTGCGATACACTATCGTGCACTACAAAACTCCAACCCCACCCCCGACCACTTTCCGCAAGGTCAAGATCTCAGACTTAGCACATTCATAAACTAACGTTGGGGAAATGTCAATAACATCCGTTTCCATTCATGGAACGCCTTGATATTTAATACATGCATGCACTGATGAAAAACCCATGGAGGCTATAGCAAAATCCACAACCCACCACCAGAAACCCTTCAAACCAAGGTCACAACAAACTTCGCATGTTCATGAACTTCACATTGGGGTAATGTTGTGTAACTCTTTTCTTTACTATGGAAACCTTGTTATTTCTCATACAAGCAAATCATCTGATGAACCCTATTGATGCTACAAAGCAAATCCAATGACCCACCCCTTTCCCAAAGATCAACATCATACAACCTAAAAGTTGGAGTAAATGTATTTTTATAACATCTGTTTCTTACAGGAACCCCTTGGTATTTCAAGCATTGCATTCACATATGAATGATACACTATCAGTGTTATAGCCAAATTCCAGACCCACCCCTCACCCCTCTCCCCAAGTCAAGGTCCACAACTTAGCACATTCATCAACTTAACGTTGGTTTGTAAATGTCTTATAACATCTGTTTCCTTTTGATGGAACGCCTTGATATTTCATACATGCATTCCTCTGATGACCCTCTATCATGCTGTTACAAACCCACAACCCACCACTCAACCCATACCCCCAAGTTTCCAGGTCACAACTTAAAGCCTGTTCATAACTTAATGTAAATGGGTAAAGTTGTGTAACATTCTTTCTTTACAGGGAACGCTTTATATTTCATACATGAATTCATCTGATGATCCTCTATTGTGCACAGCAAACCATGACCCACCCCATTTCCCCAAGATCAACATCAAAACCTAAACGTGGAGTTAATGGTCCTTTTTTATAACTTCTGTTTTCATTACAGGGAAAACGCCTTGATATTCATACATGCATTCATCTGATTGATTCTCTATTGTGTTACAGCATTACCCACCCACCCCACCCTTACCGCAAGGTCAAGGTCACAAACTTTACTTAGCACATTCATACCATGCATTCCTCATGTGAATAGCTATATGCTGAAGACAATCACCAACTTAGTGCGTTCCATCAACTTAAAGTTGGGGTAAATTGATATTCATACATGCCGTCCTCTTATATGCTATATCATGCTATAGAAAATCCACGAACCACCTTCCACCACTGACTCCCAATGTCAAGGTCCACCCACACCCCCTAACCCAAGGTCAAAAGTTATATAATATTCATGTTTTTTTTATATACAAACTGTGCCAAGTTTTGAGTGACTGGGCCTTGTAACTTTGTAAAAGTTTTATACCATAATAACTGGTGGCTACTCATACTTGGCATGTAGCTTCCTACAGGAGTGTAGTACCAAAATGAATTTAGATTTTTTATTTGACACCAGCGATAGATATCTCCCTCTTATGGGTTAATACTTTTCTAAAGTGGCTCGTTAGTAGTATATAAGAGTCACAATGATACCATCCCTATGAAGGTGCCAGCTACGGCGCGGTACCTTCCACACATGATGGATATCATTGTTGACTCTTTAAATACTACAACCGCGAGACCATATATTTATGACATGAGAAGATACACCCTATAGAGATAAAATCCCTAATTTATACTCAGTATATATATATACAACAATCTGTCCATACTTTATTACGAATAAAATAAACAACTGACACCCTATTGAAGATAAGAAATCCCATAAGTTATACTCCGTAGTTTACAGCAATCTGTCACAAATATATAATGACACCCTATTAAAGACAAGTTTATCCATATACTCCAGTATATATATACAACCAATCTGTCAATATATTTATTACGAATAAATATAAACTTACACCCAATTGAAGATAAAAAAATCTATTGTTATACTCAGTATAATGCCTACCATAAAAGCAAATGAGAGAGGCATGCTAAGAGTTGGGGGAATTTCCCTAAGAGGTTTGAGACTCAAGAAAGTATATAGCAGATAGAATAAGTGACGCGCGAGCCTCGTCTACGAAGGTGAGGCAGCGGCGTGCGGTTTCGATCTGCCCGGACGACTGCCCCGCCGACCCCGAAAAACGCTCCAGAAATTGGAGAACGAGGACGACCGGCCAGTCCCTGCGCGCCACCGGCTTACGCGCAGCGTGTAAAAGAAATCCCAGCGCACGTAGAAAACCCCTATACAAGGCCTTACTACAATAAGATTTATCAAGGGTTGGTTGGGACCTCCCAAGAAGAGGAGAGATATCGGGGGCCCCCATACTTTGGTGGAGGAGGTCCCAGGGATTCTCGCCGAAGAAGTCGACGTTAGGGAAACGTTGATAGGGTAGGAGGAAGATAGTATGCGACTTTCGAGAGGTGGTAGACGGGGAGATCGCTAATCGTATACGGAATAAATTCGCCCAGAGATGACCACGGCATGTAACCTGAGTAATTCTGCTCGTAATCGAATTAGGAACATAGAGACCGACGCTACTATGATCCTATACAAACAATCCAAAGTTCAGTCCTTGGATAAACGAGATCGCCCAAAGCCGAGAGTTTGATATCCGATAGAGAGAAAGGTCGAATGGGACAATCGACAAAGTCGATAGAACCAAAACACAAAAAGGACCTTCGTTCGTTGATATCGGTCGAGTGAAAGAATATCATATCGACGCTCAACAACTTCTCATGGGAGCGGGAAAACTCCCAGACTGGTTAAGACAGAAAAAGGGAATGTATTCCGTCGACACTTACGACTACTACTTGTGTCTGTTTTAGTGCATAGCCATCCAACGTGGAGAAGGACCAGCAACCGCTGTTATGTGAGAATGCACGAGCTCTGGCTCGCGAATATTCGGGCATGATTAATGGACCGGTACCAGGAAATCCCCTGGACGAATTAAGAAGGTCGAAAGCGCTTCAAGCTGGGGTATTCGCGTGTACGAGCCCACCGCCGATGGAGTAGTGGTACCACATGAAGTTCCGGCAAATTACGACGTGGTTGGGGGCAACAATGACGATAGGAATGTTTGGAGGTCACTCGTTCCTCATAACAAATCTCCGCAAGATGACGAACGAGTACGGGTGCCCGGATTCAACAACGGTTCACAAAGTCGTGGGGGGGTAACCATGCACAGAGCACGCGACCACAACCTGCATGGGTTGGGAAGACCGTGGTGACATGTCCAGGTAAGGAGGGTAGAGAGACCGCAGTCGGCCTACGAGAATGCTTTCAATCCTAAGGTGGTCCAGTCGAGTGAGAGGTCGATCAATGGATGAGCCGAGAAGAAGGAGCGGGTTGGGGAAGCACATACATCACGCCAACTGCGGTCAACGGTGGTGAGAGGTGGTGCCGGTGATTCCGGTCGAAGACGGTTACTGTCACGAGACCCGAGACCGTGGTTTCATTTTCAACGGATGCCTACTGCACCGGTGTCCGAGCAATTGCATGAGAGGTAACGCGAGATTCGCTGATAAGAAGACGAAAATTCAAGTACGCCAAATAAAAGGAAAGGCGAGTTACGAGCTAGGTGGTATGTGGGAGTGCGAGTGGTTTGAATGAGGTGAATACCTACTATTCACAATTGCCAGCACGCGATGAGGAGACGACCCATGTAACCCCACCAGATAGACTACCGACTTCGAGGCGTATCTCGACAAGTAAAAAACTCACGCGACCCACCAAAAGACCTGACCTTCGAGGTCGACACGTACCTATATCAGGTGTCGTTGGGGGAAACGATGCATGATGGGATCACACACCTCGCGAACGAATCCCGACAACGCAAGCGAGAAGTTCGTGACCGAGCTGCAGATGAGAGTGCAAGGCAATCCGGGAGGGGGTTAGGAAGAAGTATCTGTCCGGCCGACATAATATGTTTATCGAAGTCTCAGCAAGCAAAGATTATTTCCTTTGGATTGTGACCAAGTCCCGTGGTTGGGTACAAACTGTAGCAAGGTACGACCATAGAACCCACATCAAGCAGTACTTTTGTAGAGAAGTTTGGGCGGCACCGTGAATAAGGTGATGGTTGGAAAGAATCCAGTCACGACGATTTTCTGGTTTTACCCCGGAGTTTAGAATTCTCGACATCAACCAGAATCAGGGACCCGGTACCACGTACGACCGGTTGGGTTAAGCGTACGACAGTAAAACGGATAAAGTCTCACTTTTCCGTACGATTGGTTCGATAGGCGCGGACAAGCTCGACAATCCGGGCTGCCAGACTATCCCGATGGGTGAGTTCCTACTGTCGTTGTCCGAGTGGAAAGAGTGTAAGAAGGTATTCCGAGAAAAGGGGATGAAGACGTTCAAGTAATGGTTGTAACACTACAACGACTTGGATGTAGGACCGTTCCTGGAGGCTCTTGAATAAAATGACGGAGTTCTACAGGGGAAGAGGTGTGGACATACTCAAGGATGCCGTGTCTCTACCCGGTGTTTCCCTTCAGTACCTACTCCGCGGGTCGATCGATGGGAAGGCGGACACGCCAGAGCTGTGGTCACCGAAGTCTGAAACTTACGAGATGATGAAGCAGGGATTGGTCGGTGGTCCGTCCATAGTTTTTCTCCAGATACGCCGAGGCTGGAAGGTCGACGATCAGGGGTCAGGTGGGGAGCGGGTCGGGAGGAGAAGATGTGCAAGGCGGTACTGGGGTACGATGCCAATGCTCTATATCTATCTACTCTGTCGAAGGACATGCCGTGTGGTGAGGAGCAGATATGGACGTGTGAAGACCCGGAAAGACAGCCGTATATAGACCGGCAATGTCCGCCAAGAAGATGATCATATACTCCCCGCTGCTAAAGTGGTATCTGGAGCACGGTCTGATCGTCACGCGGTGCATGGGTAGGGTAATTGACTACACGCCCGGCAAACCGTTTCAATGGTTCGTTAAAGAGGTCACCGCTGCTAGACGGACGGGGGACGTCGACAAGAGCAAGGCGGTGTTGGCGGAGATATTCAAACTGGTTGGCAACGCGTGTTGTGGCAAGCTGATAGAGGCACAAGAGAGACACCTGAACACATATACGAAGGATGAGAAGACTGTCGATCGGGCACTGAGGTCGGCGTGGTTCGAAGACCTGGAGGAGATTGGGGAGGCTTACGAGATATCGAGCAGGAAGACTCGAGTGGTGATCAACAGACCGTTTCAGTGTGGCATAGCGGTCTACCAGTTGGCCAAGCTCCGGATGCTGGAGTTCTACTACGATTTCTTGGACAAGTACGTGGATCGCAGATATTTCGAACTGATACAGATGGACACTGACAGCATGTACTTCGAGCTGTCGGAGAGACGCTGGCGGCGGTGGTGAGAAAGAATATGAAGAGAAAGTTTAATAAGGAGAAGACCGAGTGGTTGGCGTGGGACGTGTGGAGCAACAGAACTCCGGGACTGTTCAAGCTGGAATTCGAAGGGGATAGAGCCATCGCTCTGTGTAGCAAGTGTTACTACGTGAGCGGTGATGGAAAATCTAAGCACTCGGCCAAGGGATGTCGAAGAGATCTAACGATCTGACTTGGGGAAGGTATAAGACTGCTCTCGAAGGGGGTAGGGATATGGCGGAGAACAGGGGATTCCGAATGATTAACGGGGTGATGAAGACGTACTGTCAACAAAAATTAGGACTCTCGGCGTACTACGACAAGAGGAGAGTGATGGAAGACGGGTTGCACACCGAGCCTATAGGATAGATAAAAAAAATCTGAGAGAATACTAAAGACTCTGACGATCCGGGGTAGTGTGTCAGAAGGCACCGCGAGAAGTTCTTCGCGAACAAACCCTCGAGATGGCCCATCATCCAAATAGTAGAACACGGGCTCATCGGGCTTGGTAATAGATCGATCTAGATGATATACATTGAGAGACCACACGGGATCAGTCGCGCGGCGGCTGCCACCTTCGAGCTCTCCCTGTTGATAGAGGTACCGGACGTCAATATCTGATGGAAGCCGTTGCTCCTCTAAACCAACGGGTCGCCTGCGCGAGACGGCAGAGGGCTCGCTCGTCACCCTTTTAAATCTTGATAGCATCTACGGGCTTCTTACCTATCAATCTGGTCATCTCTCCGTTCAGTGCGGAGACACGGCGGGCAGTCTGGCCACCCACTCGGTCGATCGCGAATGAGGGTCTACAAGTTCTTTAGCGTATTGGTGTCCGAACAGTCTCTCAGCCAGGGTTCGATTGAAGCGTTCCACGATCCCCTGGTCCGGTGGATGTTGACGCGGCCGCGTCTGACAGAAACGTCGTGCTTAGACAATAGATGAGAGACCGTGCCCATGAACTCGCGGCCGGATCGACCTGGAGAAGATTCGGCCATTTGAGAGGACTCCTCTTATATATTCGGGAGAGAGCCTCGGCCACCTCCTTAGACTCTTTAGTGGCCAACGGCTCAGCCCCCTTATAACGACTCGCTACGTCAACGATTGTCAGTGCGTACTTGTACGTCTTACGACCGACGCGATCGTGAGGGAGAAACAGGAGATCCGCTTGGTGAACTTGGTTCGGTACCGGCACGTCGAATTTCGGGCGCGGAATATTGTGAGGCGCGGGTAAATAGATCTGCCAGATTGCCTGCTTCTTGAGCCATTCCTTGACAGCGTTTTCTGAAACCTTGGTCGCCGCCGCGAGGTTCTTGATGGCAGCGAGTCCTTCCAGTAGCCACGGGGGCTATAGTACGTGTTCGCTAGCTTGCGCGTTAGGCGAACCGATAGTTTGGTATTAAGTTTGCGCGTGTTCATCGTATGCGATGTATTCTAATATATCGGACAATCTCCAACATGCCCTCGCCAGATCGTCCGGTAACTGCGTCGATAATAATAAACCTTTGTTGGAAGTACAATCGCGATTGGGGGTTAAGTTCTGAAGGAAATTGGGAAAATATAATCCCCCAAGATTGGTGGAGGAATCTAACATCCGCTTTGCGAAAAGGGTGGCCGCTTTTTCGTCCTCCCGCCACGTCTCGAGAGAATCTCGGGCCAGACGAATCATACCCTTTGCACCAGCTATGCGGTGTTTAAGGGCAGTGTAGCCTACATCAATCATAGCAAAATAAAGTTCGTCAACTGACATCGTTCTATATATATATATTTATAAAAAAGTTATTTAAAATAATTAATTTAAAATAAAATCTCGATTGAATATAGTAGCCGACGAGACCCACCACACCCATCCACGACGATGAACGCGATCTCACGGTCTTTTTGGGGCTCTGACGGTACATAAAAATCTGAAAGTTGGGGCTCGCGATCCAGCGGCGCGAGACTTTTCTGCGGATATGCCAGCGCATACTCGCGATTGGCTTCTTCAACGTTCTGAAAAGTTTGTGCGGCGTGATTTTCGCGGCGAAGCTCTTCATTGACCCAGTCAAGATGGGCGGTTCGTTTTTTCGACCACGCTTCCTTTGCGCTATTGAGTTGTTCTACAGCTAAATCGTGACGCTTACGCTCCTCATCCACGTTCGAGCTTCTCATTTTAGAGAATATAAAGTTGCTACCGCTGAACGCCAATGCGTTTACGAGCGCACACCTACTATTACTGCGATTGAAGCCATTTATTTCCATATATTAACTGGTAGAATTCCAGCTTTAACTAGATAATCTCGGGTCCAAACTGCAGCCGCTACATCTAGGTCGCGAGCCCTACGTCTCTCGCATTAAAGTCCAATTTGGGAGCGGATCCTCCTATGGCCATCTTGATAGTCGAGCATACCCCGATACTAAAACCCGATATCACCACGGCGTGATAAAGCGCATTCACTAACATTTTACCATCTTGTTCAGCCATTATAATTATTGCATATAAAAGGGGTCGTGATCAATGTTTAAATGGGGCGCATCCAACAGTGTCGGGGTTGTTTTTTCAATTTCAACCTCGTTGATGACCTGTTGTTGAAACGGTAAAGCACATACAGGGTGCCCACACCGACAGACCACCAACAACAACCCACGGGATCCAATCAGTATTGGGAGTTGGAGCAATCGGTTTCGATCCAATAGCGATTGGGGGAGAAACTCTGCCACCGGGTGTTTTGTCGTCTCCAATTGCAACTCCAATCTCAATTTGAGTTTGACATCTTGAAGCTCGGCGAGTATTTTATCTTGTTTAACTTTTCGGGTGACAGCCGCCGCCCGCCCAGCTGCCTGTCTTTTCGGGTTTTTATCGGGTTTTTATGTCGTGCTGTTGAGGGTTCATCCAACGTGCTCTGGTTCAACTCCAATTTCGATTGGGTTGAGTGTGGTTCCGTCACTCTCGCGGGTGTGTCTTGTGTCATCATTTATAATATTAGGGCTTATAGTTCGTGGGCATATATGTCCAAATTGACAGTGTTTACCCGTGGTCAACGCGGTTGTCAGCGGAGCTAAGTACATTCCAAACTTGTGATAAATTGAGCAGCAGGCTGTTCTAAGAGTGTGACCTATAAAAGGGTCAGTCTCTAGATCGTCAATCAATCCCGCGGTGTTTGGTATGGGGAGAAGTATACTAACGGCGGTTGCGTACAAATGAATAGCCGCCGATCCGAGAGTTTTTGTCATCTCCGCACCTAACCTAGATTCGTATCGCGCATACATTTTATCGATCTCCGCATCTGACATCTTATCCACCTGAAAAACTGAGAGACGCCTACCGAGATAATGCTCCGATTGTCCCCCAGCAACCAGCGCAGCTAGCCGCTCTCGTCGCGCCGCATTTTCATTTTCATTCGGAGTCGTTGCACTCAACCCAATACCAACCGCCGTTGGAGTTGATTCCGATTGCTCTGTCGGATCAATATCTATGTTGGCAGTCGGAGTTGAGGTTTCTTCTATTAGCTGATCGAGAAGTTCGTCGCAGTTCATTTTTCTTAAAATTAATTTAACTATTCTAACAAGTCTCATCACTTTAACATATTGCCAAGCGCACCACCCGATACTTATGATCACCATTATGCTCGCAACAAAGCTCGCAGCGGAGCACCAAATTGTTAACATTGTTAACCATTGTTCAGCATTTGTTCAACATTTGTTAAGCATTTGTTCAGCATTGTTCAGCATTGTTCAGCAATTGCTAAGCATTGTTCAGCATTGTTCAGCATTTGTTCAGTAATTGCTAATTAATTATAAAATTAATTGATAACTTCGTAAGTAGTTGGTTGATCAGTCTTTAGCAAAAGCTTGGCGTGCTTAGTTTCCGAAAGCATCTGTCGAACCTCCAGGCGCTCCTCGCGCGTTGGGATAACGTCATTCTCTCGAAGACAGTCATCGAATGAGTCTCGGTCCTTGCAGTGAAAGAGGGCGACCCATTTCGTTTGCTCGCGCAGATCCTTGAGGACGGCGTTGTACTTTTGAGTGGATATCCATACGCTTTGCCTAGCATGGCGGCCAGAAAATGCGAGCTCGGAGAGCATGTCCTTCTTTTTGGTCCTCGCCGCCTTGGCCGAGCAATCGTCAATCACGTATAGGGTGGGCTCACCCTGGAATTTTTGGTATAAACCACGCAACCAATCGTGAAGCCTATCACCGGGGTCAATAACGTATACCTCTGGGCCGGTCCATATCCACGGGCGCCGCTGATAAGTATCGTTGTGCCGCACAGTGGGACACAGGATCACAATGTGACAAAGGCATCGCGGTAGGAGCCCTCGAGCAAGTCTAGGATGAAAACCGTTTTTCCACATCCTGTCTGCCCACATATTATAGCAGAGTGGGCATCTCCAATCGTGAATTGTTATTGATTGCTAATTTTCTTAAAATTAATTAATAAATCGTTAGATGATTTTTTTATTAAATCAGTAGAGTGCTGAGACGTATCGGCCATCTTCGATGTTGAGTTGTGCGTCTGTAATTATATATAAGTACACGTTCAATGGCCCGGCTCCGTCCGCCTCTTTGGTTATCTGGATCGTCACACCCTCGCTAGCGTTCTCAACTTGGCGTCCGCTGCCGTGTATTTGGTCGTCGTCGCTGGCTCGCATGTCTAGCCATAACGCGTATTTGTATTCAGGAACTCCGCGAGGGAGACGGCCGAGAGATGCAGGTCTTTGCAACTGCCGCAACCTCCGGAGAGCGCTTAGAGCCGGCAGCAAACTGCTTTCTTACTTCGTCCCACTGCTGGTGCGCGCGAAGACCCGCGCTGTAGAGTTGATTGGGTACTCCCTCGATCGTCACCTCTACCTTCGTGATTTTGGGGTTATAGAATTTGTCGGTTTTTCTAGCACCGAACGCGAACCGAGCATCCTCGAACAACATCAGTATACCTTTCATCGAGCGGGCGGGTACGTTGACATTAATATTCCACAATGTGTCGCCTTTGTCTTTCGTCATCTTGCGATGGCGAGAACTCGGTCGTAAAGTATGGCAACGCGCCCGGCGTACTGGGTTTCTGATCAATCGCGCGAGTTCGGGCATCGTGACCATGTTGTACTCCAGCGAAACATTATCGATCGTATACGTCGATAAACATGTCGCTGGCTATGAGAACTCGGTCGTAGTCGTTGAACGTTAGTTCGTATTCGAGGCGGTCAGCCAAAGCGCTCTGATAGTAGGGCAGTGACTCTCCAGCAACTCAAAGTCGAGCGGGATGTAGAAGCGGTTGCCGTAAGCGCCCGCGACCGCGTTGTCGCTCGCGTTGTTATCTGCCTTGTTAGCAGCCCCGATTCTAAGTCTGGTTACGTTCTTATTTTTGCTGGTGTCAATACCCTGATAGACACGTTTTCGCGCTCTTGCGCCGTCTTCCATAGGTCCTGATAACAATGGTAGACGTCGCTGTCGTCGATCGACATCACCTCATTACCAGAAATCTTTATCATGGTCTTCTTGACGATGGCGCGACCAAGGTTCTGAACGACGGTTCGGTCCTCATCCGTCGACGTCAGCGAAATAGTGAAAGCGAGGCGAACAGTACCCGGCACAATGACGTCGTTAGCTCCGAGGTTGGGGAAGCGGACCAAGAGCTGCTGGTTCTGGTCGATCGTCGATGGGTTGTTCGTAATAACGACACTCTGTCTCACGCCTTTTGCCCCAAGGGGCTCACGCAGTCTGCGGTATGGATTGAGTTTGCGACCGTATTGACTCGAAGACATAATTTAGTGAATCTATATTAAACCCGTATGGTTTTGTCTTTAATACATAATTAATTTTAAGAAATTAATATGGCTGATTACGATATTGACATGGATGAAATCGGCAGAGACGATTTCCGCGATGATGATGACATCGATGATGACATCGATAACTATGACGAAACGACCTTCATAGAGACACCTTTGTTTGTTCCAGGCGAACAACGAAATACGCCTTTGTTTGTTCCAGGCGAACCACGAAATACACCTTCGCTTGGTCCAAGCGCATCTTTGTTTGGTCCAGACGCACCGGGAACTTCATCTGCTGGTGCCCCTATGTGGGAGGCCCTACCCGCAACTCCGGCATGGGCGGGCGGTGCCGAGATTCCTGCGGGGATCTCCAAGAATGAGCTGGCGCCTCTCACGGAAACGGAGTCTCGGGTGAAACGGTGGGAGAGTGAGGTGTCTAAACACGGCATCAATGCCACGTTGGAGTTCCGCAGCACTAAAAGAGGAGACCTGTGGGTTAAATGGGGCAAGAGCTGGAAGTTGCTGACGTTCAAGAACGACCCGAACCGGTTCCTCGGGGCCTCTTCCTTGAACCGATATGGAGTACTCTTCGCTCGAGCTCTCGAAGTGATCGATGATCGGTCGCAGATGCCTCAACAAATGGTTAAAAAACCCTACAGTCTACCGACGAAACGCTGGCGAAGACGGCCGCCGCTATAGAAACGAGCGAGCTCAGCGATGTCCTCGTATAGCCACCGACGCTATTAAACACAGTGGAAACTACGGTCAACGAAATGAACGGCACAAAATATGACCCACCATTACCTCTTCGCGAACTCCGGGGACTCGATAAGGCTCTGCAAACAACTCGGGGCGAACTGGTCAATAACCTCTCCAAACTCACGGCGCTGGACAAACATATCGCGCTGGAAGAAAGAAAACTTGGGGAAGTCTGTGACGATAGAGAATCTACCGAGCGGATCAACAAACTCCTGCGGTGGATAAAGGAGTGGATACAAAAACAACTAAAAGCCCTCGCCAGTCTCCTGGCTAAATTAGCAGGAAAGTTGGCTGCCGCGCTGCCTGGTTTGATAGGAGGTCTCCTCTCCTTCTTGTTATCTATATTATCAAAAACGGTCGGATGGCTCGCCGAGAATACCTGGGCTTTAATCGTGCCATCGCCGGTCTCCTACTATTCTTCGCCAGAGAGTTCCTAAAACCAAAGCGTAAATAATCCGATCGCCACGAGGGCGACGACGAGCGCTAATTTCTCTCCTCGTGTGTTGTCTTCCAATCTCGATTGGTATTTCAACATTGTTGATGGAACTCGATGGTGCATCCAATTTACGAATTGGGGGTACTGGGTTCGATTGTGTTGAGGGAGGTGTATCCATTTTGTGTTTTGGGTGTTTTATGAAATCTTTTTCAAATTTATTTGAATTTACAACTCCGCTCCCAATCATCTTGGGTGGGAGCTTGATGATACCCGTGTTCAAGTTCCCGTTGTGGCCGATTTTTTGATTAGTGGTTGCGACTACGATCTGATTATTGTAACCATCAACCGGGTCGTCTCGTAGTATCATATTGCTCGGCGCCATATAAAGACCTATTCCAAATACATAGTCTACCGGGGTGCGGGCAGTCTGCAAAACGTCTTGATAATTCTGTATCGCCTTCTCCATGTCCACCTTAGCTGAGATGGCGTCCTCAACAAGTGCCAGGAACTGTTTTTGCGCGTCAAACGCCGTTCCGACTCCTATTATAGAACTGCGAGTTTGCTTCTGTGCGCCGAGGATGGCCCAAACGTATCGCGAATGGAGTCGTTGAGGCGGGTAACACCGGCCTGTGTAAATCCAGTGCTTTCATCTAACATAAATGTGGTCCAAGCATTTCGCATCTGTGGAGTATCACCCAGGTCTAGGTATTCCACATGGGCTACTTTAGTAGGCAGCCAATGACAATCACCATCATTACACGCAAGTCCACCAAGCACTTCAGCACCGAACGTCATCTTATTCAACTTATAATTATATTTAGTCCATGTTGCCATTTTTCTAACTGGTGGTGGGTGGCCCCTCGAGCGCTCCATAGCCCTGAGAAATATACTGGAACTTTATCCAAACGCTCCCCACTAACTAAGCCTTTAAGGTGAACTAACCCTAAACTGTTGGTCGGGGTGTATACTTTCTGTCTCCAGTCGGTGTCTTTTGATACCCCAAATTCGCTACACAATCTTTCGAACGCCTTACGGTCGTATGCGCTGGAAATGGGATCCCAGCCATCGTCTTGAGGCAGTGGAATACCTAGTTCTTTGAGAATCCTCCTAATTGTATAATACACGTGAAAGTTGTAGACGCTACTGCTTAACATGCTGTTACGGTCTGCTATGTGGTCTCTGAAAGAGACGCCACACCCGGTTGTGGCACACCATACAGCGAAATTTAGCTGGTTCTGCCAGAAGTTCATATGGGAAAACTCCCATCTTTTGTATCCATTGAAAGATATTATTATGTTTGCTACTATCACTAATGTTCAAAAAGGGAGTTGTGAACTTCAAAAATTAATAGACACTGCTGCGGACAACGCCGGGTAGGCCTTAGATCAATCACGTTCACGGTCGGGTGGAAAAACGTTGAAACGCTCGAGTTTTTCACATCAGAAGTCGAGGGTGTAAGCCCTGTGGCTTTCGGAAACTACCTCATAACTGAACCAGTGACCTCAGGATTTCGTAGAACTCCAGATGCTATAGTACCTCACGGTCTTTGGAGTTTCGGAGATCTCCAAGCTTTTGTCGCGGAGAAGATTCCTGGTGTAGTCACTCTCGCAATCTCGAAAGCCACGGGGCTCACGACATTGACCGTTGATAGGCGTTTATGAATCTCTCCGGGGTTGGGTCACTGTTAGGATTTAAAATAAAATAACATACCCTTACAACGATGACGGAGTAATTTGATCCTGGCGAGCACGTCGGCACGACCCCGGTGAACTTCGCGTCACGAAAACTCTCGGGGTGTACCTGGATCGGGTGAACACATCGTACAACACGGTAGACGGCACTCCCACCACATTACTGAAAACCGTGCCCGCCAGCGACTGTTTCTATGGTGAGACCCTGACCTTAGACTTTCCACACCCCGAGATGAAAGTTTTGGAATCGGGACACATCCACGAGTTGAAGATTTCTATTCTCGATGATAAAGGGCGAGAGTTGAAGAACGATTACCCGATTTCGGTCGTCCTAGAAATTTCAAATTAATTAATTTTAAGAAAATTATTTAGAATTAAACGCATGTTCGTAATATATATTATCAACATTATTGAAAATGATGTATATACGGACCAGGTAGTTCTTGCGATTGGGTGACAAATTCAAAGAATTTGGAACCGGCAGAAGGGGATTCATCCCGACAGAGGGCGACTTTTTAACTAAAAAAAAAACAAAGGAGGCCTTGATCAATAGAACTATGTCGAGGGCCACGGACGAGATTCACAAGAGTCTACTGTCACAACTAGAGAATATGCCCTGGCTGTGAATACACAAAGTCGTGAAGAAACGCATACGGAACTAAACGAACTAGACAAAAAAATAACCAAATTTCGAAAAGAGCCCGGTCGGTATTGAGAAAGTCCGAGAAGACCACCAGGCTGATCTTACGGAGGCTTATGATGCGTTGCTCTTAAAGGACACTCTCATCATGAAGCGACACTTACCGAACTAGACGGGAAAATAACAAAATCGAAAAGAGACCAGGTCGGATATTGATAAAGTCCGAGAAGACGCCAGGCGGCCCTTACGGAGGGTTTAGATTACGTTGCGCTTAGAGGACTCTCTCATCAGAGAAGCGGCACTTACCGAAATAGACATAACCAAATTTCGAAAAGAGGCCACGTCGGGTATTGAGAAAGCCCGAGAAGACACCAGGCGGACCTTACGGAGGCTTATGGTGCATTGCGCTAGAGGACTCTCTCATCAGAGAAGCGACGGTTGCCGAACTAGACGGAAAAATCACCGAATTTCGAAAAGAGACCCGGACGGGTATTGATAAAAGTCCGACCGTCGAAGACCACCAGTCGAACCTTGCGGAGGCCCTTGCGGAGGTTTATGATGCGTTGCGCTTAGAGGACTCTCTCAGTAAAGAAGCGACACTTACCGAACTAGACGGGAAAATATACCGAATTTCTGAAAGAGACCAGGTCGGGGGTTGAGGGGGTCCGAGAAGACCACAAGGAGGCCATTGCGGAGGCTTATGGGGCGTTGCGCTCAGAGGACTCTCTCAACAGAGAAGCGGCACTTACTGAACTAGACGAAAAAATTTCGAAAAGAGGCCCGGTTGGGGGTTGAGGGGGTCAGAACGGGTATTGAGAAAGCCCGAGAAGACCACCAGGCGGACCTTACGGAGGCTTATATGGTGTTGCGCTCAGAGGACTCTCTCAGAGAAGCGGCGGTTGGTGAACTAGACGGAAAAATAACCGAATTTCAAAAAGAGGCCCGGTCGGGTATTGAGAAAGCCCGAAAAGACCACCAGGCAGCCCTTGCGAAGGCTTATGAGGTGTTGCGCTCAGAGGACTCTGTCATCAGAGAAGCGGCGGTTGGTGAACTAGACGGAAAAATAACCGAATTTCAAAAAGAGGCCCGGTCGGGTGTTGAGAAAGCCTTAGAAGGCCACCAGGCGACCATTACGGAGGCTTATGATGCGTTGCGCTTAGAGGACTCTCTCAGTAGAGAAGCGGCACTTACCGAACTAGACGGAAAGATAACCGAAGTTTCCGATAAACTGAAACATGATCGTATAGCCGCGACCAAAGCTCTTGAGGAGGCCTCTTATAAGATTCGTACTGAGGCATATAACGCAAACAGTGCGCTTGCCGGAAATAGTGCGAACAATGAAAACGCTAAAACGTGCCATAACAGTTTGGGCTGAGAAGCGGGGCCCATTGGTTGAGGGGCACTATGAATATTCGTTCGGTGCCAAAGCGAGTAATAAATGTGGAGGATACACTATGACAGCCGTGGGTGAAGTTATCCAAATGGCTGTCTGCTCGGCTAATGGTAGTGGTAAACCTGTGGGCGCGGTCGCGATAAATATTGTAGTAGATGGGGAAGAACGGGGGGTTGGAATCACTAAAATCTCTGGAGATAGTTCGACAGTGGTTTCGTTCTCCGGTTATGATCGAATTAGACTTTCCAAAGGTAGTGTTATTAACTTTGTTACGAAAATCGGTGACCTAGAGAGTTCTTCCACTATTGTCTCGTTGTTAATTGAACTTATTTTGTAAATACTAATATATTGAAATAAATTTGTAAAATTTAAATATGAACGAATCAACGCTTCCAATTGTCAATACCACTCCATCAACACTATGTACAATTAACGAAAGAAGTTCAGATTTTAGGTTGATAATATCGTCGCTATGCAGGATATTTTAGTTAGAGAATATACAAATAGAAAAAGAAACGCTAAAAAATATAGACGCGTGGTGAACACGGCTGAAGCATCTAGCACGGCTCTGGCGAGTGTTCTGTGTGTGTGGGGCGGGGACAGCTGCAACTATATCCACCATTATAACGGTTCCTGTAGCGGGGATTTTATGTGCAGTGTCGGCCGTTTCTGGGTTGTTGTGTATGGTAATTAGGGCGTCGGGTGAAAACTCGAGAAAAAATGTAGAAAACATGATAGAATATCTGTTCTCGCCAGGTCGAAGAAAAATACCATCGACGTTATGGTGTCCAAAGCGTTGGCCGATAAGAAAATATCAAATTTAGAGTTTGAATCCGTGGTGGAAGAAAATGGGGAGATATGAACAATTAAAAAAATGATATAAGAATCAAAGCGCGCGCCACCATGCCCAAGATTGAGTGTACTGATTGGGATAAATTTAGGGAAAAACTTGGAGATAAAGTCGGAAGAAATGTTACAGCACCATTGTGATATTTTATAAAATAATTTTTTAAAAAATAATTAATTTTCTAATTTTCTTAATTTTATAATTTTCCTAATTTTTTCAAAATTATTAATTATTAATTATATTGGTGCAGTAAACAAATTTACATACCTATACAACATGTGTTTTTCATTGAGAATTACAAATTCAGTCGAGGATTACACTGTACACACCGTCTGTGTAATTGATACACTCGGCTCTGTTTACCTCGGCTATCAATTTACGCATGGTTCATAACCCGTGTAATTGAAACATTGTCGTAAATCGATAATTGTACAACACTAGGTAATGTTTATCATAACAGCCTACATGGTCGTGTGGGTTAAGGCGATACTCTATAGAGACGAGGGTCGTGGGTTCGCGCCGCGGTTGGAGCTAAACATTTTTATTTATTTATTTCTATCACTACAAATGTGGTCGCTATGGTAAACAACTGCATGACAAAGGCGTTCGGAGTCCGACCGCTTGAGGTTGATGAAAAATAAATTGCCAGTTTACAAAAAAAAAAAAATGAGCAGACAACTCCGGCCGTTGTCATGGTAAACAACTGCATGACAACGGCGTTCCGAGTCCGACCGCTCGAGGTTGATGAAAAATAATTTCAGATAGCCCGTTTACATACCTTCGATAAGGAAAATACACTCGGCTATAAATTAATTAGTAGTTGTTTTTTTTTTCAATAATAATTTTTCAATAACTTTATAAGCGATATCGTAGAAATGTACATTCGTAAACGTTGGGTTGGGTTTTGATATTTTTGATATTTCACACATGCCTTTCTTTAATGATTCTCTATCATGTTGTGACAAATCAACGACGCTCAGACCCCCAAAGTCAAGGTCACAGTCTTAGTGCTTGCACAAACTTAACGTCGGGAGAAATTTGTTATAATTTATGTTTCCTTTCACCAAACGTTTTGATATTTCACACATGCTTTTCTCTAGTGATTCTCTATCCTGCTGTATAAAATCCATGATGCTCAGACAGCTAACCCCAATAAGGTCAAGGTCACAGTCTTTGTGCTTTCTATAAACCATACGTTGGAGGAAAGTTGTTATAATTTCTGTTTCCTTTCAACGTTTTGATATTTCACACATGCCTTTCTGTAATGTTTCTCTATCATGCTGTGACAAATCCACTATGCTCAGTCCCCTGCTAACCCCACGGTCAAGGTCTGTCTTATTGTTTCTTAAACTTAACGGGGAAAATTTGTTAATTTATGTTTCCAAACGTTTTAAATTCTAATTTTGTTTCAGTAGAACATATACAGAACCCTGATGATTACAGACAGAAGACAGGCGTGTAAAGTACAGTTGTACTTGTTTAGTAGGTGTTGGTGTATGGGCCCAGTAGGTATAGGTGTAATAGATGTAGCTAAGTGTAATAGGTTTAGCTTTAGGTGTAATATGTGTAGGTGTAATATGTGTAATAGATGTAGCTAAGTGTAATAGGTTTAGGTTTAGGATGTAAATATGTGTAGGTAAGTGTAGTTGGTTTAGGTTTAGGTGTAAATATGTGTAGGTGTAATAGGTGTAGATGTAATAGATGTAGGTAAGTGTAGTAGGTTTAGGTTTAGGTGTAGCATGTGCATGTGCATGTGCAGGTGGTGGTGGTGGTGGTGGTGGTGGTGGTGGTGGTGGTGTTGGTATGTGGGTGGTGTTGTGGTGTGTTGGTATGGTGGTGTTGGTGGTGTGTGGTGGTGGTGTTGGTGTGGTGTTGGTGGTGTTGGTGGTGTTGGTGGTGTTGGTGGTGTTGGTGGTGTTGGTGGTGTTGGTGGTGTTGGTGGTGTTGGTGGTGTGGTGGTGTTGGTGTGGTGGTGTGTGGTGTATTGGTGTTGGAAGGTGTTGTGGTGTGGATGTTGCATATCCATTATTCATGATGAGTTTCAGAATAGTGAAGACGGCGACAAGGACAATGATGAAGACAAAAGACGAGGGCGCAGTAATTGACAGTGTAAGCAGCGACGAGGGCCGTGGTAAGAGTGAGTAATAATGGTAAGATCAGTGATTGGTTGAGGTAATTTCTTCTTATTTCATTTTAAAATGTATTGCATGTATTGTAATCCATGTGACTTTTCTTTACATTGGTGTGTAGGTGATGTTGGGGACAGTAATGACGAGGACCGTGGTACGAGCGAGTGATAAGGTGGTAAGATCGGTGATTGGATTGAGGTAATTCCTTCTTATTTCATTTTAAAATGTATTGCATGTATTGTAATCCATGTTACTTTTCTTTACATTGGTGTGTAGGTGATGTGGGGGACACTAAAGACGAGGGCCGTGGTACGAGGGTGCGGTAATGGTAAGGTCGGTGATGCGTTAAGGTAATTTTTGTCTTAATGTAGTTTAAAATGTATTTTGTGTAATGCATTCCATGTGTCTATTATTTGGATTAGCTTGTGTCGTTGAGGTTAGTAATGATGAGAATGTGTAGATATAGAAGGTATATGTGTAATATGATAGGTGTTGTAGGTGTAATGGGTGTATGCATAATATATGTATTAGGTGTACTAGGTGTAATATGTGTAGTGTGACATGGGTGATGAAGGTGTGGACAATGTGTGTTGGCGAAGTGATGATGTTGGCGATGATGTGGGTGATGATGATGTGGGTGCTGATGTGGGTGATGTGGGTGATGACATGAGCGATGATGTGGGCGAAGATGTGAGTGATGGTGTAGGTGATGGCATGGGCGATGATGTGGGTGATGATGTGTGCGATGGTGTAGGTGATGTGGGTGATCATGTGAGTGATGCAGGTGATGATGTGGGTGATGACGTTGGTGATGATTGAGGTGCTGATGGATGGTGAAGTGGTTGATGACGGCGTGAGGATGGTGAAGTGGTTGATGACGGCGTGAGGAAGTGGTTGATGACGGCGTGGTGATGGTGAAGTGGTTGATGACGGCGTGGGGATGGTGAAGTGGTTGATGACGGCGCGAGGGTGGAATGGTTGAATTGGTTGATGACGGCGCGAGGGTGGTGAATTGGTTGACGGCGCTGTGATGGTGAAGTGATTGATGACGGCGCGGGGATGGTGAAGTGGTTGATGCGGCGCGGGGATGGTGACGTGATGATGAGGCGCGGGGGGATGGTGGAGGCGGTGTTGAAGTGGATAAGGCGCGCATGAAGTGGTATGTACGTCGGGGATGGTGAAGTGGTCGTGTCTGCGCGGGGATGGTGAAGTGTCGGAATGTGTCTGGCGGGCGCGAGGATGGTGAAGTTGTTGATGACGGCGGTATGATGGTAAAGTGGTTGATGACGGCGTGGGGAGGGGTGAAGCGTTTGATGACGGCGCGGGCATGGTGAAGTGGTTGATGATGGCGCGGGGATGGTGAAGTTGTTGATGACGGCGGTATGATGGTAAAGTGGTTGATGACGGCGCGGGAATGGTGAAGTGGTTGATGATGGCACGGGGATAGTGAAGTGGTTGATGATGGCGCGAGGGTGGTGAATTGGTTGATGACGGAGCAGGGATGGTCAAGTGGTTGATGATGGCGCGAGGGTGGTGAAGTGGTTGATGACGGCGCGGGGATGGTGAAGTGCTTGATGACGGCGGTATGATGGTGAAGTGGTTGATGACGGCGCGGGGATGGTGAAGTGGTTGATGACGGCGCGAGGGTGGTGAATTGGTTGATGATGGCATGGGGATGGTGAAGTGGTTGATGACGGCGCGAGGGTGGTGAAGTGGTTGATGACAGCGCGGGGATGGTGAAGTTGTTGATGACGGCGCGAGGGTGGTGAATTGGTTGATGACGGCGCGGGGTGGTGAAGTGATTGATGACGGCGCGGGGATGGTGAAGTGGTTGATGACGGCGTGGGGATGGTGAAGTGGTTAATGACAGCGCGGGGATGGTGAAGTGGTTGATGAAGGCGTGGGGATGGTGGAGTGGGGATGTTTAAGTGGTTGGTTGATGACGGCGCGGGGGATGGTGAAGTGGTCGATGTCTGCGCGGGGATGGTGTGAAGTTGTTAATGATGGCGCGAGGATGGTGAAGTTGTTGATGACGTCGGTATGATGGTGAAGTGGTTAATAACGGTGCCGCGAGGGTGGTGAAGTGGTTGATGACGGCGCGGGGATGGTGAAGTTGTTGTTGATGATGGCACAGGAATGGTGAAGTGGTTGATGACGGCACGGGGATGGTGATAATGGTAAGGTCGGTGATGCGTTAAGGTAATTTATTCTTGTTTCATTTTAAAATGTTATTGTTTTTGTTGAGTATAATAGTGGCTGCATGGGCTGGTGATGTGAGGGATGATGCGGGGATGGTGACGTAGCCGATGATGGGGCGGGTATGATGAAGTGGGCGATGGTGGTGAAGTGGGCTATGATGGCACGTGGATGGTGATAATGGTAAGGTCGGTGATGCGTTAAGGTAATTTATTCTTGATTCCTTTTAAAATGTTTATTTTTTTTGTTGAGGATAATAGTGGCTGCGATGGTGATGTGAGGGATGACGTGGGGATGGTGAAGTGGGCGATGACGGCACGGGGATGGTGATAATGGTTAGGTCGGTGATGCGTTAAGGTAATTTATTCTTGATTCATTTTAAAATGTTATTTTGTTTTTGTTGAGGCTAATAGTGGCGTGGGCGATGGTGACGTGAGGGATGACGCGGGGATCGTGACGTAGGCGATGATCGCGCGGGGATGATGAAGTGGGCGATGGTGAAGTGGGCTATGACGGCATAGGGAATTGGTGATAATGGTAAGTCGGTGATGCGCTAAGGTAATTTTTGTTATTGATTCATTTTAAATGTTATTTTGTTTTTGTGGGGTGGATATTGTGGCGTGGGCGATGGTGATGTGAGGGATGACGTGGGGATGGTGACGTAGACGATGATGGCGCGGGGAGATGAGAAGTGGGCGATGGTAAAGTGGGCTGTGACGGCATGGGATGGTGATAATGGTAAGGTCGGTGATGCTCTAAGGTAAATTTTATTCTTGATTCATTTTTAAAAAATTGTTATTTTGGGTTTTTGTGTGGATAATAGTGGGGGTGGGCGATGGTGATGTGAGGGATGACGAGGGGATGGTGACGTAGACGATGATGGCGCGGGGATGATGAAGTGGGCGATGGTGAAGTGGGCTATGACGGCACGGGGATGGTGATAATGGTAAGGTCGGTGATGCGTTAAGGTAATTTATTCTTGATTCATTTAAAATGTTATTTTGTTTTTTGTGGTGGATATAGTGACGTGGGCGATGGTGATGTGGGCAATGGTGACATGAGGGATGACGCAGGGATGGTGAAGTGGTGATGTGGGCGATGCAATGACAGCGCGGGGATGGTGATGTGGGCGGTGATGGCGTGGGGATGGTGATGTGATGTGGGCTATGACAGCACGGGGAATGGTGATAATGGTAAGGTCAGTGATGCGTTAAGGTAATTTATTCTTGTTTCATTTTAAAATGTTATTTAGTTTTGTTAAGGATAAGTAATGATGATGTGATGATGAAGTGTTGTCGCGCGCAGTGATTTCGCGGGCGGTTTTGTTGCGGGCTGTGTTGTCGCGGACGGTAATGACGCGGGTCGAGAGATGTCGGTGGGAGAGGATAGTAACGGGCATGTACGTGTTAAGGTGATAGTGAGCGTGGTGATATGGAGTGTGGTGATAGGGAGTGTGGTGATAGCGAGTGTAGTGGTGATGTGTGCAATGATAGCAGTGTAATGTAGTATGTGTGATGATAGCATTTGTGATGGTGGTGTGAACGGTAGCAATTATGGCGCAATGGTGATGGTACTTGCAGCAATGGAACAAGCGGTGATGTCAATTGCAGGGATGTCACAAACGGTGGTAGATATTGACTTTATGACACTAGTGGTGCTAGCAATTGCTGATATGGCGCAAGCGATGATGGCCATTGTGGTAATGGAGGGGGATCAGTGCTGACCAACAAAACATACTTCTAGAATACATCAAGATTGCCAACAAGAAGGACACAGACAATACTATACTGTGGGTACTACACCAGATTTGTGGAAGCTTTACCCCCACAAAGAAAAACTTCCCCCAAGCTGATATTCATGGCAGACATGATCCAGGATGTTAATACCATTTCTTGCCCGTATGATCAAGAATTGCAAAAATACAGCAACAGTTTACCATTTCGTGTCGGTATTCTAGAATAGCAACAGTTTACCATTTCTTGTCGGTATTCCAGAATGGCAATGCAATTTCTTGTCTGTATTCCAGAATGGCAATGCAACAGTTTACCATATCTTGTTGATATTCCAGAATGGCAATGCCACAGTTTACCATTTCTTGTCGGTATTCCAGAATGGCGATGCAACATTTTATTATTTCTGCTCTATATGATAAAAACGGCAACATTACAGTTTACAATGTCTTGTCCGTATTCCCGAATGTCAATACGACAGGTTATCATTTCTTGTTCGTATTGTATTCTACTCCATTTGCTGTACGTATTTCAGAATGGAAATATGAACGTTTACAAATTTTTTTCTTGTCTGTATCCAAGAAATGGCAATACGACAGTTTTACTATTTCTTATCCATCCATATCTAGAATGGCAATACGACAGTTACCCATTTCTTATCCATATGATCCATATGATCTAGAATGGCAATACGACAGTTAACCATTTCTTGTCCATATGATCTAGAATGGCAATACGACAGTTAACCATGTCTTGTCCGTATGATCTGGAATGGCAGTACGACAGTTAACCATGTCTTGTCCATATGATCTAGAATGGCAATACGACAGCTAACCATGTCTTGTCCGTATGATCTAGAATGGCAATACGACAGTTAACCATTTCTTGTCCATATGATCTAGAATGGCAAGACAGTTAACCATGTCTTGTCCGTATGATCTAGAATGGCAATACGACAATTAACTATGTCTTGTCCATATTATCTAGAATGGCAATACGACAGTTAACTATGTCTTGTCCATATTATCTAGAATGGCAATACGACAGTTAACCATGTCTTGTCCATATTCCATATTTGAGAAATGACAGTTTCTTGTCCATCTTCCTGATTGGAAAACACGTGACAGTTTACCGTTTCTTGTTCAAATTTCAGATTTGAGAGATCGACAGTTTACCACTTCTTGCCCATATTCCAGGTTGAAAAGTATGGCAATTTACCTATTTTGTCTATATTTGTATATTATATCAGTTGACCATTTCTTGTACATATTCCAGATGGGAAATGTTTGACAGTTTATGGTTTCTTGTTTATATTGCAGCTCGTAAAGTAACGGACAATTTATGGTGTCTTGCTCATATTCCAGGTTGGAAGATATGACAGTTTATGGTTTCTTGTCTATATTTCAGATTGGACAATTTGACAGTTAACAGTTTCTTGTCCATATTCCAGGATGCAAAGTATGACAGTTTTCGGTTTCTGGTACATGTTTGAAATTTGAAAGTATGTTATTCCAGGATAGAAAATATGACAGTTTATGGTTTCTTGTCACTATTCCAGGATAAAGAAAGTATGAGACTTTATGGTTTCTCATCTCTATTCCAGTATGGACAGTCTGACATGACAGTTAATGTTCTCTTGTCTATATTTCAGGATATAAAGCATTACCAATCGCTTGGTTTGATAGTTAATGCTTTCTTGTCCATAATGTCTCTAGGATTGGAAAACACGAATATACGTGTTTCATTGGCTTCACATTTTGTATGTTTGCGGCGGCTGCCATTTTATTTTGTAAATGGTGTGTGAAGTTAGGTTTATGTCTTGGGGAAAGTGATGATGATGTCCTGACTATTTCTAAACCAGACCCAATCAACATCTTCATTATAATAACTTTTTTAATTGTTACTTGTTTTATTGTGTTTATTGTCGTTTTAAAGGTACATGCCCACTCCGGAGACACAACATGTTATTTATTTCAGATACATCATCTAAGACATCTGGCAAAATAAACATTCATTCACCATTACCCCACGCATTGATTGGCAGTATTATACATTTTATATCGGATGTAAATTTCCACACTGATATCGGGGGGTCAACGGACATTATTATTTATTATCTGTATTTATTTTTTGATGTACAATGATCATACTTTATAATCTCTCGAAAATATTTAATTAGATACCACTGCGCGTCACTATCAGTAAAATAAACAAGAACTTCACTGTACACAAGAAACAAGAAAACAAAGAAAAGTGGAAGAAACAATGGGGTCAAGACATTTTCCTAAGTGGAAACATCTCCAATAGCAAAGGTAGTGGTATTCTACTGAATCTAACATCGACATACGAAATACTCGAACATACAGAAATAATACAGGGACGCCTACAGTTATTAAAAATTAAAGTACACGATACAACAATAGTACTATTAAATATATATAAACCAAATGAAGATGACGTAACTTTGTGTCAAGAATAGAACAACTAATTTTAAAGAATAATAGTGAAAGTATGGTTTTAGGAGGGGATTTCAACAATGTACTAAATGTTGAAACCGATAAACTAAATGGAAATACAGATAGATATAAAAAATGTTCGGAAAAAATAAACGATATTATCAACAAAAATGAATTATATTATATATTCAGAGTCAGGCATCCGGACAAAAAACGATTCACGTGGCATTCTAATCACAAATCACCTATATTTTGCAGACTAGACTATTTTCTTATAACAGCTAATATGCTAAATATGGTCACAGAATGTGACATAATTTCCGGATTTCTTTCAGATCATTCGGCAATTACTTATATCTGAATGTATGCGAAACGGTTAGAGGAACCGGCTATTTTAAATTAAATACTAGTTTACTACTACAAACAGAATTTAAACAAAATATAAAAGATACAATACACGAAACTGCTACCATCAATAATGGATGTAACCCAAACACTATGTGGGAACTAATAAAAGGTTCAGTACGAAATGAAGCAATTAAATACTCAAGTACATTGAAAAAGAAACAAAGAGAGGAAGAAACTAAAATAGAAAAAGAAATTCAACAATTGGAAAGACAAATAAATGAAAACCCAACCAATCAAGATGTAGCAGACAAACTTAATTTGGAGAAAAGTAAACTTGATAACATAACTGAAGACAAAACAAAGGGAATACGTTTAAGATCAAAAGCTGAATGGGTGGAAGGTGCTGAAAAAAATACAAAATATTTCTCGAACATGGAGAAAAAACGATCAGAAGAACGAACAATTAAACAGCTAAACATACAGAATAACATTGAAACAGACCATGCAAATATCTTGAATCATGTTAAAGATTATTACGAAGGGCTATATAGCGAGGACTTAAATTTAGATAATGACGATAACAGTTTCTTAAACACGACAGAACATAAACTAAATGATGCTGAAAAACAATTATGTGATGGTATAATAAATGAATACGAATGTCAATTAGCTTTAAAGGAAATAAAAAACATGAAAAGTCCTGGATCCGATGGTTTAACAGCAGAATATTTTAAATAGTGATATAAAGGATTATTATATAAAGTCGATAAATTACTCACATGAAAATGGAACTCTAACGGAACTTCAAAAACGAGGCATAATTACTCTACAACCAAAACAAGATAAAAATACGCTCTTTATTGAAAACTGGAGACCAATATCACTTTTAAACGTTGACTATAAAATTGAAACAAAAGTAATAGCTAACAGAATCAAGAAAATATTAAACACCCTAATACATTTTAACCAGACAGGGTTCATTAAAGGAAGATATATTGGAGAAAATGTACGAACCCTTATGGAAATAATTGATGACACAAATGAAAACAATAAAACAGGAATGATATTTTTTGCAGACTTTCAAAAAGCTTTCGATAGTCTAAGCCATAAATGTATAATTAAATGTCTACAGCATCTCAACTTTGGCAACTCACTAATTCAATAGATAACTCTATTTTACAAAGACGCTAAAAGTTGTATCACAAATAACGGTCATCTATCCAATGTCTTTAACGTTAAAAATGGCGTCAGACAAGGCTGTCCTTTATCAGCATATATTTTCATGCTATGCATAGAGCTATTGTCACGTACAATTAACAGTAACACAAATATTAAAGGTCAAACTCTTGGTGGGGAGGAAATAAAACAAACACTTTTTGCAGATGATGCAAGCTTTACACTTGATGGCACCGAACAATCGTTCAAAGAACTTGTTAGAACTCTAGAACAATTTGCAAATATATCTGGGTTAAAATTAAACAAAGGAAAATGTACTATTTTAAAATTGGGAACAACTAGATATAACACAAATAAATGGTGCAACAATAACTTATATACATGGTCCAATGAACAAGCCTCAACTCTAGGAATAACTTTTACAAACGATAAAACAAAACTGCAACTACTAAATCTAACACCCAAAATTAAGTCATTCCAGAACTGCATAAATAGTTGGAAAAAAATGGAACCTAACACTAATAGGTAAAATAGCAGTATTAAAAACGTTTGCATTCCCTAAACTGGTATATCCGCTGACTGTACTAGAAAATCCATCTGATGAAATCATTAAAGACATAAATAAATATATGTTTGACTTTCTTTGGGATGGAAAACCTGATAAAATATGTAGAAAAACAATTATTCAAAACTACGAAAATTGTGGATTAAAAATGATAAATATTCAAGCTTTTTTTGCATTCATTAAAAGCATCTTGGATAAAAAGATTAAAGGGATCACAGAATCAATGGAAAACAGCTTATAACAATGAATTGAACAAGTATGGTGGTGATTTACTGTTCAAGTGTAATTTTAATCAAGTTGATGCAAAACTGATCATAAAAAGGTATACATTTTTAGGTGAGATTATTACATCGTGGAGTAAAATTAACTTTAAACATATACACCCTGTCATATCAAATGAAATATTATGGAATAATACCAACATCAAACAAAGCAATACATTATTTTATAAAGATTGGCACGATAAAGGTATAATGTTTATAACAAATATTTACGATTACAGAACAAAAAACTTCTATACATTTCATGAACTAAAGAATTTGTACAATTTAAGCAATGGAGATTTCCTAAAGTACTATACATTAATAAGTAATAGTAAAGATGCATGGAAAGAAACACTTAAAACAGAAAATATTGACACTGGCACACCTGAATACATTGTATCTAATTTCGAAACTTTTAAAAAATAAAATGGCCAATAAGATGTTATATGACATACAAATCGTTACAATGCGATTAACTATATTAAATACACACTGTCAAATGGGAAAATGAATTAAATATTCAAAATATTAAATGGAAGAAAATATTTATCTCACCTATCAAAAATACTTTAAGCACAAAACTAAGAGCATTCCAGTACAAATACCTAATGAGAATAATACCAAATAACTCCTTCCTATTTGTATGTAACTTGAAACCATCAAACTTGTGTGAATTTTGTAATATGAACGTAGATTCAAATAAACATATGTTTTGGGAATGTCAAACTATCCAAACATTTTGGTCGGAAATAGATGAATTATTGAAATCGAAACTAAATTACAATGCACATCTAAATTACGAACACATCTCATTTTGTAATATTAACGTAGTATCTAAACAAAGGTCGGTTCTAATTAATTTCATTATCCTTCTAGCAAACTATTTTATATTCAAATGTAAATGATTGCTACAACACTGCTAACACTAAACTCATTCAATATGTATCTACATAAAACAATCTTAATTGAAGAGACAATTGCGACAATGAAAGATAAACTGTTGCAATCTAATACAAAATGGAATGATTTTCACTTCAACTAACAAAACGTATACCAAAGTACCCACACATAGATATATATATATATATACTAGTAATGCCAAAAACGTTCTCTCTTTTTTTTTGTTGCATTAACCACGACCCAAACCCCCGCACCCATGTATACCCACAACACCCATACACATTATCATATACAAATTCGTTGTTACATGTCACATATACTAAGAAAAAGAAAATGTTTTTACCTCTATCAATTGTTCAATCGTTTTGTACACATAAATTGTAAAATTGTGTATGCACATGTATGTATTATATGTAACAAAGAGAATACAAAATTGAAATACAAAAAAAACACAAAAACACATTACCAAATGATTATATCTGTATAGCAGGCACTCGTAATTTTTAGAACTTAGAACTGGTCGAATAGTGACACGATTATACACTTATTTAATTCCTATAAAGAACATATTGTGCCTACTGAGTGGGCATGTACCTTTAATGTCTAATAACGTTTAATGTAATAATTTAGTAACTTTTTAATGTCTAATAAGAACATATTAGACATTACAAGTTAGTAGTTTTATTAACTGTTAATGTTTAATATAGTTGTTTATCTTTCGGAACTTTAGGCCTACTGAATGCACCTGTGTATTGCTGTACTGCTTGACCTTGAACATCGAGTTAAAGTGTAGGCGATCGGTCTGGACAGCATTTGTTCGCGTTTTTGTCTGCCGGCCGGCGGTACCTCAACCCGCCTGATATAGGTATGTCCATATATCCGTCTGTTCGCATTTCACATGTCCGCCGGCCGGCAGCATCTCCCGTCACCTCCCATAAATCCACCTCCCACTCCACCTCCCATATTTTCGCGTTTTTGTCTGTCGGCTGGCGGTACCTACCTCCGCATAATATGTCCATATATCTGTCTGTTCGCGTGTCCTCCCATACATCTGACCACATGTTAGCACATGTTCGCGTTTTTGTCTGCCGTCCGGCGGTACCTCCACCAGCCTGATATAGGTATTTCCATATATCCGTCTGTTCGCGTTTCACGTGTCCACCGGCCGGCAGTATGTCCCTCCACCTCCCATACATCTGACTTCGCGTTTTTGTCTGCCGGCCGGCGGTGGCTCAAACCGCCTGATATAGGTATGTCCATATATCTGTCTGTTCGCCTTTCACATGTCCGTCGGCCGACAGTATCTCCTGTCACCTCCCATAAATCCACCTCCCATATTTTCGCGTTTTTGTATGTCGGTCGGCAGTAACTACCTCCGCATAATATGTCCATATATCCATCTGTTCGCGTTACGCGTTTCTCCCTCCACCTCCCATACATCTGACCACATGTTAGCGTTTTTGTCTGCCGGCCGGCAGTACCTCCACGAGCCCTATATAGGTATGTCCATATATCCATCAGATTTTCTGTTCGCGTTTCACGTGGCCACCGGCCGGCAGTATGTCCCTCCACCTCCCATACATCTGACCACATGTTCGCGTTTTTGTCTCCCAGCCGACAGTACTTCCACCAGCCCTATATAGGTATGTCCATCTGTTCGCGTTTCACGTGTCCACCAGCCGGCAGTATGTCCCTCCACCTCCCATACATCTGACCACATGTTTGCGTTTTTGTCTGCCGGCAGGCGGTACCTCCACCAGCCTGATATAGGTATGTCCATATATCCATCTGCTCGCGTTTCACATGTCCACCGGCCGGCAGTATGTCCTTCCACCTCCCATACATCTGACCACATGTTCGCGTTTTTGTCTGCCGGCCGGCGGTACCTCAACCCGCCTGATATAGGTCTTTCCATATTTCCGTCTGTTCGCGATTCATGTCTGTCGGCTGGCCGGCTTTATCACCCTCCACCTCAGATACATCTGTCGACACGTTAAAGTTTTTTTTATGCTGACGTTGTCTAGGAGTATCTCCATAAGTGTTTTTATTATTTGTTAAGTATGTATTTCCGCTTTCTTGATGACGGATTTTAAGATTCTGATTATTTATAAACCAGCCACGATCAACATCCGTCATTATAATATAATGTTTGTGGTTACTCATTTTAATGTCCAGTAAATTTTTAGTATCTAATAACTTTTTAATGTAATACTGTAATATATGATGTATGTATTAGTGGTCGCGGCATGGTCTGAAATCTATACTCAACAAAACTAGAAACGTCCCTGTTTTATAGCCGGTGTAGCTCTGTCTATGTATGTACCACATGTTCAAAGTACATGTATTTTAAACCGTGGCGATGTTCAGAATACGATCGTGTAGAGTTTAGCCGATACACACGGTTTACATAGCGGCCAGTGACCGGAACGTTGATTTCCACATTTTGCACGTGCACGCTATACTTGTCATCGATAAGGTGATTCAGTTCATGTCGTACCATTCATGCGATAGGGGCTATTCGGAAAATTATTTTTTTTTTTAATTTTTCACTGTTTTCGATATGCCACGGCTTTCCGAAAACGAGCGAGCGAAATCAGGCAATTGGGATGCTTGCGGGTGGGATGGCCGCCAGGGCGGTCGCGCCTCGGTTTGGTTGCTGTCGGAAGACGATTGATCGTCTTGCAGCCCGGTACCAGCAGACTGGGGCTGTTCACGACCGGCAGCGACCTGGTAGGCCTCGTGTAACGACGGCTAGAGCCGATCGTTACATTACGTTGACGCACTTACGTCAACGTCGATTGGCAGCCACAGTCACTGCTAGGCGATACGGTGTCTCAGGGCAGACCATTCGCAACCGGTTACGTCGTAACGCCCAACCAATCCGGGCACGCCGCCCTTACACTGGTCAGATAATGACCCAACGTCACCGTGCTGCCAGATTGTTATGGGCGCGACGTCATCTGAACTGGAGAAGGGCTGACTGGAACCGAGTTTTGTTCACCGATGAATCTCGGTTCACAGTTAGTCATGCTGACGGAAGATTACGGGTATACAGGCGTAAAAATGAAAGATTCACCGATTGTTGCATTGTTGAGAAGAACAGGTTTGGGGGAGGGAGCGTAATGGTCTGGGGTGGGATCATGGGAAACCGGAAGACAGATTTGGTTGTTGTACAGGGCAACATCAATGCACAACGTTATGTTGCAGATGTGCTAAATGCACATGCCTTACCATTTATCCGTCAGCATGGTCCTGGTGTGACATTGATGCACGACAATGCCCGCCCTCACGTAGCCAGGGTTACCACTCAATACTTACAGCAAAACAACGTCGACGTCATGCCATGGCCCGCGGTCTCCCCGGATCTCAATCCCATTGAGCACATATGGGATGAGCTGGGCCGCAAACCACGAGCTAACCATCAGATTGACAATGTTCGCGATCTTACACGGGCGTTACAACGGGAATGGAGGAATTTGCCCATCGCACTGGTATTGCGTTACGTCACGTCGATGCGGCGTAGGATCATTGCATGCATTCATGCAAATGGTGGCCACACTCGGTACTAACGAGATTTACTGAATTTGCCACATTACTTATTGAAATTCCATCTCTAAACATTAAGTAACACATTTCTGAGTTTTTGTGATTTTTGATTTTGACCCCTACCGCCCTTGGCCGGTTATCTCTCGAATATTTAACAAGATATCCAAATGCAATTTATTGGCTTTGATACAGAAATGAATGAACTTGTTTTTCCATTTTGATTTTTAAAAGTAACCCTTTTGGTTTTTGATGAATCTTTCCTTAAACATGGAGGGACGTTTCTAGTTTTTCTCAGTATATTTGCCTATTTGCCACGATTGTGGTGTTTCTGCATTTATTATATTTAGTAGTTTACCCATGTATGCCATCTTGCATTGTACGTATATTATACCATAGTCATGTATGTATGCTCATGAGGCAGTTGCATCAATGCAATAAACTATTCTGTAATAACTTTTAATGTCTAATAATAACATAATTATACATTAAAAGTTACTACATTTGCATTATTATTAACTTTTAATGTCTAATAATTTTTTATCTTTCGGAACTTTCGGCCTACTAAATGCATCTGTGTATTGTTGTACATCGCGTCCCAGACGATTCACTGTACTGCTTGACCTTGAACATTAGCATTGAGCTTAGAGGGTAGGCGTCCGGTCTGGACAGCATTTGTTCACCCAGTTATATTCTGTTTTTCATTTTTGTAAGATTTTCATGCGATAACATTTCCTTTCATCAGTTTACTTCAAATTTCTTATATGCCTTTTATTTGCCCAAATGCAACATAGTGATGAACCGATTGAGTTTGAAAATAAGTTCAGTCCTTTTTGACCACCCCGTTATCTTTTCTTGAAACATAAAGTAGTTGTATATGTCTAGTAATGTTTCTATTTACCAATTTACGTCGACTTTCACTTATATAACGTTATCTATAGAGAGTACATAATATATTCAACACAACGTACCTTTTATGTGTTGTAGTCTTCATCTTTGTGTGATAATTTTTCGGGTATTTATCATTTAACGACATTCTTTGTTTAATTTTATGACATAACCTCTGACAAAGCAGGGCAAAGATCAAGCAGTACTGTAATCTATGTGACGATCGTACATGTAACCATGGGCTGCACGACAACAGTGAAACAACCCTGCCTGGATATCGACCAAGTGATGCGCGTGCAGTGGATAAGGTGGCCGCACCAATTGCTCCTGATATGCAGCCGGTCTCAAGCCCGGACTAAAAGGCGAGAGTTTTACGATGACAAAAATTAAAGCATTGTGCAACACATTTTATTTCACTACACATGGCGCTAAAACACTATGTTTTTACAACGATTACAAAACCAGCGAGTGCACGTATACCAAAGCTGTCGTTGGCACAGATGGAGGCATAATGGTGATCCTCATGTGAGAGGAAGCTGAAGAACCCGGAGGAAACGTCGATCTGGCGACTACCATACCATCTCACATACTGCTCCGGTCGAGGATCGAACTTGCATTGGTGAGAAGCACTCGTTACCAATTCTGAATTGTGCTAACCGGACATGGCGTTGTCGAATACAAATGTACAAACAAAATATTTATTTATTAAAATATTGGCCCTAAGGGCCAGCGAGTATGAGACACTGTAATCTCGGCATCAGACAGGAGGGCAATTAATACCCGTTTTAAAAACCCAGTTTACACAGTTTTACTACGAAAAATAAAAAATATATTCTTAATTTAATATGCACCGACCAACGTATGTTGTTACCGCTCATTTGAACTGTCTCACCGTGACGGCTCAAATTAGTAATTACAATACAGCAGAACCTCTCTAAACTGGACAACCTGAGGACATCCCAGGGTGTCCGGTTTAGAAAGGTTCCGCTGTGAAACATGAATATAACTACAGCAAGACACGCATGGGTGCTTTGTGATCATGAACAGACATTATGTCATCGGAGATAAATGGAAACTAAATGTAGCACAATTAAGCATAAGTAACTTGTCTCTGTGTTCGGTTTGGAGAGCTTTGATTGTGCATACTTTTGAACTTGTTTCACTTGTTCATCCTCCACATAGGGGTATTCGGCAAGCAACGAGTCGACTATGAGCTGCCTGCTTACCAGCCGGATATATATCCAGAATCTCTATATAAAACTGGGAAATAGAAATCTTAAATCAAGAAAGGTTGTAAATGTGGCTGTAACTTGAGAAATGGGGCTTATGGGTTGTATGACCATTGTACGAGATCCGGATCAAATGACACACCCGATTAGCATGATAACGATTATATTGCTCGCTAGAAGCTTGAATGGTGTTTCATGGATTGAATTGTGAAATGTGCGACTCTGCATCTACACAGGTCGCATCAGCTCCATTTCGTCAGTCAGTCACAAATGAAACACGACATGTGATTTTGTAACCTTCGGACATCTTCGTAATTTCATGAAATACGTTTACAAAATTTACAATACTTTTCATAAATAAAGTCAAAAGTTGACAAAATGAAAATTCTCTGTCCACTTTTGACGCCATTTACGGAAACTATTGTAAATTTTGTAGCCGTATTTCATGAAATTACGCAGAAGTCCAAAGGTGCAAAGTCACATGGCGTGTCTCGATGTGTTTGTTTATTCGAGTCATCGATGTATTTGAACAGATCCTGTTTCATCTGAGAGTGGTCACTTCCATGTTATATCACTGGTACTGCACTCTGCGCCCGCGTCTAAAAACACACCGGTTTCCTGTACGAGATCCCACTCAGCTGTACTAAGATATATCGCATCAACGCATTCTTCATCTAAATTTGTGGTGGTTACTAGATGAAAATTTATGCAGTATATCTTGTATGTTGTTGAATGGGCATTCGTCAAGAATCCGGCACTTATTTAGACATGAAACATTTTACGCCGGCGCGGAGTGCAGTACCAGTGACTTACACATTTATGTCGCCGTCATCATGGGAGCTCATGTTGACCTTGTAACAAATATAGTCTACCAATGACGTTCGTCTGAAAACAATAACAGCGTTGAAACATCCAATATAACGTAATAGTTTCCGAAATAATTATATTCCCACCGAACGCACTCGGGGCCCGTTTCACTAAACTTTGTACAATAACAATGCTCGTACAATGATTTTTATATTGTTACCAAGCACATTACTTTTTTGTCACACCCACTTGCGGACAGCGCGGTATAGTTGGCACATTGGCTGATGTACGAGCGTTCGGTTACAGATTTTGGTTAAAGTGTTTAGGTATCCTCTCAAAGCTCGATTAGTACTATCAAATTCCTCGGCGGGCACGACATGTGGGCCGTGGCCATCTAGTGTATACTAACACTACCATTTACTACCGACATGTAAGTCATTAATATGAACAAATCCACCAACGGTTTCACAAATCCACTGTTAATGTGAATTTTGTTGGGAGTTTTCGGTTTGCACTTACGAACTTGTTCGTCGTAGAACGAAGTTTAGTGAATAAAACCCCCGATGTTAGGACGTACAAAATGGCAATCGGCACTTCATGATAATTCCTCGTTTCTTCGATGTTTTTGACCGTGTGTTAGAGGCCATCTTGTGCATGAAGCCTTTTACTGGTCTACTAGTAAAGTATAATAGTTTATTAGGTCGAAACGCACAATTCCAGATCTCGGACCATTTTAACCCGAATCCTCTGTCTATAATGCAGGGCGACATACAGACAGAAAATTTGGGTTATGACGGAAAGAACTGTTTTTGAATATTATACAATAGTCTGGAGATTAGGCACAACTAAAAACAGCATTGCAGCCAGAGGAGTAATTTCATTCCATATGGCAAATTAGCACCCTTCTTCCATTGATCCCATCAATTGGTGATGAAAATATCGATGATGACAAATGGTTTAAGTGATTTAGCGTTTACCATCCCAGCTAATATGATCTAGAGACGGGCGAGGCATCTGTTTACCATCCCAGCTAATATCATCTGTTTCTGTTTCAAGTCTCATCCGAAGAAATCAGACGGATGAACATATTAATCCTAAATTGATTTCCATCATACTGGTCCTTCGGATTGGACGTGATTTAGGGGCACGTGTGTATATAAGTCTTTTTCATTTTTTCATGCTTCAGGTGGGAGCTTGAACTCGCAACCTTCAGTATTGAAGTCCAATCTACTATCCACTTGCTCATCAAGCCATTCCTGGCGTCCATCCATGATTCTTGCCCACCTGATGTCAAGAAATGTGAGCTCCTTGCCATTCTGCCGGAAAGTGCTGGAGTTCCGCAATATAACGGTTTTATTTGTAACAGTATTATTATAAATAATTAAAAATATAAGTTCGTCTAATGTTTTATTTTTACGTGTCAATCAACACCAATAACGTGTTATCTATATACTCTTTACATGTGTGGACATATTTTGTCCGTTAGTGTTATCAGTAATTGCAAAATAACTTGCAATGCTGAATTAACCCTTTGAACCCGAAAGCGCGCTATAGCAGTTTATGCAAACGATGCAGATCCAGATGAGCCGGCTCGTAACAAGCCGTCTCATCAGGATCTGCACATATTTTGAAGAACAAGAAATACCCCCTTTTCATAAATGGGCTAGTCTGAAAACCATTTTATGACGGTTTGATTGGTTGCAAAATTAACATGTCAAAATCCATTCCAGTTACTTAGGGGTGAAAGGGTTAAATATTGCCGTATGTTGTTTATTTTAAATATACAACACCAGCAGACGACAATGTTTTCTTCCCTCATTCTAAGGGTTATTAACTTTTACAATGCTGAATGATATTTTGTCATCTGCTTGTAGTGTTCTAATTTCCATTGTTATGGCCCCGTCTCGGTAGAGCCGGAGGCATGCCGTGTTCGGACTGCGTCCGTCCATCAGTGTGTCGGGCACATTAAGAAGTTCGCCGGAGTTTCTCAATTATGTCAAAACCTCTATATCCCTTGAAGTACAAATGCCACACACACATGCTGCCCTTAATATGACATTGACCTGTTGACCATTTGAACTTTCGCAATTATGTCATAACAGCTTTATCCCGTGATAGATTACTTCAATATTTCAATATTTCAATACATCATACTTGCGGGATAATGCCACACATCCATGCTGTTCTTAATATGTTTTCGTGTTTAGGTCCATTTATCTGTTACTGTACCACATGGAAACTGTGTTATGACTAACACATTTGCAGACAGCACATCAGACAGCACAGATGTTCACTCATATCTTGTACTAATACATGTAGACCAGCCTGCAACTGCATGTAGGTTTTCTCATACACTGGCTTCTTTTGCCATCGTAACCCACTGACAGTTGTCACTTTGAAGGGATGGTTTGTGGAATAGGGGTTAGAACACCTGACTTCCAGTCCGGAGGTTGTGGGTTCAAACCTCGCCTTAAGCATGAGCCTTTAAACTGTGGTCCCATCTCTATATGACCTTAGCTGTTGCTGGAACGTTAAACCCATTCACTTTCACCTTTTTTTATCACTTTCACTAGTGGTCATAATAATATTGCCGGTAATAGCCAATTATTTGTTATCCAATTGTCTATGCCTTGAATAAAACCCGACCATCGTGGCTTTGCCTCATCTCTTGTTTTACAGTCATAGCTCAGAAGCCATATATGCCAAAAAGCACCATTTTACAATCACACATCAGGGGCTACACTAGCCACAAATGCCATAAACCCCAATTTTACAATCACACGTCAGGAGCTGAACTAGCCACACATGCCATAAGCCCCATGTTTAGTCGCAGTGACATATTCATCTAAATATCCACCCTTCAGCCATTACCGCTGGCCGAGGTGTTGAGACAGAAGAAAGCGAAATCCCCACGTGGAGGGATATACCGACATCACCACCAGCCATCATTAAACAGTGAGTTCTGTTTATTCGGTACATTTGATTCACTGGCTGTGATGTGTGCATCAATAGAAGGGGTTAGTGGAAGAAGGGGGCGAAGTCCATCCCTTCAAATAGTTTTATTCCACTTTGCCTAAGATGCATTTGAGCCTTCTGATTAAGACTGTTCCAATTCGAGGTAAACTGGTATAACCATTTGTTCAATATTGAATAGAAAATAAATGATTTGAGTATATCAGTAGATAGTTTTTTCAACCCAAACCATCCTCCAGAATAAAACGTGACTTCTATATAGAATACCATGCTAGTGTCTTTGATATCAAGTTTATCAGACGCGGATCGATGGTAGGAATTCCTCGGCGAGCCTTGTATATACACCTCTACGCAGTCTAATCAGTATAGCCCCAGTTCAGCGCATCCACACAGTCACATTCCAGGTAACAAAAGAGCCAACAATAAAAACTTACCTGAGGGCCAAACCAGGCAAATCGTGCGGAGTGCAGTAACAGTGATAACAATGTTCGTACGATGATTTTTATATTGTTACACATTACTTGTTGTCGCACCGCTTGTGGACAGCGCGATATAGTCGGCACATTGGCTTACGTATGTACATACGTGAATTCGGTTACAGATTTTGGTTAAAGGTTTTGGTTAAAGTTTTTCGGTATACCATCAAAGCTCGTTTAGTACTATCAGATTCCTCGGCGGGCAAGAAATGCAGGCCGCGGCCATCTAGTGTATACTAACACTATCATCTACTACCGACATGTAAGTCATTAATATGAACAAATCCACCAAAGGTTTCACAAATCGGCTGTTAATGTGAATTTTGTTGTGAGTTTTAGGTTTGCATTTACGAACTTGTAGTCGTACGAAGTCTAGTGAAACAAGCCCCACCCCCTGGCAATCGGAATCATCATGATAATTCCGCATTTCTTCAATGATTTTGACCGTGTATTAGAGGCCATCTTGTGCATGAAGTCTGATACTGGTCTAAAGTCAAATAGTTGATTATGTCGAAATGCACAAACTCTGGATCGCGGACCATTTTAACCCGAATCCTCTGTCTATATGCAGGGCGACATACAGACAGAAAATATGGGTTATGACAAAAATAACTTTTATTTTCGAGTATTATACAATAGTCTGGAGATAAGGCACAACTAAAAACAGACAGAGGAGTAATTTCATTCCATGTGGCAAATTAGCACCCTTCTTCCATTGACCCCTTCAATTGGTGATGAAAATATCGATGTATTATAGAATAGTATCGAGCCTGGAGATTAGACACAACTAAAAACAGCATTGCAGCCAGAGGAGTAATTTCATTCCATATGACAAATAAGCAACCTTCTTCCATTGATCCCATCAATTGGTGATGAAAATATCGATGATGACAAATGATTTAAGTGATTTAGAGTTTACCATCCCAGCTAATATCATATAGAGACGGGCGAGGCATCTGTTTATCATCCCAGCTAATAGCATATAGAGACGGGCGAGGCATCAGTTTCTGTTTGAAGTCTCATCCGAAGAAATCCGAGGGATGAAAATTTTAATCGTAAATTGATTTCCATCATACTGGTCCTTCGAATTGGACGTGATTTAGGGGCACGTGATTTAGTAAACCATTGTGTGACGGTTTGATTAGCCCCTTTGTCATGCTTCAGGTGGGAGCTTGAACTCGCAACCTTCGGTATAGAAGTTCAATCTACTATCCACTTGCTCATCAAGCCATTCCTTGAGTCAGTCCGTGACTCTTGCCCACCTGATGTCAAGAAATGTGAGCTCCTTGCCATTCTGCCGGAAAGTGCTGGATTTCCGCAACATAACGGTTTTAGTTGTAACAGTATCATTATAAATAATTAAAAATATACATTTTTCTAATGTTTTATTTGTATCTGTCAATCAACACTAATAATGTGTTATCTATAGACTCTTTTCATGTGTAGACGTATTTTGTCCGTCAGTGTTATCAGTAATTGCAAAATAACTTACAATGCTGAATTAACCCTTTGAACCCGAAAGCCCGCTATAGCGGTTTATGCAAAAGGTGCAACTCCAGATGAGCCGGCTCGTAACAAGCCGTCTCATCAGGATCTGCACATATTTTGAAGAACAAGAAATACCCCCTTTTCATAAATGGGCTAGTTTGAAAACCATTGTGTGACGGTTTGATTAGTTGCAAAATTAACATATCAAAATTCATGCCAGTTACTTAGAGGTGAAAGGGTTAAATATTGCCGTTTCTTGTTTATTTTCTATTTTTCTCACCAAAAACATGGTTTAATGGCACTACAGAATCATTTCAATGCAAATAAATTATGAAATTCTGTCGAACCATGTTTTTTATTGACAAAGAAGACAAAATAAATGTACACAACACCAGCAGACGACAATGTTTTCTTCCCGCATTCTAAGGGTTATTAATTTTTACAATGCTGAATGACATTTTGTCATCTGCTTGTAGTGTTCTAATTTCCATTGTTATGGCCCCGTCTCGGTAGAGCCGGAGGCATGTAGTGTTTGGACGGCGTCCGTCCGTCAGTATGTCAGGCACATTAAAAAGTTCACCGGAGTTTCTCAATTATGTCAAAACTTCTATATTCCTTGAAGGATTGCTTAAATATTTCAACACAGCATACTTGTGAACAAATGCCACACATACATGCTGCCCTTAATATGAACTTGACCTGTTGACCATTTGACCTTCACAACTTTCGCAATTCTGTCATAACGTCTTTATCCCGTGATAGATTACTTCAATATTTCAATACATCATACTTGCGGGATAATGCCACACATCCATGCTGTTCTTAATATGACCTTGACCTTTCGACCTTGACAACTTGTTCACACATTAAGAACTTTACAGGAGTTTCTCAATTATGTCATATCTTCTATTGAAGGATCACTATTGTTCTCAAATTAAAATTTATTATTAACCCTTAGACCGGTATCTTATTTTTTTTGTCATCTGCTGTTTATTTTCTGTTTTCCATTTTTATCATCAAAAACATGCTTTAGCAGCACTTTATAATACTTTACAACATGCTTTTACAGCATTGGAAATGATTCTGAAGTGCTGTCAAACCATGTTTTTATTGATAAATAAGGCAAGGTATAAAAGCAACGGCAGACAACAAACAATTTGAGAATTAGCATCTACGGTATCCAGTGTTTCGGAAAGTGAAAAGAAACAAAGCGTAGCTGTTGTACCTTTCGTGTTACGAAATCTCAAAGTTTGGAGAAAAATCGCTTCGCCTCAGGTAGCGAACGATTCCTGTATTTTTGAACGAAATGGCACGACTTCAAACGACGATTACTACACATTGGCTGCATTGAAACGAACGAACAATTCCACATTTAGCATCTACGGACTCCGAGGTTTACAAATGTGCAAAAACTTTAATTCTGGCTATTACCCAGTTCGAGCTATGGAGTCGCACATTTCGGGGTAAATCGGACCGTACTGCTTGCATTCGTGCGCGAAGACGTTACTCCTTCGAATGGGCGATTACTACAGATTGGCTTAACGGAAGCGAACGAACAATTCCACAATTAGCATCTACGGACGCCAAGGTTTCCGAGTGTGCAAATACTTTAATTCTGGCTATTACCAAGTTCGAGCTATGAAGTCGCGAAGTTCGGGGTAAATCGGACCGTACTGCTTTCTGCTTGCCGCCGCGGGTGAAAACGTCACTATTTCCGTAGTGGCCGTACGGACACGAAAAAACAATTCGAGAATTAGCATATACGGTATCCAGTGTTTCGGAAAGTGAAAAGAAACAAAGCGTAGCTGTTATACTTTTCGTGCTACGAAATCTCAAAGTTTGGAGAAAAATCGCTTCGCCTCAGGTAGCGAACGATTCCTGCATTTTTCGACGAAATGGCACGACTTCAAACGAAGATTACTACAGATTGGCTGCATTGAACGAACGAACAATTCCACATATAGCATCTACAGACTCCGAGGTTTCCAAATGTGTAAATACTTTAATTCTGGCTATTACCCAGTTCGAGCAATGGAGTCGGAAATTTCGGGGTAAATCGGACCGTACTGCTTGCATTCGTGCGCGAAGACGCTACTCATTCGAATGGGCGATTACTACAGATTGGCTTAACGGAAGCGAACGAACAATTCAACAATTAGCATCTACGGACGCCAAGGTTTGCGAGTGTGCAAAGACTTTAATTATGGCTATTACCAAGTTTGAACTATGAAGTCGCGAAGTTCGGGGTAAATCGGACCGTACTGCTTTCTGCTTGCCGCCGCGGTTGAAAACGTCACTATTTCACTGGGAGAGTACTGAACATTGGCCGTACGGACACGAACAAACAATTCGAGAATTATCATCTACGGTATCCAGTGTTTCTGAAAGTGAAAAGAAACAAAGCGTAGCTGTTATACTGTTCGTGCTACGAAATCTCAAAATTTGGAGAAAAATCGCTTCGTCTCAGGTAGCCAACGATTCCGGCATTTTTGGACGAAATGGCACGACTTCAAACGACGATTACTACACATTGGCTGCATTGAAACGAACGAACAATTCCACATTTAGCATCTACTGACTCCGAGGTTTCCGAATGTGCAAAGACTTTAATTCTGGCTATTACCCAGTTCGAGCTATGGAGTCGCAAATTTCGGGGTAAATCGGACTGTACTGCTTGCATTCGTGCGCGAAGACGCTACTCATTCGAATGGGCGATTACTACAGATTGGCTTAACGGAAGCGAACGAACAATTCCACAATTAGCATCTACGGACGCCAAGGTTTCCGAGTGTGCAAAGACTTTAATTCTGGCTATTACCCAGTTCGAGCTATGAAGTCGCGAAGTTCGGTGTAAATCGGACCGTACTGCTTTCTGCTTGCCGCCGCGGCTGAAAACGTCACTATTTCACTGGGAGAGTACTGCACATTGGCCGTACGGACACGAACAACCTATTCGAGAATTAGCATCTGTAATGTCTTGTATATATGTGGATATAGTAATTAAGGCAGAATAATAACAACGCATTGGTTTTAGTTAATAATATATCTGCACTAACTACTAGCTAAAATACAACTAACTCATAGAGGTCGCACGGGGCCTGTCATGATGCTGGCTTGCTGACTCAGCAATCATGTAATACTAAACCACGCCTCCAAGGGGCGGTTACATACAGTGCATCTCTCTCCTATTTAGATTGATACACTCATGTGGGAAAACTGATACATGTATACATCATGACAAATGTAATTAAAACAATAAACATGAAACACGTGTGTGGGTGATTGGTGACGCTGGGTTTGGCGGCAGTTCCGACAGCTCTGTTTATGTAGTAAACAGTCATTTGACAGTGACGTCCTGTGTTCACATTCAGTTCATTAATACATGTTGTCATCCCATGTGAAATCCAGTGTACCGACTTGGTGTTTTGAGAACACGCTTATGTCCTTGGTTTAGTGCATTTTGTGGTATTACGTGGAATTACTATTCTGTTCCTTTACAAAATACGATCTTACATGACATACATTTGTCCGTAACAATTGGCCAGTACTTGATTTCATGAGAACCATTGTTCCCTTTTGTTTCACTACAGTGAGAGGTGTTTCCTCCCACGATGGTGAAATGCTTTGTTTGATTACGTCTTATTACAATAACAGAATCGCCAGATTTGTACTTTGTGAAAGAGCTCGCTTTGTTTCTGTTTGCATTATCTTTCATATTCTGTTTTTGCTGTGCGTCGCGCATTTTCAATTTACGCGGTACCGCGGTTTTGATAAGCTGCGGTAATTTGGTCTTTATTTGCCGGTTGTATAACAATTCAGCTGGCGAGACATCGGTTGTGCAATGCGGTGTAGCGTGATAATGTAACAAGAATGTGTACTATTCAGTTCGCCAGTTTTTCTTTTCGAGCACGGCGGCACGGATTTCCTTCTTCAGCGATTTGTTAAAGTTTTCAACTAAACCGTTTGCTCTGGCCCAATATGGTGTAACACGCGTGTGTTTTATGCCATTTTCCTGGAGAAATTGTGAAAATTCCCCAGAAACGAAATTATTCGCGTTGTCAGTTACAATTTCGTCACAATTTCCCATCAAGCTAAACATCGCCCGTAGTTTGTTTTGATACGCCATACTTGTTGTAGATTTAAGAATGGCAACCATGGGAAATCGCGAATAGTAGTCAATTACAACGAGTAAATGTTCGTTATTTCCGTACGGACCAGTCAAATCCATGGCCAACTTTTTCCACGGACCGTCTGGTAACGGAGTTGTTACTATCGGGGGTGCGCGTGGTGGAGTTGATATCAATTGACATGCGTGACATGTCCGAATCACGTACTCCACATCGTTGTCTATGCTGGGCCACCATACTTTGCCACGCAAAAGTTGTTTTGTTTCTACAATGCCATATGCGATTCGTGTGCTAAATCTATGACGCGTTTTCGCAACGATTGCGGCACAATAATCTTGTTACCTTTGAGTACCATGTGGTTGTGTACCGTTAATTCATTCCTAATCTGGTAATATGGTCTCAGACTCTGATCGTCTTTCGACCACCTGTTTGTACTCAAGACACTTACAAACGTTTGACAACAGTTTTTTATCGCTTTCGCAAGCGTGTCTCATTTGATCTAGGGAGATTGCCTTAGGCAGGGTGGAGGTCAGTATGTAATTAACATACATGTCGGCACCGTTATCGAGATAGTCACGTGTGTCAGTCAGGGGTGACCTTGACAACCTATCTGCTGCGTTCAAATGTCCTGGTATGTATTTAACTGTGAAGTTGTATGACTGTAATTTAGAGTACCCAGCGTTGGATACGTGGCGTAGCTTCATGCGACTTTGAGAATATGTTCTTTAGTGGGCGGTGATCAGTGTAGACAACAAAATAACCATACCGTACAGATACACGTTAAATCGCTGGATGGCATATGCAACTCCCAATGCCTCGCGATCGGTCTGAGAAAACCGTCGTTCTACTGGAGTTAAAGTTCGGCTGGCATACGCGACCGTTTAACTTCGCCGTATGGTTGTTTTTGGCTTAAAATAGCTCCAAGTCCGTACGGGGACGCATCCACTACAATGCTTGTCTCGGCTACGGGATTGTAGTAAGACATCACTTCCGCGCTGGTGATTGATTGTTTGAGCGTTTCGAACGCATTTTGCTGTTCGGTGCTCCATTCCCATTCTACATCTTTACGCGTTACTTTGCGCAATGGTTCCGCAATTGTCGCGAAGTTTGGAACAAAATTTGAACAATAGTTGATTAAACCCTAGGAATGATTTAACCTCTGTGGGATTCTGCGGAGGTTTTGTTTGTTTGACGGCCTTGACCTTCTTTGTTTCGTCAATTTTGATTCCGTCTTTGGTCAGTATATGTCCCATGAACCTTAGTTCGGTTTTGTTAAACTCACACTTGGATTTGTTGAGTGTTAAGTTACGTTCTCGCAAGCGCGCGAATAGACGTTTCAGAGTCTCGTCGTGCTCAGTCTGGTTTCTCGCAAATACGATTATGTCGTCTGCTATGTTTTTGCAACCAGGAATATCTTGAATTGTGTGTGTATAATTCGTGTGTGTTTCGGGCGCTGAGTTAATCCCGTATAGCAATCGTTTGTATCGGTATAACCCGTTGTGTGACGCAAATGTTGTGATATATCGCGACTTTTCTTCGATTTCTATCTGATGGAAACTTTGTTTAAAATTTAATTTCGAGTACACGACTGAACCGTTCATTTCTTCTAAGTTTCATCGATGTTTGGTCATCGGAAAACGTTCGCGTTGGACAGCTTGTTGGCTTGGCGCATATCTACACAAATCCTGATATCGCCATCCTTTTTCGGTATCGGTACTAAGGCACTAACCATGGAGTTGGGCCGTCGACCTTTTCTATTATGTCCAGTTCTCAAGTTCCTGTAATTTATGCTCAACTTGTTGACGACATTTTAAATGGAATCTTCCGAGCAGTTGTGCTATTGGTTTGACCGATTTATCAATGTGTAGTCGCAACTGAAAATCTTTTAATTTTTCTATACCTGTAAATAGGTCATCGTACGACCTGAAAATATCTGATCATTGTGTCTGTACGTGCAGAGCGTGATGTATCATGCCGACATGCAACAAGCCTAGTTCGGTAGACGTTTGTGACCTAGTAACGGTTTGCTGGTTCCGTTAATGATCTGAAATTCAATGTCGTGCGTTTGGTCAGCGACTGTGACATGCAATTTTGTTTTGTTTTAACCGAATAACTGAATCGGTGTTTTACCACCATATGGGTGTATTTTGGCATCGGACCTGTGTAACGGAGTATCGGCGAGTTTAAGTTGTTCATATGTTCCTCGGTCAATAGCATTGACAGACGAACCAGAATCAATCAAAACAGTAGTAGTAAGGGAGTCAAAATGATACCACCTACCCACCACCCCCGAAAATCAAAAAATTGGTTAACGAGGAAAATTGGGTCTCCCGACAGCAAATTTATGAATTTTTGAGAAAATAATTTTGAAAAGAGGAGTCCCAATTATATTGGTAATTGACTTTTGAAAAAAGTCGAAATCATTCATGTAAGTACAATAGTTTATATTCCTCATTTTTCTTCTCCGATATAGCTAATTTATTTATTTCGCAGATCAGCAACTAATTCTACCAGCTCTAGTCTACCACGTTCACCTTTAGCCACCTGACAGCGTAGTTGCTTATGTCTACAAAGAGTTTGGGCACTAACGAATTTACAAGGGCATCTAGGGCATTGAAATTGTGGGGGGACACAAGGAAACTTTCTACGTCTCGCTAGATGCCTTCGTAGATAGTCTTTACACGTAAACGTCTTACAACAAGTCTCACACTCCATTATATGTATATAACCTATGAAATTTATCTGTTCAATTGGACGTGAAAAAAACATTATGTAAATTTTTGACGTCCAATTGAACAGATAAATTTCATAGGTTATACAAAAGTATATATACAAAGTATACAGAAAATATGATAACGCCAGAAACTAGAGCAGAAATAGAAAGTTTGAGAAGAGAAGCCGAATCTCTAGGGATTACTTATAGTACACGGTTGAGAGTTAGGGGGTTGACAAAGCTGATAAATGCCACAAAGAATGAGGCGTTTATGAAGCGGTTTACCCGCGCCTATAAAAGAGGGGCATTTACAAACCTCTCACTAGCGGAGGAAGTTGGTAACAGAATTCAAAAAGAAAGTATTGCGGAGTTAAGGGCTAGTGTAATAAAACCTTCAAGCACCAATATTTGTCCCAAATTAGACACACAGGTGGCCCAATACAAAATAATAAGAAAAAATCTCTCGTTCGCGCGATAGTGGAAAAAGGTGAAGAAATATTGGGGGATCACGATGAAACATTGGAAAAGGTAGAAAATGGAAGACATGGGTAGTTACATTATCCTTTCGTAAAAACATTAACATTAACGAGTCTGAACGCATGTCCGAGAAACTCGCTCCGTATCTAACAACCAATTTTTATTTGAGATATTCATATTCTTACAAGCTAGAACATATGGAGGAAATTAAAAAATGGAAAACCTGTAACTATAATAATGCACAAAAATTTTCGGTGGTTAGCGAACCACTATCATCAATGAAAACCGTTAAAAAATGGCTGTCAGATAAGGAGCAAACACGAATAATGTAGGATTAAAATAGACAGACCGAATACAAAGTGGTAAGTTTTGTAAGATGGGTAGAGGTTTTCGTAAAGCTAATACAGGGTAGTAGGGGAAAAGATTTGGGACTACAATCCAAAGAAGCAGCAGGAGGAGAACTTCCAGAATGGCTGAAGAATAAAAAAGGTATGTATTCTTTAGATAAGTATAATTGACGACCTTTGTCTGTTCAGGTGTCTAGCTATGCATATGACAGATAAAAGACCCGACAGATGTACAGAAAAGGCGAAAGAACTTAGTAAGCAATATTTTGGTAGTAATGTGGTTTCACCAATTCCTTTTTCAGATCTGAAAAAGGTTGAAGAGTTTTTTAAAATCGGTATAGAAGTATACTCAACCCACCGAATGTAACGTATGGTGGTTGAAAAAGGTACCGGCGCACTATAAGGCAATAGGTAATAAACCAATGACAATAGGACTGTTTAATAATCACGATTTCATTTCTAATAAAAAACCTTAAAAATTCCTATCTAAAATTTACGCCTGCGATAATTGCAAGCAGAAATTCACGAAGCGAGTAATATGAAGAGACACGGACCAAAATGTATGAAAGGTGAGACAAAAGTAGTATGTGATGGTAATTATTTAGAGCGCCCGCGTTCGTCGTTCGAGAAAGCGTTCTACCCAAAAACCCAAAAAAAGTTCTAACAGTTATGGGGCGATCGATTGGATGTACTCTGTGGAAAAGCGCGAGGGAATTCACATTCACCACAACGAACAGTGTGGTCACGGGGGTGAAAGATGGATTTTAGGAGCTCCAATAGATGGATACTGTCCAGAAACCAATACCGTATATCAATATCACGGCTGTTACTGGCACGGGTGTGAGATTCATGCAAAGCATAGAAAAGAAGAACGCGCATCCACTATGAGAAGAGATACACTTATTAGAAGAAGCAAAGAATTCAACCTAGTAGTTATGTGGAATGCGAATTTCAAAGAACTGGTAAAGACATAAAGATCGGTTGCGACACTACTCTTTATCCATATCAGATAGTATACGATTTTGAGGCATATCTCAACCCAGAATTTGAAACTCTCGGTAATAATCTAGAGTACGAAGCCGAGCACGTTCCGGTAAGCGTTAGTATAGGAGATAATTTCTCAGGAACAGTAACTCATATTTGTGATAAAGATCCCGCAAAACTTATAGAAATATTCGTAGAAGATTTGAAAGTCAGGGGAAAAGCTATAAGAGAAGAAGTGGTGGTCAAGATATGGGTTTAATACAGAACATTTACGTAAAAACCAAATCGCCAAGATCGAACAGTGGATAGAGCAAGTACCGGTTATAGGTTTTAACAGCAGTAAGTACGATATAAACATTAATAAAGAAATACCTAGTAGGCGAACTGGCATCAACAACAAAGAAAGTAATGGTCGGAAAACGTGCAAACGCAACAATATTTCTATTTACTCCAGAGTTTAGATTTCTTGATGTAATACTTTATCTAGGACCCGGTGTAAGTTACGATAGTTGGATAAAAGCCTACGAATGCAAAGGACAGAAATCTTTCTTTCCTTATGAGTGGTTCGATTCTCCAGACAAACTGGATTACCCAGGACTACCGGATATAGAGAATTAGTATTCCAAACTATCTGGGAAAATGTTACTAGCAAGAGTCTAACTGTGGAACTGTGTATCCGCCGATACGCATTCCGGTGAAACGGGAATGTTGGGTGCGCATTTAGTGGAAGCGCTGTGGAACTGTGTATCCGAGGTGGAAGTGTACGCGCGAGCGATGGAAGTGCTGCACCCGCGGGTGCACCTTCGGTGGAACGTGGAATGTCGTGGAACGGTGGAAGTGTGTCCATGTGTACACATTCGCTGGAAGTGCAATGTCGTGGAACGGTGGAAGTGTGTCCATGTGTACACATTCGCTGGAAGCGTCGGTGATTGGTCGTGAACGGTGGGAAAGTGCACCCATGTGTACACATTCGCTGGAAGCGTCGGTGATTGGTCGTGAACGGTGGGAAAGTGCACCCATGTGTACACATTCGCTGGAAGCGTCGGTGATTGGTCGTGAACGGTGGGAAAGTGCACCCACGTGTAGATCGAATGAGATCACATGGAAACGAGGGCAAGTCGAGCGTGGTTAGACTCCTTCCGTGGCCGAGAGGCCAGAGACTTGTGTTTTGCCGGAAAAAAAATAGAGTCGTTCCGTGGCCGAGAGGCCAGAGTGAAAAATGTTGGAAAATAAATAGAGTCGTTCCGTGGCCGAGAGGCCAGATGTTGTCTCGCTGGGCCGCTCTGTTCATTCAGTGGTTAGCCTGGTGCTTGGCTAGAGACTTGTGTTTTTGCCGGAAAAAAAACAGAGTCGTTCCGTGGCCGAGAGGCCAGATGTTGTCTCGCTGGGCCGCTCTGTTCATTCAGTGGTTAGCCTGGTGCTTAGCCTGGTGCATGGCCGATAAAAAAACAGAGTCGTTCCGTGGCCGAGAGGCCAGATGTTGTCTCGCTGGGCCGCTCTGTTCATTCAGTGGTTAGCCTGGTGCTTGGCTAGAGACTTGTGTTTTTGCCGAAAAAAAAACAGAGTCGTTCCGTGGCCGAGAGGCCAGAGGAAAAAAAAATTGGAAAAATAAACAGAGTCGTTCCGTGGCCGAGAGGCCAGATGTTGTCTCGCTGGGCCGCTCTGTTCATTCAGTGGTTAGCCTGGTGCTTAGCTAGAGACTTGTGTTTTTGCCGGAAAAAAAACAGAGTCGTTCCGTGGCCGAGAGGCCAGAGGAAAAAAAATTGGGAAAATAAACGGAGTCGTTCCGTGGCCGAGAGGCCAGATGTTGTCTCGCTGGGCCGCTCTGTTCATTCAGTGGTTAGCCTGGTGCTTGGCTAGAGACTTGTGTTTTTGCCGGAAAAAAAACAGAGTCGTTCCGTGGCCGAGGGGCCAGACGGAAAATGAGCGGAGTGAGACCCGACAGACCAGTTGTGGAAATGTGTACCTACAGCAACACATTGGCGTGAAGAGGGAAACACAGAGGCCGATGTGCCTCGAGGAGGCAAGTCATCAACACCTGCTATATTTGAGAGAGGCGACTGCGGAACATGCAGCCAGCGCTGGCTGCCTGCATGGTGCCTTACCGGTTTGGTAGTTCTCCCGCAGACTGCGGTCGTGCGAGATGTGGAATAGCTCGATGTATTTCCGTCTTGTTCGGGTGCCGCTAGCACTGGCATTAAAGTCGTCGCCGGGTCGCACGCACGCGCTGTCCTCCATCGGTCGGCACGCGCTGTCGTCCAAAGCGACGCGAAACGGATAGAGGGTCCCGAGAAGAGAGTCGCTGTAGATAGGATTCCGTAGATACGATAATCCGAGGAGAATCAGCCAGCAGCCAGCTAGCCAGGATAGCGGGTCCCGAGAAGTGAGTCGCTCGGTGGGTCATTCCGTAGATACGATAACGGAGAATCAGCCAGCAGGTCGGTATACAGCATGCGCGGGGCATGCATGCATACCTTGTCTAATGTTCTGTTTGTCTGTTTTCAGTAAAACATGAATAAACGCAGTAAACAGAATAAGCAAGCGATGTTGGAGGCAGCGGGGGTCATTGACCACACGGTGACGGGGGGAGAAGACGCGTGGTCTACGTTGCCCGACCTCACCTTCACCGAACCGGCTCGGCGCAGAAAGAGAAGTATGTACAGTAAAGCAATTATTGTGTTCCTTCGCAAATACGTAGCGGTGCAAGGTAAGAGTAGTAGGTGTCGTCGCCAATGATCAGAGAAACGTGCTGAAAAAGTTTGGTCTGACCTGTATGCCGTGTATGCCGTGCAATTTCTAAATTGGTTCTTCATTGCTCTTCAGAAGACGTGAAGCGCAAGCGGAAGCGGAAGAGGGTGAGGATGAGGCGGGAGGTGCCGGAGGATGACGAGGACAGTGGTAAGTTGATTTCTTCTCACAGCATCTCATCGTATCTGTGTGTACTTGCCTGTCTTTGGTGTTGCAAGTTTGTGTGCCTTGTAATTGCAGAGGCCCAGCAGCACCGAGCAGAGCACCGAGCAGAGCACCGAGCAGAGCACCGAGCAGAGCACCGAGCAGAGCACCGAGCAGACACCGAGGCAGAGCACCGAGCAGACCGAGCAGAGCACCGAGCAGAGCACCGAGCAGACACCGAGGCAGAGCACCGAGCAGAGCACCGAGCAGAGCACCGAGCAGACACCGAGGCAGAGCACCGAGCAGACCGAGCAGAGCACCGAGCAGAGCACCGAGCAGACACCGAGGCAGAGCACCGAGCAGAGCACCGAGCAGAAAGAGAGGAGGCGAGGTAAGTGGATGCGTTATTTCAACAATCTTCTTCTCGCTTCTTACCGCTGGTACGCCGAACCCGTAAAATGACTCTGTCATTTTGAGCCCGTAACTTTGTGTGCCTCGTAATTGCAGAAGCCAAGCTGAAGGCGAAGGTGAAACCGAAAAGGAAGCACAGAAAGAGGGATAAGCTGAGTGCCCGCGATCAGTCGCCAACCGGCAAGCGACCCGCCGAGGGACCTGCCGCCTGCCGGTCGTCGCCGTCGCCGCCGTGTTCGCCACCACCGCCACCGCCACCGCCACCGCCACCGCCACCGTCGGAGCGCCGCGATCGCTCGCCTCCCCGGTGCAGGCAAATGAAAGGCAATTGTAAGTATGACTCTGCCATTTTGAGCCAGTAAAATGACTCTGTCATTTTGAGCCCGTAAAATAACTCTGCCATGCCGTCTAGCCGTCTTACCGTGTAACCGTTGCTTTGTCCGCTGTTGTAGCCACTGAAGCGCCCTGGAAGGGCAAGAGACCTGCCGCCTGCCGGTCGTCGCCGTCGCAGCCGTCTTCGCCACCACCGCCACCGCCGATGGAGCGCCGCGATCACTCGCCTTCTTCGCCGTCACCACCGAAGAAGAGGCGGGGGGGTTGTGTGAGAGAGGGTGCGCCAGAGGCGTCAATATTGTCGTCGGTGGCTCCGTTTGAGGGAGCAGCTGGTCCCGGCTGGCAGACGTCTGTTGCTCGCGGTACGTCCCACGCACCCGAGCGACTGGCCTATGCGGGCCGAGCCAGCTCTCCTGCGGCCGGTTCCGCCGCCGGCCTGATGGGCGCGCCGAGTGCAAGTGGCTCGCCGCGCCGCTCGTTTCCTTCAGTGAGCTCTCCAATGGATAGCGAGACACTGAGCGCCATCGCAGCGGCGTTGGGTCCCGGAAAGTTACGGGACGCATTCCGCGCATCACTCTGCGGTGATGGAGGAGGACTTGTGTTTTTCTCGGATACACGCGTGGCGAGTGACCATGATACTAGTGGCCAGAGTCGGCAGGCCCCACGCTCCACGATCCGTAAGTCTACGGGGAGTGACGCTGCGGGTGTGGAGCATTCCGCCGACTCCAGCATGCATGAGGAGCGTGCCGACAGCGAGTCGGACCACCCGTCTGACTCGACATGCTCGGCGCACTCGGGTGGCAACGACGCTGCTGTCGTCGCTCATGTGCGAAAGACGCGTGCGAAAGTGACCGCTGAACAGAAACAGCACCGCCGCACGTACAAGGTTCACCCGTGTCCCGTACCAGGCTGCGCTGCTTCCGTTCAGCGCTTGCGTCGTCATCTGATGAGCCGCACGCATCGGATGACCGCAGATGTGGCTGTGCGTACGATCAAGGCCGCCCACTCGAGAAGGCGGGTGGGTAAGGCGCGCGCTGCATTGCCGTGCCCGTTCACGGCCGCGGACGGGACGCAATTCAGCACCCGCACTACGCGCCTCGATCAGCACATGCTCAGCAAGCACGATGCCAATCCGAAGGACGTTACCGTCCGGGCCGATTGGTATCGTCGGGCTAGCGCCATCCAGATGGCGGCGCCGGGCGGAGAACGAGCGCGTTGTGCGAGAAGTAGAGCGTGATACTGTAGACCACACGCACCAAGTAGTTCACGCGTACTGTCAGTGGCTCGCGGGTCGTGCGAGCGGCTGCAAGTCGACGCAAAAGACCGTGGCATTACATCGCTCGGCTCTGCAGAGGATTCTCCCGCTAGTGTCCGCTCGTACGATCCGGGAGTTCCCTGTCAGCTTGACTGCCGATGGCAGCGGCATCATCGATAGCCTACTTCATTCTGGCCAGTTGCGTGGCAAGACTCTGCAGACTTATCTGGCTGCAGTCAAAAAGTTCTTCGCATTTCTGTCGACGTCCGAGGCGTGGCGTGACCTGATCGGTGTCCAGCATGAGTACGTCTTGCAGGCCATGACGGCCACTGCTCATGCCATTCGGTCACTGCTGCACGACATAAACCGAGAATTCGTTGCCGATGCAGCCCGAGCGGGGCGGGAGGCAACTCCGGTCTTGTCAGCCCATCACATAGATGGGTTTCTGTCTTCGGGGACATTCGCTGATGCCGTTGCCCTTGCAGAGCGCGCCGAAAACGAACAATTACTCCCGCGGGAGCTGTGCGAAGTACGGGACACGCTGTATCTGGCCGTTCTGTTGGAGTCGATCGGACGGGCGGGTGATCCCAACTGCCTTACTCAAGGGCTGGCGAACGACCTAGTGCGTCGTCTCCAGGCTTCACCCGTGAGCCTCTGACGGTGGTCGTTGATGGAGGGAAGGTCGCGAAGTTTGGTGCTAAAAACCACCATCACGATCACAAGCTCCGTATCATCCCTCTTTCTCGCCTACAGCAGGTGGGTTCGCCGTCAGTTTGCTACGGCCGTTCCGATGACACGTCCGCCTTTTTTCCCTCAGTCCTCTGGCCAGTAGGCGATACACTTTTAATCAATCCGCCGTCTCTAAGTTGTATCGTCGCCCTTGGGAGAGATACGCCCGTGAGCTCGGTGGTTCGCTCGTGTTGCCAGACCTAACCGCGACTGGTAACCGACGGCTTAACGTGACGTTGGAACGCGAGAGTGATGCCGGTCCCTCAAGTCGCGTGGATCTGGCTGCTGCCATGGGTCACTCTGTGGCCACTGCAGACCGGTACTACGACCGGTCAGTCGCGATACACACGATTAGAGCGGAGCGGGCGCGACCACGTCCGCTATTGTCCGTCGGGGGCTAGCCGCGGAGAGTACGACAGCAGACTGGGCTGCTGTGCGCATGGGACGTACAGCGGCTGGCTCTGACGACGATGATGAAGCGCTCGGTGGCGATACTGACGGCGAGGTCCACGGCGTCGTCCCACCAAGCCCGCCGGCGGCACCGAGCCAGTCTGTGTCGCTACCGTCACTGCAGAGTCGACAGACCGCCGGGGCAGTGTACCGCGGATCGCCGATGTGGAGGTTCAGCCAGAGCGCCCGATGACCCGCAAGGTTGGCAAGACCGTTTTCTTCCGCAGCCTTGCTGCAGATAACGCTCTTCTCAGCCAAGTGATGACTCGGGAGGTCATGGCTGAGTTTCGCAACAGCGCTCGGTATAGAAAGACGGTCGCTGCCGGTCGGATCGCTAGCTTGGGATTCAAGGAACTCCGTGCAATCCTGACTAGCGCTCGCATTGCAGGAAATTCGGAGGCCGGTTTGCTGTTGGACGCCTACGTCAACAGCCATCAGGAAGAGGTCCTGAGGAGTCGGGCCGCTACTCTGAGCCGGCACTTACCGTCGTCTCCCAGCCACGGTGCCGACTCCCCAGGAAGCTCCTCCTCGACCTGAAGACTGTGTGCGTAGGAGTCCGGCCGTCTTTTTTATGCCTGGCCCGTGCGTACTGGCGCACAATTTAGGCCCTTCTGTATATTCACTTATGTGTAACATTGTACAACAACCTGCTGCTTGCAGTGTGTGCGGTCGAGGTGCGAAAGAGCGAGAGAGAATTTATTGTACATATTATTTATTGTATTCGGTTTATTTATTGTACTGTGATTGTCAAACTATTTATTTCATGTACCCATCTGTGATACTTATTGAGAATGCATTCATGTAAATATGTAGATAATAAGCCAACTGTGATATAGATTCCACTTTGTAAAATAGTTAATTATAATGCATTCATGTAAACATGTACATAATAAGCCAACTGTGATATTCATTGCACTTTGTAAATAGAATAGTGAATTATAATGCATTCATGTAAATATGTAGATAATAAGATATTCATTCGACTTTGCAAATAGTTTGACTGCATGTAAATAGTTGATGTAAACATGTAAATACTTCTCCATTCCGTGGCCGAGGGGCCACAGTGTGTTCGCCCAGAGTCGTTCCGTGGCCGAGGGGCCACAGTGTGATCGCTCAGTCGTTCCGTGGCCGAGGGGCCACATTGTGTTCGCTCAGAGTCGTTCCGTGGCCGAGAGGCCAGAGAGAAAAATGTTGGAAAATAAACAGAGTCGTTCCGTGGCCGAGAGGCCAGAGAGAAAAATGTTAGAGTCGTTCCGTGGCCGAGAGGCCAGAGGGATTTTTTTTTAAAATAAACATAAACAGAGTTGTGTTGAGACGCTCTGTTCCTTCAGTGGTTAGCCTGGTGCTTGAGCCTGAGTCGTTCCGTGGCCGAGAGGCCAGAGTCGTTCCGTGGCCGAGGGACCACAGTGCGTTCGCTCAGAGTCGTTCCGTAGTGCGTTCGCAGAGGCCACAGTGTTTTCGCTCAGTCGTTCCGTGGCCGAGGGGCCACAGAGTCGTTCCGTGGCCGAGAGGCCACAGTGTTTTCGCTCAGTCGTTCCATGGCCGAGGGGCCACAGAGTCGTTCCGTGGCCGAGAGTTCCGGCACCGGGCCCCATTCCGCCGCCGAGAAGCCCGAGAGAGACCAGCAATCGTCGCGACTGCACAGAACTCCATTCCGTGGCCGACCGACCACAGAGCGGCACGCTGCATTACGAGCCGTTCCGTGGCCGAGCGACCAGACAGACCAGTTGCGGTGGTTGGTTTCGCGAAGCACGATCGGCACGGGGCCCCATTCCACCGCCGAGAAGCCCGAGAGAGACCAGAATCGTCGCGGTCACTGCACAGAACTCCATTCCGTGGCCGACCGACCACAGAGCGTCACACTGCATTACGAGCCGTTCCGTGGCCGAGCGACCAGACAGACCAGTTGCGGTTGTTGGTTTCGCGAAGCACGATCGGCACCGGGCCCCATTCCGCCGCCGAGAAGCCCGAGAGAGACCAGCCGTCGTCGCCACTGCACAGAACTCCATTCCGTGGCCGACCGACCACAGAGCGGCACACCGCATTACGAGCCGTTCCGTGGCCAAGCGACCAGACAGACCAGTTGCGGTTGTTGGTTTTGCGAAGCACGATCGCCACCGGGCCCCATTCCGCCGCCGAGAAGCCCGAGAGAGACCAGCCGTCGTCGCCACTGCACAGAACTCCATTCCGTGGCCGACCGACCACAGAGCGGCACACAGCATTACGAGCCGTTCCGTGGCCGAGCGACCAGACAGACCAGTTGCGGTGGTTGGTTTCGCGAAGCACGATCGGCACGGGGCCCCATTTCAGCCCGTTAAATGCCGCCTGTGGCCTCTCGGCCACGGAACGACTCGAGCTACAACGGTGCGGCCTCACGGCGACTCTGAAAATTTTCAGCCCGTTAAATGCCGCCTGTGGCCTCTCGGCCACGGAACACTCGAAGCACAACGGTGCGGCCACACGGCGACTCTGAAAATTTTTTTCAGCATTAAATGCCGCCTGTGGCCTCTCGGCCACGGAACCTCGACTACACGGTGCGGCCTCAACGGCGACTCTGAAAATTTTAGCCTTTTAAATGCCGCCTGTGGTCTCTCGGCCACGGACGACTACGAGCTACAACGGTGCGGCCTCACGGCGACTCTGAAAATTTTCAGCCCTTTAAATGCCGCCCCTGTGGCCTCTCGCCACGGAACGACTCGAGCTTCAACGGTGCGGCTTCACGGCGACTCTGAAAATTTTCAGCCCGTTAAATGCCGCCTGTGGCCGGTCATAACGGCCACGGATGAACGACTCCGAGCTACAACGGTGCGGCCTCACGGCGACTCTGAAAAGTTTCAGCCCGTTAAATGCCGCCTGTGGCCTCTCGGCCACGGAACGACTCGAGCTACAACGGTGCGGCCTCACGGCGACTCTGAAAATTTTCAGCCCGTTAAATGCCGCCTGTGGCCTCTCGGCCACGGAACGACTCGAGCTACAACGGTGCGGCCTCACGGCGACTCTGAAAATTTTCAGCCCGTTAAATGCCGCCTGTGGCCTCTCGGCCACGGAACGACTCGAGCTACAACGGTGCGGCCTCACGCGACTCTGAAAATTTTCAGCCCGTTAAATGCCGCCTGTGGCCTCTCGGCCACGGAACGACTCGAGCTACAACGGTGCGGCCTCACGGCGACTCTGAAAATTTTCAGCCCGTTAAATGCCGCCTGTGGCCTCTCGGCCACGGAACGACTCGAGCTACAACGGTGCGGCTTCACGGCGACTCTGACAATTTTCAGCCCGTTAAATGCCGCCTGTGGCCTCTCGGCCACGGAACGACTCGAGCTACAACGGTGCGGCCTCACGGCGACTCTGAAAATTTTCAGCCCGTTAAATGCCGCCTGTGGGCCTCTCGGCCACGGAACGACTCGAGCTACAACGGTGCGGCCTCACGGCGACTCTGATCAGTTTTCAGCCTTAAATGCCGCTTGTGGCCTCTCGGCCACGGAACGACTCGAGCTACAACGGTGCGGCCTCACGGCGACTCTGAAAAGTTTCAGCCCGTTAAATGCCGCCTGTGGCCTCTCGGCCACGGAACGACTCGAGCTACAACGGTGCGGCCTCACGGCGACTCTGAAAAGTTTCAGCCCGTTAAAATGCCGCCTGTGGCCTCTCGGCCACGGAACGACTCGAGCTACAACGGTGCGGCCTCACGGCGACTCTGAAAATTTTCAGCCCGTTAAATGCCGCCTGTGGCCTCTCGGCCACGGAACGACTCTGACAATTTTAGAGCAATTACACAGTGTGGCCTCTCGGTCACGGAGTGATTCGAGCTACAACGGTGAGGCCTCACGGCGACTCTGAAAATGTTCAGCCCGTTAAATGCCGCCTGTGGCCTCTCGGCCACGGAACGACTCGAGCTACAACGGTGCGGCCTCACGGCGACTCTGAAAATTGTCAGCCCGTTAAATGCCGCCTGTGGCCTCTCGGCCACGGAACGACTCGAGCTACAACGGTGCGGCCTCACGGCGACTTTGAAAATTTTCAGCCCGTTAAATGCCGCCTGTGGACTCTCGGCCACGGAACGACTCGAGCTACAACGGTGCGGCCTCACGCGACTCTGAAAATTTTCAGCCCGTTAAATGCCGCCTGTGGCCTCTCGGCCACGGAACGACTCTGACAATTTTAGAGCAATTACACAGTGTGGCCTCTCGGCCACGGAACGACTCGAGCTACAACGGTGCGGCCTCACGGCGACTCTGAAAATTTTCAGCCCGTTAAATGCCGCCTGTGGCCTCTCGGCCACGGAACGACTCGAGCTACAACGGTGCGGCCTCACGGCGACTCTGAAAATTTTCAGCCCGTTAAATGCCGCCTGTGGCCTCTCGGCCACGGAACGACTCGAGCTACAACGGTGCGGCCTCACGGCGACTTTGAAAATTTTCAGCCCGTTAGTTATGCCGCCTGTGGCCTCTCGGCACGGAACGACTCGAGCTACAACGGTGCGGCCTCACGGCGACTCGAAAATGAAAATTTTCAGCCGTTAAATGCCGCCTGTGGCCTCTCGGCCACGAAACGACTCTGACAATTTTAGAGCAATTACACAGTGTGGCCTCTCGGCCACGGAACGACTCGAGCTACAACGGTGCGGCCTCACGGCGACTCTGAAAATTTTCAGCCCGTTAAATGCCACCTGTGGCCTCTCGGCCACGGAATCGACTGGAGCTACAACGGTGCGGCCTCACGGCGACTCTGAAAAATTTTCAGACCCGTTAAATGCCGTCTGTGGCCTCTCGGCCACGGAACGACTCGAGCTACAACGGTGCGGCTCACGGCGACTCTGAAAATTTTCAGCCCGTTAAATGCCGCCTGTGGCCTCTCGGCCACGGAACGACTCGAGCTACAACGGTGCGGCCTCACGGCGACTCTGAAAATTTTCAGCCGTTTAAATCCGCCTTGGAAATGCCAGGAACGATCGAGCTACAACGGTGCGGCCTCACGGCAACTGTATTTTCAGCGTGATGCCGCCGTGGCCTCAATCGGCCACGAACGATCTGATATTTAATCATACACAGTGTGGCCTCTCGGCCACGGAGTGATTCGAGCTACAACGAGTCGTTCCGTGGCCGAGAGGCCAGAGGGATTTTTTTTAAAAATAAACATAAACAGAGTTGTGTTGAGACGCTCTGTTCCTTCAGTGGTTAGCCTGGTGCTTGAGCCTGAGTCGTTCCGTGGCCGAGAGGCCAGAGTCGTTCCGTGGCCGAGGGACCACAGTGCGTTCGCTCAGAGTCGTTCCGTAGTGCGTTCGCTCAGAGTCGTTCCGTGGCCGAGAGGCCAGAGTCGTTCCGTGGCCGAGGGGCCAGAGTCGTTCCGTGGCCGAGAGGCCAGAGAGAAAAATGTTGGAAAATAAACAGAGTCGTTCCGTGGCCGAGAGGCCAAAGGGATTTTTTTGCGGTGGTTGGTTTCGCGAAGCACGATCGGCACCGGGCCCCATTCCGCCGCCGAGAAGCCCGAGAGAGACCAGCCGTCGTCGTCACTGCACAGAACTCCATTCCGTGGCCGACCGACCACAGAGCGGCACACAGCATTACGAGCCGTTCCGTGGCGACGCACTTGACGCCAGTTGCGGTTGTTGGTTTCGCAACACGATCGGCAGGGCCCCATTCGCCGAGCCGAAGCCCGAGAGACCAGCCTTCGTCGCCACTGCACAGAACTCCATTCCGTCGCGACCACAGAGCGGCACAGCATTACGAGCCTTCGTGGCGAGACCAGACAGACCAGTTGCGGTGGTTGGTTTCGCGAAGCACGATCGGCACCGGGCCCCATTCCGCCGCCGAGAAGCCCGAGAGAGACCAGCCTCGTCGCCACTGCACAGAACTCCATTCCGTGGCCGACCGACCACAGAGCGGCACACCGCATTACGAGCGGTTCCGTGGCCGAGCGACCAGACAGACCAGTTGCGGTGGTTGGTTTCGCGAAGCACGATCGGCACCGGGCCCCATTCCGCCGCCGAGAAGCCCGAGAGAGACCAGCCGTCGTCGCCACTGCACAGAACTCCATTCCGTGGCCGACCGACCACAGAGCGTTACACTGCATTACGAGCCGTTCGTGGCCAGCGACCAGTACGACCAGTTGCGGTGGGGTTGGTTTCCGTCGGACGACGCAGGGGCCCCTTCCACGCCGAGAAGCCAAGAGAGACCAGAATTCGTCGCGTTGACAGTTCCATTCCGTGGCGACCGACCACAGAGCGGACGCTGATTACGACCGTTCCGTGGCGAGCGGGACCAGACACCGTTCGGTTGTTGGGTTTCGCGAGCACGATCGGACCGGGCCCCATTCCGCCGCCGAGAAGCCCGAGAGAGACCAGCTGTCGTCGCCACTGCACAGAACTCCATTCCGTGGCCGACCGACCACAGAGCGGCACACAGCATTACGAGCCGTTCCGTGGCCGAGCGACCAGACAGACAAGTTGCGGTGGTTGGTTTCGCGAAGCACGATCGGCACGGGGCCCCATTCCACCGCCGAGAAGCCCAAGAGAGACCAGCAATCGTCGCGACTGCACAGAACTCCATTCCGTGGCCGACCGACCACAGAGCTGCACGCTGCATTACGAGCCGTTCCGTGGCCGAGCGACCAGACAGACCAGTTGCGGTTGTTGTTTCGCGAGCACGATCGCCATCCGGCCCCGCCACCAATTCCGCCGCCGAGAAGCCCGAGAGAGACCAGCTGTCGTCGCCACTGCACTAGAACTCCATCTGTGGCCGACCAGACCACAGAGCGGCACACGAGCATTACGAGCCGTTCCTGTGGCGAGCGACCAGACAGACCAGTTGCGGTGGTTGGTTTCGCGAAGCACGATCGGCACCGGGCCCCATTCCGCCGCCGAGAAGCCCGAGAGAGACCAGCTGTCGTCGCCACTGCACAGAACTCCATTCCGTGGCCGACCGACCACAGAGCGGCACACAGCATTACGAGCTGTTCCGTGGCCGAGCGACCAGACAGACCAGTTGCGGTGGTTGGTTTCGCGAAGCACGATCGGCACGGGGCCCCATTCCACCGCCGAGAAGCCCGAGAGAGACCAGCAATCGTCGCGCCCGCCCGAGCCCTTCACCTGAGTGGGGGTAGCTATCTGTCCTCGTCGTCTCGAGGGCAGCAGCGCCATCTCGGCGCGAGTTTCAAAGAGCGTTGTCCGTGCGTCCCCCTTGACGCACGACCGTCGCCCCCGCCAGACCCGTTTTCCATTGCGATCTTGACTGCTTTTTGACTGCTTCGAGAGAGGTGGGGTCTTTACGCTCTCGCGTGTCTACCCCCGGTGAGGCCTGCCTGAAGGCCGCACTAAGAGGATATTGTGGAGGGATAGACTTGTCGTCTCTTTGCTTTGTTTTTGGACCTCTCGAAGGTGGGGTGTTTACGCTCTCGCGTGTCCACCCCAGTGACGTCTGCCTGCCTGCCTGCCTGCCTGCCTGCCTGCCTGCCTGCCTGCCTGCCTGCCTGCTGCTGCCTTGCGGTGTTTGTTTGACCTCTTTGGTTCTTCGAGAGAGGTGGGGTCTTTACGCTCTGGCGTTTCTACCCCCAGTGACACCTGCCCTCTTTGCGGTGTTTTTTTTACCTCTCTTAGTGCATTGCACTCACTTGGTTCTTCGAGAGAGGTGGGGTCTTTACGCTCGCGCGTGTCCACCCCAGTTACGCCTGCCTGCAGGACGAAACTAAATCACCTGAGTGGGGGTAGCTGGCTTGTCTACCCCCAGTGACACCTGCCCTCTTTGCGGTGTTTTTTTTACCTCTCTTAGTGCATGCATGTTGCACTCACTTGGTTCTTCGAGAGAGGTGGGGTCTCTACGGTCTGGCGTTTCTACCCCCAGTGACACCTGCCCTCTTTGCGGTGTTTTTTTTACCTCTCTTAGTGCATTGCACTCACTTGGTTCTTCGAGAGAGGTGGGGTCTTTACGCTCGCGCTTGTCCACCCCAGTTACGCCTGCCTGCAGGACGAAACTAAATCACCTGAGTGGGGGTAGCTGGCTTGTCTACCCCCAGTGACACCTGCCCTCTTTGCGGTGTTTTTTTTTTGACCTCTCTTAGTGCATGCATGTTGCACTCACTTGGTTCTTTGAGAGAGGTGGGGTCTTTACGCTCTCGCGTGTCCACCCCAGTTACGCCTGCCTGCGCACTAAATCGACTGGCTAGGGCGCCCGCCCGAGCCCTTCACCTGAGTGGGGGTAGCTACCTGTCCTCGTCGTCTCGAGGGCAGCAGCGTCATCTCGGCGCGAGTTTCAAAGAGCGTTGTCCGTGCGTCCCCCTTGACGCACGACCGCCGCCAGACCCGTTTTCCATTGCGATCGTGACTGCTTCGAGAGAGGTGGGGTCTTTACGCTCTCGTGTGTCTACCCCCAGTGAGGCCTGCCTGAAGGCCGCACTAAGAGGATATTGTGGAGTGAATGACTTGTCGTCTCTTTGCGGTATTTTTACCAGTGACGCTTGCCGTGAGGCGGCACTAAGAGGATATTGTGGAGGGATAGACTTGTCGTCTCTTTGCTTTGTTTTTGGACCTCTCGAAGGTGGGGTGTTTACGCTCTCGCGTGTCCACCCCCAGTGACGCCTGCCTGCAGGCCGAACTAAATCGACTGGATAGGGCGCCCGCCCGAGCCCTTCACCTGAGTGCTCTGGCTTGGTAGCTACCTGTCCTTGTCGTCTCGAGGGCAGCAGCGTCATCTCGGCGCGAGTTTCAAAGAGCGTTGTCCGTGCGTCCCCCTAGACGCACGACCGCCGCCTTCCATTGCGATCGTGACTGCTTCGAGAGAGGTGGGGTCTTTACGCTCTCGCGTGTCTACCCCCAGTGAGGCCTGCCTGAAGGCCGCACTAAGAGGATATTGTGGAGTGAATGACTTGTCGTCTCTTTGCGGTGTTTTTACCAGTGACGCTTGCCGAGGCGGCACTAAGAGGATATTGTGGAGGGATAGACTTGTCGTCTCTTTGCTTTGTTTTTGGACCTCTCAAAGGTGGGGTGTTTACGCTCTCGCGTGTCCACCCCAGTGACGCCTGCCTGCAGGCCGAACTAAATCGACTGGCTAGGGCGCCCGCCCGAGCCCTTCACCTGAGTGGGGGTAGCTAGCTCTCCTCGTCGTCTCGAGGGCAGCAGCGTCATCTCGGCGCCAGTTTCAAAGAGCGTTGTCCGTGCGTCCCCCTTGACGCACGACCGTCGCCCCCGCCGCCAGACCCGTTTTCCATTGCGATCTTGACTGCTTCGAGAGAGGTGGTCTTGACCGCCAGACCCGTTTTCGATATTGACTGTGTCCGTTATAAAGGCGACATGGTGAGCATGGCATACACACCGTACCTTGTAAAGGCTTGACTTACCTTCGAGAGAGCGAGAGCGAGAGCGAGTCGGCTCCGTGGTCAGACGTTTTCGATATTCCCGTTTTCGATATTGACTGTGTCCGTTATAAAGGCGACATGGTGAGCATGGCAGACACACCGTACCTTGTAAAGGCTTGACAACCTTCGAGAGCGAGAGCGAGAGCGAGTCGGCCTCCCGTGGTCAGACCCGTTTTCGATATTGACTGTGTCCGTTATAAAGGCGACATGGTGAGTGGCATACAACGTACCTTAGGCTTGACAACCTTCGAGAGCGGAGCGAGAGCGAGTCGGCCTCCCTGGTCAGACCGTTTTGCGATATTGCTTGTCCTTATAAAGGCGACATGGAGATGGCAAGCACACCGTACCTTGTAAAGACTTGACAACCTTCGAGAGCGAGAGCGAGAGCGAGTCGGCCTCCCGTGGTCGCCACCATGTTCGTCCGGCTTCGAGAGAGGTGGGGTCTTTACGCTCTCGCGTGTCTACCTCCAGTGACAAGGATATTGTTGAGGGAAGGACTTGTCGTCTCTTTGCGGTGTTTTTGGACCTCTCGAAGTGCATGTTGCACTTGGTGCTTCGAGAGAGGTGGGGTCTTTACGCTCTCGCGTTTCTACCCCCAGTGACGCCTGCATGAAGGCCGCACTAAGAGGATATTGTGGAGGGAAGGACTTGTCGTCTCTTTGCGGTGTTTTTTGACCTCTCGAAGGCTGGCTGCGACAGTGTTATAATGGCTTGGCTTCTGGCAACCTGCACACTGTGCGCCTTACCGGAGAGGTGGGGTCGCGCGCCGCAGACCCGTTCGCATATTGACTGTGTCCGATTATAAAGGCGACCATGGTGAGCATCGTCGCGAAGCGTCCGACTTTGAAAGCGAGATCGAGTCGGCCTCCCGTGGTCGTCCGTCCGTCCGGCAGGCAGGCACACCGTACCTTGTAAAGGCTTGGCAAACCTTTGATGAGGCGAAGAGTGCATCGCCTCCCGTGGTCGTCCCGTCCAGTGTAAAAGCTTGGACCTTTGAGAGCGAGAGCGAGTCGGCCTCCCGTTGGTCGTCCGTCCTCCGGCAGGCAGGCACGTACGCTTGGCAACCTTTGAGAGCGAGAGGAGTGGGCCTTCCCGGTGGTCGCCCACCATGTTCGGCTGGCACACTGTACCTTGTAAAGGCTTGGCTTGGCAACCAAGTCGAGACGCGGATATAGAGCCACGCTCACACGCTCACACCATTCCGACTCGGATGGAGGCTTTTGTATCGGCGTAAATTCCTCTGCTTATATGGTATTTTCCCAGATGTCCTCGGCGTGTCCGCGGCGATGCGTGATGCTTTCGAGGCGTCTTGAGAGTCCTTGTAGAGTTAGGCACGTTAGTGTTTAGCTTTTGTCTGTCCGTTTCGTTGAAAGTGTGACTTGTTTTCTTGATGTGTCTCGACTCTGTGTTGTCCAGCTTGTCGCGCCTTCGACTATGCACACTGGGACTGCTCCGGCTGGCAACCATTGGAGCACAACGAGAGAGTGTAGTGGAGACCGAGAGCGAGTCGGCCTCCCGTGGTCGTCCGTCCGTCCGGCAGGCAGGCACACCGTACCTTGTAAAGGCTTGGCAACCTTTGAGAGCGAGAGCGAGTCGGCCTCCCGTGGTCGCCACCATGTTCGGCTGGCACACTGTACCTTGTAAAGGCTTGGCTTGGCAACCAAGTCGAGACGCGGATATAGAGCCACGCTCACACGCTCACACCTTCCGACTCGGATGGAGGCTTTTGTATCGGCGTAAATTCCTCTGCTTATATGGTATTTTCCCGATGTCCTCGGCGTGTCCGCGGCGATGCGTGATGCTTTCGAGGCGTCTTGAGAGTCCTTGTAGAGTTAGGCACGTTAGTGTTTAGCCTTTGTCTGTCCGTTTCGTTGAAAGTGTGACTTGTTTTCTTGATGTGTCTCGACTCTGTGTTGTCCAGCTTGTCGCGCCTTCGACTATGCACACTGGGACTGCTCCGGCTGGCAACCATTGGAGCACAACGAGAGAGTGTAGTGGAGACCGAGAGCGAGTCGGCCTCCCGTGGTCGGCACCCTGTCCGTCCCAAATTCTAGCGGCGGCCTGCCCTGGTCGTCTAGAATGTCCCAAGAGAGGGTTCAACAACGGCGGCCTCCCGTGGTCGTCTAGCCGAATGGTTCACAAGAGTCGAGACCACCATCTAAAGCAGGCAGCGCTGGCACTGCCATGAGTATTTGTTCACTAGAGATGGGCATGCATTTTCATGAACCGTTGTCATTGTCTCTTTAGGTGAAAGTGCGATCGTCTCTGTGTGGATGTCCCAACAGAGGGTTCAAAAACGTCGGCCTCCCGTGGCCGTCTACCATGTCCCTCTGAATTATGGTTCCAATGGTTGAAATGGTTCCAGTCCATGGCTTCCGTGGCCGAGAGGCCAGACATTCATTCCGTGGCATTCCGTGGCCGAGGGACCAGAGCTCGAAAATGACAGAGTTATTTTACGGGCTCAAAATGACAAAGTTATTTTACGGGCTCAAATTGACATTCCGTGGCCGAGAGGCCAGACATTCATTCCGTGGCATTCCGTGGCCGAGGGACCAGAGCTCGAAAATGACAGAGTTATTTTACGGGCTCAAAATGGCAGAGTCATTTTATTTGACGGGATCCATTCCGTGGCCGAGAGGCCAATTGGTGTACACGTCGCTCCGAAAGACACTAGAGGGAGACGAAACAGAATTAAGTAAATGTCGTAGAATTTTCGAAGAAAATAATATGAAAACTTTCAGAGATTGGTTGAAATATTATAACGATTTAGATGTAGCACCGTTCCTAGAAGCGGTGGAAAAAATGTGTGAATTTTATAAACACAGAGGTGTGGATATTTTCAAAGATGCGGTAACACTACCTGGAGTAGCTATACAATATTTATTGAGAGGAACCATTAAAGAACAAAAATCTTCAAAGACGAGGATGCTCTATATGCACCAAAAGAAGAAACATACGAAATGATGAAGGACGCTCTAGTTGGCGGTCCATCAATAGTATTTAAACGATATGCAGAAGCTGGTGTTTCAAATATTAGAGTGGGTTCCAAACCGTGCAAGGCTGTTTTGGGGTACGACGCAAACGCGTTATATTTATCTACGTTAAATAAAGAGATGCCGTGTGGGGAGAGAAACTATACACCATATAGATACCCCACATAACCCTAAATTTATTAAAAAGTTTTGTAAAAGAGTTTTATCTGGAGACTGGTTTGGGTTTGCGGAGGTGGATATAGAAGTTCACACAACTTAAAAGATAAGTTTTCTGAAATGTCCCCAATATTATAACACAGAAGTAGAGGTTGATGAATTCCCGCACACATGTTAAAATATTTAAAAGATACTGGCCGAACAAGAGGAGGTGGAAAAAAATTGGTGGGATCTATGACAGCCACTAAAGTATTGCTGTACGCGCCACTGTTGAAATGGTATTTAAAACACGGCCTAGAAATAACTGGAGTTCATCGTGTTATAGATTATATTAGCGGAAAACCATTCGAATGGTTCGCAAAAAGAAGTTACAGCCGCAAGACGAACGGGTGATGTAGAACCAAATAAGAAACCAGTAGCCGACATAATGAAATTATTAGGAAACTCGTGTTGTGGAAAAAATGATAGAGGCAAGGCGGAGAGACATTTAAATACGACATATACACAAAACGAAACCTGTGTTGACAAAGCATTAAGATCTGCATTCTTTGACGATTTGGAAGAGATAGGAGATGCGTACGAAATATCTTCAAGAAAACCCAGGTGTGCAGTAAAGAGACCATTCCATTGTGGAATAGCGGTTTATCAACTAGCTAAATTGAGAATGTTGGAATTTTACTACGAATTTCTTGACAAATACGTAAAAAGAGAAGACTTTGAATTAATACAGATGGATACGGATAGTATGTATATAGGAGTTAGTGGAAAAAACGATAGAGGAATTGATTAGACCTAACTTACTAGACGGGTTTGAAAAAGAAAAAAAGAAATGGTTGGCTTGGGATAAATGGAGCGAAAGAGAGCCCGGACTTTTCAAAATGGAATTTAGCGGAGATAGGGCGATAGCGTTATCTAGTAAGTGTTATTTTGTAGAAAAATGTAATTCTATTAATAAAAACTCTGCGAAAGGAATGTCCAAGAGAACTAACAATTTAAATTGGGATAGATATAAACGAGTACTAAGTGAAACTACAGAAGATGGAAAACACATTATAGATGTAGCACAAAATAGGGGATTTAAAATGAAAGACGGTGTTATGAAAACGTACTGTCAACAAAAATTAGGACTCTCGGCATACTACGATAAAAGACGTGTGTTACCAGACGGAATACATACAGAACCTCTCTAATGATTTATTTAATAATTTTGAAAAAAAAATAAGAAAATTAGCAATCTAAAGACTCTGATGATCGGGGGTAGCTGAGTGTCAGAAGGCACCGCAAGAAGTTCTTCGCGAACAAACCCTCGAGATGGCCCATCATCCAAATAGTAGAGCACGGGCTCATCGGGCTTGGTAATAGATCGATCTAGTGATATACATTGAGAGACCACACGGGATCAGTCGCGCGGCGGCTGCCACCTTCGAGCTCTACCCGGTTGATAGAGGTACCGGACGTCAATATCCGATGGAA
>CM055279.1:62773973-62860295 GCA_029237695.1 Conchocele bisecta | reverse complement strand
GTTATTGCAGATTAACACCAACGTTAAGTTTTGTGACGGACGGACGGATGGACGGACGGACGTTCCTACAAATGGATGCTTATGTGACTAACCTTTTCCTTTGTTCATCCCTATTGTTCTGTAGCCACATAAACCCATTTTTAGCCACATAAAATCACGGAACAATAGAATATTACATAACCTATTGTTCTCCTAGCCACATATGTATCCATTTGTAAGCCCGGACAGACAAGTTTTGGATCCCTATATCCCCGTTTCTTGTTTTCATTGAAAAATATCCAAACACAAATTCCTAAGTCGTTTGACCTTGAGCACAGGCATGGGCTGCATGTGTGGGCTATAGAAAGTGTCAAGCCAATCCAACTTACAGTAACAGAGACAGTAGATACATTGTAGCCAAAAACCTTAACGTAAATCTTGGACAGACAGACAGACAGAAGGACAGGGTGGTGACTACATGTACCACAAATTATTTTTCGCGGTAGAATAAAAATTGTGATTGAAACAATCATTGGTCATGTTCTGTGGAAACCCTGTATTTTCACTGGCAACTCTGGCACAAGCTGGATACTGCGAGAACACATTTTCTCGCCCACCAGGTGCCCGAGACAAGGATATCCATATAGTCACGCCCATGTGAGATTTCCTTGTCTCACCCTACAAATGCAAGCTTGTCCCATATCTAGCAACGGTACATTTTCTAATAGGGCAACATTATGGCTAAGGAGTCTTACAATTACCCCATAAAATAAAGAATACGATTGATGGTCATATGTACAGGCTCGTAGGGGCTAATACATGAAGCTACACTAAATAAATTAACGCAAACCCAATCTCCAAGCATAACATAGTATAACCAGTATGACAACCAATATATTCGACAATATATAGATGTGTATACATATATATAGATTACCTATGTAATAATAAATATACATATCACTGCCCACCCCTCCCTCTGTACCATACACAATTCCGATGACACCATATACATGGACTAGGACAACTTGCAACCTCTACCCCAACTCCCACTGACCAATAATCGTCTTCCAATACTGGCGACCGCACCCTATACTTTTTTTTTCTTCTTCTTCTTCTTCAGAGGTTAATGATGGCAGCCAATCGCCTCCTGTTTAACCCTTAATCACACATGTTCTCTTGTTTTAAAAGATATGTTGTAGAACCAAATGGACATCGTTGTGGTGTGGCCGGGCGCCGGGCACGGATTGACAGTAGCTGATGCCGTCATTTTGACCGGCAGTAAAGAGCCGGCATTGGTCCCCGGTAGCTGTTCGATCACAGCTCTTCACCTCTACACCGACGTATGTGAAGTTGTCATTACTTGCCGGAGGAGGTGGTTTTCCCCGGGTACTCCGGTTTCCCCACCATTCATCTCAAGGAGTAATGCAGAATAGACCGGAATTGGCCGCCCGCATTACTCTTATTAAACATTATTGATATTAATATGCATTGTCTGAAATCAAATTTAACTTTTTGGACCATGGCCGGCGGTATGGTATGGGCCACTCACTAATATATGGGCAATTGCTATACCGCCGTGTATTATCTTCTCTTTTTCTTTCGTCTTCAGAATATGTGAAACACATTGTCATATAACCAAATAGTAACAGATAAACGCCAAACATGAACTCGAATAATAGCAAATCGTATATAACGATAAGCCGCGAAACGACAGTAGCTGGGCCCGAAAACATATTACATCATTCTTTGCATAACCAAATATCGATCATTCCCAGCCCGATATGTTATGCCCTGACCAATCGTCAAATATCATCATTATATAGGATAACACTGTTACGGCTGAATCTCCATATATCACATGCACTCACACTCAGCCTTTTTCACGGTATTACATACCGGCTTCGTGCGATAGGAGAATGAACTAGCTAGGTTAAATTAACCGCCTCATTGCCTCCTTCATTTAATGCACATATTTCGACTGTATGGCAGATATTAGTAAATTCGGAAACAAACGGGCCAACGGTCATTGGCCTGCCACTTTTGGGTTCAAATGCCCGGGTTTGGAAGGTCCTCGAGCCAATTCCTACCCTTAAATATAAGATAAAAAAAAAGAAGAAAAAAAAGAAGAAGTAATTTCTCGCTTTCGTTACCAGTTGTATGTGCACCCTGAAGGAGTGCACAATGCGAAAGCGAGAAATCCGAAACTCAAATGAAATGTCATGCAAAGCATGAACTGTATTTGGCGAAATCAATGAGGTGATTCTAATATGTTGGAGTAACAAGCTTTAGTGGAAAATATTTGAAATATTCAAAACAACAGATGACAAAGGGTGTATTACTGCTGGACATCAAAGGGAATAGCGGTCAATAGCCACATACCGATATTAACCGGTATTAACCGTTTTAACATGTTTAACACCACAGACTCTACAGCAATATTTGCAAACTTTATGTAGTTCCAGATTAGCCGGCTTAATAAACGGACTAGTGTGAAAATCATTTTCTAACGAACGGATTGGCGGGAGAATTACCATGGATCAATCCCATTCACTTACACTGGAGTAAACCTAGACATTATCTACACTATTCAGTTTTAATAATACAACGCCAAAACTGTTTACAAGTTCACCCATACTGAAGAGAAAAGAAACAACTTGCAAGCTATATCGCGCTTTCCGAAATTTAAGCGGGCGCGACAATAAAATGATCACTAAATTACAATAGCAGACAGTATTAACTAATAAGGCCTAAACAAATTAGCTGTGTTTCAGGTTACATGCTGAAAAAAGGTTTGGTCGGTAGGTTGTCAATTTTTTTTAGGCAAACATAAGTGAAAACTAACAAATATTGTTTTAAATATTAGCTATACTTACAGTATTGGTTTAAAACACATTTTGTGCATAACAATGACTAACTAGTTAAAAATACTTTTTGCATAAACAATATTGAAGTAACAATTTATTTCTTTATTTTTTTTAAATGAATGAAACAAATTACAACCACATCAAAAAAGCAGGGTCGGTCGGGATACGGCTTATTTGTACACGTTCTTAGGGAGAAGTATCCCACTCAAGTGTGTGTTATTCAGACATATATACTGGACAACATAGACATGGGTTCATGCCGTCACATTCCCCTAAAGGGGTTGCAATGGGGATTCTCAGATCACCAGTTGCTCATTTTTGCGATATTTTTGTCAATTATGCATAAAACATAGGTATTATAGATCACAGGTATCTCAAATTATATACATCAGTTTCTTATGTACACACACCGCAGTACGTTATTGTGGTACAAGCTATAGTTGTTGCATTCAGTGAAAAACGGACTAAGACAATAAACAGGCAGATGCAAAAAAAAGCACCCTACAATATGTTTACCAGTACATGTAGTATTGAAAATAACAATGCTTGTTTAATCAGAATGGGCCCCACTGGGACTCGAACCCAGGTCACTAGTATGAATACCAGTATGCTAGCCACTGCACTACAAGGCCTGACCAAACCGATAAACACAACATTATTCAATTCAATACCATGTTAAATTGTATAAAGCTTCTGTACATGTATAACGCGGATCTCTCGTGGAGCTGCAGTGTAATACACGATTTATGCAGAATTCATTTCAGTTGCTGAGCCACTTAAACCGGAATTTGCCAGAAAGACCGAAAGAGCCTATCTATTGGAATGTTATCTATCGCTGGCTTGACTCCGGTATTTCACACTCGCTGAAAACTCGCCGAAAACAAAGTTGCTAAATTAATGCATTTAAAGCATGTAATGTATAAATTTAGTATCAACACTTTACCCAATATAATTTATATAAATACTTATATATAGATAGGTCCCAAAATCCGCACCTGTGCACATAGATGTCCATTTGTAACCACTATATAGCATTGGTTACATTGGTTACATAGGTTACATGTCTTGTCTCAATGTTATAAACCAATACTAAAGCATGCTCTGCAGAGATGGGCAATGAATCTTTTTTATGCCTTTCATTTTTGGGTAACACGCTCTTTGTCTTTGGTTACATACGGTTACATCGGTTACATACTATTCTTCTGAAAGGACGGACGATCAATTTGATTTTTTATATTTAATGCCTTTCATTTTGAGTTACACGGTTACACGCTATATGTCTTTGGTTACATACGGTTACATCGGTTACATGCTATTCTTCTGAAAGGATGGACAATTAATTTTATTTTTTATATTAAATGCATTTCATTTTTGGGTTACACGCTATATGTCTTTGGTTACATACGGTTACATCGGTTACATACTATTCTTCTGAAAGGACGGACGATCAATCTCATTTTTTATATTTAATGCCTTTCATTTTTGGGTTACACGGTTACACGCTATATGTCTTTGGTTACATACGGTTACATACGATGAATCTGATTTTTTTATATTTAATGGCTTTCATTTTTCGGTTACACAGTTACACGCTCTTTGTCTTTGGTTACATACGGTTACATCGGTTACATACTATTCTTCTGAAAGGATGGACGATGAATCTGATTTTTTTATATTTAATGCCTTTCATTTTTCGGTTACACGGTTACACGCTATATGTCTTTGGTTACATACGGTTACATCAGTTACATACTATTCTTCTGAAAGGACGGACGATCAATCTGATTTTTTTATATTTAATGCCTTTCATTTTGGGTAACACGGTTACACGCTATATGTCTTTGGTTACATACAGTTACATCGGTTACATACTATTCTTCTGAAAGGACGATCAATTTGCGAGATAGCCAGGCGAAAACGCGAGAATGAATACAATAGAATCTCACGTTTTCGCCTCGCGATTTGGTCTCGCGTTTTCACGATCTTGTGTATAGGTCGACGATGCGATGCAGTAGCCTAACCAATAACACGTATCGAAATATTTTTTTTTTTTGGTCAATAAACGTGTATTGGCAGCACATTAGAATCGTCCTAAGACGAGTATCATTTTTTGTCAAATTATGTTTTTGTTGTCAAGAAATATAGATGTTTGTCCACATTTGTTCTATTTCTTAATGAAAGCTTTAAAATATTTTTCCAGCACATGAGAATCGTCTCCTAAGACAATGTGTACGTGTCCTATTAGGGACAAGTAGCAACCTCGCGTTTTCGAGCTTTCGAGACGAAAACGCGAAATTCTATCATATTCAATCTCGCGTTTTGCACACACGCCGCACATGCATGAGCAAAACTAATCCGAATTTTTCAAAAGCGGAAGGCGAGATCATGAAAACGCGAGACGATTCTCATTATTTTAGGAAACGATTTGTTCTACGACCGTTTTTAAACTAGATGGCCGCGGCCTGCATGTCGTGCCTTGTGGCGAGGCATGGACACTAAAAAAAAAGATATAGTATAACGAAAAACTTTAACCAAAAAACTTAACCAAAAACTTTAACCGGACACACGTACGTACGCCAAAGTGCCGACTATATCGCGCTTTCCGCAAGCGGGCGCGAAAAAAACTTTAACCAAAAACTACAAAGTAATTTGACCTTGACATTGGGCACAGGGGCCGCACGGGAGGGGGGTAGAATGAAACTATAGATGATGATAAACACCCATGTGAAGTTTCAAGGTAATGGGCAAAGCAGTTGCAGAGATATAGTATAACGAAAAACTTTAACGAAAAACTTTAACCTAAAAACTTAACCAAATACTTTAACCAAAAAACTTAACGAAACAACTTAACCAAAAACTTTAACCGGACACACGTACGTACATACGGTTACATCGGTTACATACTATTCTTCTGAAAGGACGGACGATCAATCTGATTTTTTATATTTAATGCCTTTCATTTTGGGTTACACGGTTACACGCTATATGTCTTTGGTTACATACGGTTACATACTATTCTTCTGAAAGGACGGAAGATCAATCTGATTTTTTTTTATTTAATCCTTTCATTTTTGGGTTACACGCTCTTTGTCTTTGGTTACATACGGTTACATAATATTCTTCTGAAAGGACGGACGATCAATTTGATTTTTTATATTTAATGCCTTTCATTTTGGGTTACACGCTATATGTCTTTGGTTACTCGGTTACATACTATTCTTGAAAGGACGGACGATCAACTTGATTTTATATTTAATGCCTTTCATATTGGGTTTACACGTTACACGCTATATGTCTTTGGTTACATACGGTTACATTGGTTACATATATTCTTCTGAAAGGTGACGATCAATCTGTTTTTTTTATATTTAATTATTTTAGGCTTCATTGGTTACACAAACACAACGATATTTGTTTCTTTTGGGTTACATTACGTACTTTGGTACATACATCTCTGAGGATTTGGGACGATCAATCTGATATATTAATGCCTTTCATTTTGGGTTAACGGGTTACACGCTATATGTCTTTGGTTACATACGGTTACATACTATTCTTCTGAAAGAGGACGGGATCAATTTGATTTTTTATATTTTTTAATGCCTTTCATTGTTGGTTACACGGTTACACTATATTCTTTGGTTACATCGGTTACATACTATTCTTCTAAAGGATGGACGATCAATCTGATTTTTTTATATTTAATGCCTTTCATTTGGGTTACACGGTTACACGCTATATGTCTTTGGTTACATTTACATACGGTTACATACTATTCTTCTGAAAGGATGGACGATCAATCAGATTTTTTTTATATAATAATGCCTTTCATTTTGGTTACACGCTATATGTCTTTGGTTACATACGGTTACATCTTTTTTTTACTACTTATCTTCTGAAAGGACGGTTACGATCAATCTGATATATTCAAAGGATGCTTTCATTTTGGGTTACAACGGGTTACACGTATATGTCTTTGGTTACATCGGTTACATACTATTCTTCTGAAAGGACGGACGATCAATGTGATTTTTTTTATATTTTAATGCCTTTCATGGGTTCAATATATTCTTTTGCTCAATGGTTACATACCTTTGGTTACTGAGGTTCGGTTACGGTTACATATTATTCTGAAAGGAGGACGATCAATTTGATTTTTTATATTTAATGCCTTTCATTTTGGGTTACACGCTATATGTCTTTGTTTACATACGGTTACATCGGTTACATACTATTCTTCTGAAAGGACGGACGATCAATCTGATTTTTTATATTTAATGCCTTTCATTTTGGGTTTACACGGTTACACGTAATATGTCTTTGGTTACATACGGTTACATACTATTCTTCAGAAAGGACGGACGATCAATCTTATTTTATATTTTATTTTATATTTATATTTTCAATTTTATATTTAATGCCTTTCATTTTTGGGTTACACGCCCTTTGTCTTTGTTTACATACGTTACATACGGTTACATACTATTCTTCTGAAAGGACGGACGATCAATTTTGATTTTTTATATTTCCAATGCCTTTTCAATTTGTATTTACACGGTTAACGCTAATATGTCTTTATAGTTCATCGGTTACATCGGTTACATACTATTCTTCTGAAAGGATGGACGATCAATCTGATTTTCTTATATTTAATGCCTTTCATTTTGGGTTACACGGTTACGCTATATGTCTTTGGTTACATATATACGGAAAGTTACATACTATTCTTCAGAAAACGGACGGACGATCAATCTTATTTTATATTGTATTTTTATTTTATTTATATTTTCATTTTATATTTAATCGCTTTCATGTTATTCGGGTTACAGCCCTTTGTCTTTGGTTACATACGGTTACATACTATTCTTTCTGAAAGGACGGACGATCAATTTGTTTTTTTTTATTTTTTATATTTAATGCCTTTCAATTTGGGTTACACGGTTAACGCTATATGTCTTTGGTTACATACGGTTACATCGGTTACATACTATTCTTCTGAAAGGATGGACGATCAATCTGATTTTCTTATATTTAATGCCTTTCATTTTGGGTTACACGGTTACACGCTATATGTCTTTGGTTACATCGGTTACATACTATTCTTCTGAAAGGACGGACGATCAATCTGATTTTTTTATATTTAATGCCTTTCATTTTGGGTTACACGGTTACACGCTATATGTCTTTGGTTACATACGGTTACATTGGTTACATACTATTCTTCTGAAAGGATGGACGATCAATCTGATTTTTTTATATTTAATGCCTTTCATTTTGGGTTACACGCTATATGTCTTTGGTTACATACGGTTACATACTATTCTTCTGAAAGGACGGACGATCAATCTGATTTTTTAAATTTAATGCCTTTCATTTTGGGTTACAAGGTTACACGCTATATGTCTTTGGTTACATCGGTTCCATACTATTCTTCTGAAAGGACGGACGACCAATCTGATTTTTTTATATTTAATGCCTTTCATTTTTTTGGACGGACGACAATATTTTTTTGGGTTACACGCTCTTTGTCTTTGGTTACATACGGTTACATACTATTCTTCTGAAAGGATGGACGATCAATCTGATTTTTTTATATTTAATGCCTTTTATTTTGGGTTACACGCTATATGTCTTTGGTTACATACGGTTACATCGCTTACATACTATTCTTCTGAAAGGATGGACGATCAATCTGATTTTTTTTATATTTAATGCCTTTTATTTTGGGTTACACGCTATATGTCTTTGGTTACATACGGTTACATACTATTCTTCTGAAAGGACGGACGATCAATTTGATTACACGCTATTCTCAACGAGACGGTTCAAATGGTGGTCACAGAATATACTTTCAAGGAGAAATTAGAAAAATTCAGACAAAGACTTCCACTGAGAAGTTTAATCATGTTTGTCCGGCTATTGGTACAGTCCGACTACTGGTTCCTGCCAATGATATGACAAAAATTTTGCAGACATTTTTTGCAACTTTCCGTCTAGAGACACACTTTGTTTTCAGACAAAAGAGAATCCCAAAGATCTACCAAAACAAATACATACAATGAGCAACAAAGTTAACTGCCACACAACAAAACTATTTACAAGTCGCATCCCTGTGTTATCTTTGTCAACACTCGGTGGTTTCAGATTACGAACGTCAACGAAGTGGGTGGGGTAACAAAAGTGAAACACTTTACTGCAATTCTCGGGACCTACGCATGAACCAGTACTTGTACCACGTTCCTCCAGATGATATGGCTATAGCAGGCCCGTAGCCAGACCTGTTTGAAGGGAGGGTCGTTTCGAAGGCTCAATGGGTCTGAAGTATCTACCTGTTTGAAGGGGGGGTCGTTTCGAAGGCTCAAGGGGTCTGAAGTATCTATGTGGGTCTAAAAAAGTGGACCTCAAGGCTAAACTAGATGGCCGCGGCCTGCATGTCGCGCCTTGTGGTGAGGCATGGACACTAAAAAAAAAGATATAGTATAACGAAAAACTTTAACCAAAAAACTTAACCAAAAACTTTAACCAAAAAACTTAACCAAAAACTTCAAAGTAATTTTACCTTGACATTGGGCACAGGGGCCGCACGGGAGGGGGGTAGAATGAAAATATAGATGATGATAAACACCCATGTGAAGTTTCAAGGTAATGGGCAAAGCAGTTGCAGAGATATAGTATAACGAAAAACTTTAACGAAAAACTTTAACCAAAAAACTTAACCAAAAAACTTAACCAAAAACTTTAACCAAAAATTTTAACCAAAAAACTTAACCAAAAACTTCAAAGTAATTTGACCTTGACATTGGGCACAGGGCCGCACGGAAGGGGGGTAGAATGAAAATATAGATGATGATAAACACCCATGTGAAGTTTCAAGGTAATGGGCAAAGCAGTTGCAGAGATATAGTATAACGAAAAACTTTAACGAAAAACTTTAACCAAAAAACTTAACCAAAAAACTTAACCAAAAACTTTAACCACAAAACTTAACCAAAAAACTTAACCAAAAAACTTAACCAAAAACTTTAACCAAAGAACTTAACCAAAAACTTCAAAGTAATTTGACCTTGACATTGGGCACAGGGGCCGCACGGGAGGGGGGTGGAATGAAAATATAGATGATGATAAACACCCATATGAAGTTTCAAGGTAATGGGCAAAGCAGTTGCAGAGATATAGTATAACGAAAAACTTTAACCAAAAACTTTAACCAAAAAACTTAACCAAAAAACTTAACCAAAAACACTTAACCAAAAACTTCAAAGTAATTTGACCTTGACATTGGGCACAGGGGCAGCACAGGAGGGGGGTAGAATGAAAATATAGATGATGATAAACACCCATATGAAGTTTCAAGGTAATGGGCAAAGCAGTTGCAGAGATGTAGTATAACGAAAAACTTTAACCAAAAAACTTAACCAAAAAACTTAACCAAAAAACTTAACCAAAAAACTTAACCAAAAACTTTAACCAAAGAACTTAACCAAAAACTTCAAAGTAATTTGACCTTGACATTGGGCAGAGGGGCCGCACAGGAGGGGGTAGAATGAAAATATAGATGATGATAAACACCCATATGAAGTTTCAAGGTAATGGGCAAAGCAGTTGCAGAGATGTAGTATAACGAAAAACTTTAACCAAAAAACTTAAGCAAAAAATTTAACCAAAAACTTTAACCAAAAAACTTAACCAACAACTTCAAAGTAATTTGACCTTGACATTGGGCACAGGGGCCGCACGGGAGGGGGGTAGAATGAAAATATAGATGATGATAAATACCCATGTGAAGTTTCAAGGTAATGGGCAAAGCAGTTGCAGAGATATAGTATAACGAAAAACTTTAAAAAAAACCTAAAAAACTTAACCAAAAAACTGAACCAAAAAACTTAACCAAAAACTTTAACCAAAGAACTTAACCAAAAACTTTAACCAAAAAACTTAACCAAAAAACTTAACCAAAAACTTTAACCAAAGAACTTAACCAAAAACTTTAACCAAAAAACTTAACCAAACAACTTAACCAAAAAACTTAACCAAAAACTTTAACCAAAGAACTTAACCAAAAAGTTTAACCAAAAAACTTAACCAAACAACTTAACCAAAAACTTTAACCGGACACACGTACGTACGCCAAACGGCCGACTATATCGCGCTTTCCGCAAGCGGGCGCGACAAAAAGTTAACCTCGAGGCTGGGCGGGGGGGTCGTCCGACCGCTCCGACCCCCCCTGGCTACGGGCCTGTATAGTATGATCTTTTTAACGCTTTGTGAGACTAGTAATGTCTTGGGATGTACCGATTTAAACAGTTTTAACACCTACCGATTGGAGAACAAGACGCCAAATCTTTCCAAATTACAAGCAGACGTAAATTATTGCGCTTGAGCGCGTTTTGAGAAAAGTAGATAAAGCTTGATCTAAATTAATTAATATTGGTTTTATTTATCAATCCTGTGTATTATTTGTATTAGTTTGTACAATTACAGAGTCTGTAGCTGAGAAATCTTTTTATCAAATGTGGAACTATTTTTTACTGCGGAAATACAAATGGTGAAGTGCCTGGCTATTCCATTTATCCCATCCAAAATCGGGCACAAATTGTCCCAAAACACGATTTTCTAACATTTGTTCCCTTAGCTGTGCATGTCAACACGTAGAGCACCAAAGTGTGGAATTATGGTGGAAATTTCATGAAAAGTTATGTGTTGAGTTTTCCGTAATAAAACATGCCCAAATGCCCCCTACTTGGCGAGTTTTTCCGGCCGGTCTTCAGCGACAATAACTGTCACTAGACTAGCGTCCAGTATCCAGTAATTTCTCGCTTTCGTTATTTTACCAAAATAAAAAATATGGTTGGACAGCAATTTAGAATCATTTCCAATGGAAATGATTCTAAATTGCTATCAAACCATATTTTTTATTTTGGTAAAATATAACGCAACTGCGAGGACAACTTTTGTTTCCCGCATTCCCGCTGTTTTTAATGAGAAAAATGGAAACTATAAAATAAACAGCAGATGACATAATTTAATTCAGCATAGTAAGGGTTAGTAGTATATAGGGTATGAGTTCGTTACCGCGACCAAGGGTAGATGAGTTTGTATGTGTTTAGGTTACTATAAGTATAAAAAAAGACAATATTTTTTTACGTAAAAAATAAAAAAAATAATGTACCAGCACCAATTCCGAGAATTATTTTTATGAAAACATGAGAAAAATGATGAGAGGTTGTTTTAAAACAAAATGGCTGCCAAAAAATTATGAAAACAAAATGGCGCCCAAAAAACGGTATAAAAAAGTAGTTCCTAAAAAACGGTATAAAAAAGTAGTTCCTAAAAAATCAAGAAAAAAATCAAGAAAAAAATAGTTCCTAAACGGTAGAGAAAAAAATAGTTCCTAAACGGTAGAGAAAAAATATTTACAAATCGATCTCGTACCCTTTTATAGCCGTTCTATATTTTTGCATATATTCTTTCATTTCTTCGGGTATTTTACGACACGTCATAATTTTATGTCTCATAACGGTGCGATCGTTAGCCATTACTTTATTACACCACCCACATTTTGATTTAGCTGGGTTACAATTTGTACGTCTGTTATGCAGACCCAACCCTTTAGAAGTTGTATATTCTCTATTACAAATATCACAAATGAAAGACTTCATTTTGTATAAATATATAAGTAAGTGTCTTTAAATGCATGTTTTTCATTTTTTATCTTTCGTAAAAGCTTGTTTCAATACGCGGAAAGATACGGTTATTATCCTCAAGATATGATTATATATAGTATATAATTTATCACATATAGGTACCGTTTCTCGTTTAGACCCACAACTAGTAGTCAAACTATTATCAAAATCTTTAGTTGAGTTATAAAATATCATCGTAAAATATCATCATGAAATGGATGATATATACACTTTTTTTATTAATTTAATTTTGTAAAAATTAGTAAAAATTATTTTCCAATTCCCTTAAATTGTTTTTCAAAGTATTTAAACATGGTGGTCATTTTGGACGGAATAAAAGCTCTAGGATAAACCAACATGGCATAAAAGTCCATATCCCCCCTATAAGCATCCGCATCTGGAAGACTTCCTATATGAAGTGGTTCCTCACTATCACTTATTGTGGATACGAAAGATACCGTCGCATCGGGGGGCATATGAAAATCGGATCTAAATAGTGCCGCGATACTACCGTCGTAAACATAACCCCAAGACTCTAGAACACCGTTTAGTCGTGGATCTAAGTTTGGTGCATCTAATCTAGCACCAGGATAAACGCCATAATCTATACTTACTTTATTATACCCACTTTTTTTGTAAAAAAAAACGGGTATATTGTTTTCGTCACGGGTGTCCGTCCGTCCGTACGTCCGTACGTCCGTCCGTACGTCAGTCACGTTTCTTGTAACTCAAAAAACTTTTTCACCTTCATACCTACGCGCCTGATATTTGGTATGTAGCTTCGTTATCATGTGCAGATGCGCAAAGTGAATTTGGATTTTTGATCCGACCCTCCATCATGGATTATCTCCCCCTTTCGGACTCAGAATTTCCCATTTTTTCCTCGTAACTCGAAAAACTTTTTCACCTTCATACCTACGCGCCTGATATTTGGTATGTAGCTTCGTTATCATGTGCAGATGCGCAAAGTGAATTTGGATTTTTGATCCGACCCTCCATCATGGATTATCTTCCCCCTTTCGGACTCACAATTTCCCATTTTTTCCTTGTAACTCGAAAAACTTTTTCACCTTCATACCTACGCGCCTCATATTTGCTATGTAGCTTCGTTATCATGTGCAGATGCGCAAAGTGAATTCGGATTTTTGATCCGACCCTCCATCATGGATTATCTCCCCCTTTCGGACTCACAATTTCCCATTTTTTCCTTGTAACTCGAAAAACTTTTTCACCTTCATACCTACGCGCCTGATATTTGGTATGTAGCTTCGTTATCATGTGCAGATGCGCAAAGTGAATTTGGATTTTTGATCCGACCCTCCATCATGGATTATCTCCCCCTTTCGGACTCACAATTTCCCATTTCCCATTCCTTGTAACTCGAAAAACTTTTTCACCTTCATACCTACGCGCCTCATATTTGCTATGTAGCTTCGTTATCATGTGCAGATGCGCAAAGTGAATTCGGATTTTGGATCCGACCCTCCATCATGGATTATCTCCCCCTTTCTTCGACTCACAATTTCCCATTTTTTCCTTGTAACTCGAAAAACTTTTTCACCTTCATACCTACGCGCCTCATATTTGCTATGTAGCTTCGTTATCATGTGCAGATGCGCAAAGTGAATTCGGATTTTTGATCCGACCCTCCATCATGGATTATCTCCCCCTTTCGGACTCAGAATTTCCCTATTTTTCATTGTAAGTCGAAAAACTTTCTCACCTTAATACCTACATTTCTGATATTTGATATGTAGCTTCGTTATGATGTGCAAAGTGAATTCCGATTTTTGATCGGACCTTCCATCATGGATTATCTCCCCCTTTCGGACTTAGAATTTCACTATTTTTCCTCGTAGGTCGAAAAACTTTTTCACCTTAATACCTACGCGTCTGATATTTGGTTCGTAGCTTCGTTTTGATGTGCTGATGCGCAAAGTGAATTCGGATTTTTTATCCGACCCTCCATCATGGATTACCTCCCCCTTTCGGACTTAGCATTTGGGGAAAGTGGGTATATTGCGATGGCGCGCCATCGACTTTTTCTAGTTACTGTTTTGAATGTGCATAGACAATCTTTTATTACCATCTCCCCAAAAGAATGTGGATGCGGTTTGTCTCATTCTATTTCTACATATGAAGAACAGAGTGGTTGTGTTTCTATTAATCCCACCTAAAGATCCTCCATTTATATTTGATGCTATAAGATCACACCCCAGTTCTCCGTTGAATTTTAAGTACGGTTGATTATATTGGTCTAACTTTAAAAGCGGCGGTTGATTACCGGATACGAATAGCTTATCATTGGAAAAATCTATAACACTAATTCCGTTATTTGCGTATATTACATTTTTAATAGCTGGAACGAGACCAATAACCATATCGGTATACGGTATACCGGGGAGCGCCGTTTCTATTCTAGTTAATTTATTTACTTCATTTTTATATAGCGAATAAGATTCTAGCATAATAGGATCTCCAGGATTAACAGCCTCTGGTAGATTTTGTATTCTATTTTCACCCATATCGATAATTTCCGCCATAACACCACCAGCGGTTGGGAGAAAAGCCTCACCAACGCCGACACCGGCCATTTCGTCTCGAATATTTTGATAATTTGTATCGGCGTTGGCATAAACTTAATTTTTTATCTCTGTATCCGCACATAATTTCGTTAGATAGAAAATCTACGGAAGTTACCAAATCTGAACGAAGTATATTTCCTGACAACGTCACTTCGTCCCTGATTTCGCCGTGAATTAACTCCATATCATTTTGAAGAGTGATATTATCTGTTACAGCTTCGGAACTATTTTCATCGTGTATTACGAGCATATCATTTCTAAGATCCGCTGTAGTAGCATTAACACCATCTACCAACTGAGCTATAGACGTGCCCACGTCACTTTTAAGATCTAACAGAGAGTAGTTGCGGTTACGACAGCTTCTTCTCTTAATGTAGTTACCATCGCGCGAGCCTGGTCTCGACTTGTATTATCACCAGCTACTATTTCATCCCTTAATCTATTTCCTATATCGAATATAGTTTCTTGTATGATATTTTTTTCGGTATTTACGTGCTCGTACAATTCCGTTCTTAGAGCATCTTTTTCAGAAGCCACTAAATCCGATGTCCAAGTATGTATAAGTCGTCTAGCATTTTCTATGGCTGTTGCTGTTTGTACATCTATTTCATCCTTAAGATCATCTAGAAGTTGATCAATATCATCTCCAAGTTTTTTAGCTCCGTATATACTCATTTCCCTATATTATTGGAGGATATATGTAAGTATATAATTTTACAGAATTAAATTATTTCCAATTCTACCGAAATAGGTCGAGTGTGATTATCAATTTTTGATCCATCCGGCATACTAACTGTCAACTCTAATTCGGGGATAAATCCGTCGGCTAACTCTTTATATATCGGGTTTTGATACGTTATATTGAAACTATCTCCAAAAACCCCCACTGGGGCAGATATCTTACTCAGAAGTGTAGAATATTTACCGTCTAAAATATGTTTACTACTAGATAATTGTTTTAGATTTACATCCAAATATTTTGGCCACATATTTATTTGTCCCAACCTCGGTGACATAATATCCTCATAAAGTTCACCCAGACCAAATTGACCGAATGAACCAAAACCTAAATTTATAGTGAGAGATGTAGAAAGTATGATTTTGTGATCGTCCGGAATAATTAAAGTGGCCAAACCCGTTCCAGTATCTATAGTAAGAGGGTTTTTAATATTTTCGATAACAAATTCTCCGGAGTCATTTTCAGTAAATTCATCGAAATTATTCATTAATCCTAATATATCCTTAATATTTCTCAATCCAGGGCTTATATTATTAAGTAATGTTTTTCCACTAGGTACGTGTGTTAATCCAGCAGGACCAATATTATACCACCCTATCCACACTGTTATAGATTTTATACCTATTCTTTTACCCATATTACAGTTATTTATCGGATATTGTAGAGTAGATGGTCCATGTAAAATATTACTTATACATGTAGTAGACGGTCATTTTTTTATTCCGAATTATAAAATAGTATATATATATTTATATAATAAAATGGCGTTCAGATATAATTCTTAAACTAAATATAGAACCGGAGGTGTATACAACCAAAAACAAAATATTTTTTCAATTATACACCCATCAATAAGAGTTAGTTTAGGACTCGGATTCGACACAAAATTTCCAGATATATTTGAGAAGTATAAATTACCTAAAATTACATCCATGAAGGTTGTAAAAAATTGGATAAGTAACCCTATGCAGTTTTGGCAGAATCCGCTAAATTTTGTCGTGTGGTGCGCCACAAGCGGATGCGGGGTATCTTTTTTAGATCATATGAAACTTAATGATAGTCAGTTTAGTAAGAGCCTATTTAACTTTCACGTATATTATACGATCAGGAGACTGTTGAAAGAGATGCAAATACCTCTACCATTTAATGATGAATGGGATCCTTTACAGAATACATATAATAAAGCTTCATACGAGCGTATATGTGACGAATTTGGTATATCAAAAGATATAGACTGGCATCAGAAAGTATTTACTAACAGCACTAGTATCGGGGACGTTTTCATTCGTGGACAGTCCAGAAAATGGACGCAGACAAATTTTAGACGCGATCAGTCCGGTGACCACATCGTATGTAGAAACGCCGGGGATTTTGATCCAGCAAATATGACATTCGGGCAGGAAGTGTCTGGGGGTAGGAAATGTGGTGTCTCATCATGTTATTGGTTACCTCCGAAACGAGCGCACATCAATTACATACAGCAGGTTGATGAGCTAGGTTCAGTTAGCATGGGGGACATTTATTTTAGATAATGGTATGGGGTTCACACAGGCTGGGGTTTCTCGCATCAACGACTCTATTCGTACGTACGTATGGTCAATACTAAATGCGCAAGGGCAATCAAAAAGTTCTATAATAGGTATAGGAAACGCGTTCAATAGTCAGAAACAGTATTTGGCAAATGTCGAGGACGCCATTTCAGAACCGGTGGGTATTCCGGAATCTATTCGAAGATATCAAAGCGTTTTACAATACACTAAAACTCTGGTTAATTTTGTATTCGGGATAGGGTTGTATATGGCCCCTAGTAATATGGTTTTAGGAATACACAGTGTTAAGGGTTATAATAATGAGGTAGTAATTGCCACCGGAAAACAAAAATTGGGAATAAATAATATAAATTTGAGTACAAACGCTAAAACTGTCACCAAGATATCGAAAGAGCCCAATCAAAATGTGACACCTTTCGTAAAGACACCCGTAAAGACACCACCTCCACCACCTTCAGTAAACGCACCCGTAATTCGACAAAGAGTTATAAAAAGAGCAGTGTCGGAATAACTAACGACAAATTAACTATCGGGGGAGTCATTATTTTAGCATTATTTTATCTCAAAATATAGCCATTCCGGACGCGATAATTACCAATAATAATAACCATAAATTTTCGGCAACAGCTAAAAACCCTTTACCAGCCGTATTAAGCAACCACCCAACTATAGATCCTATTACACCGGGAAGCGCTAATGCCGCTTTCTTTCCTAAATTTATTAATATATCCGCTATACGACGTAAAAATTCTTTATCTCGGCTAATATACCACTTCCGGGGGTTGGCGGAACCGGTCCAGGACCAGGGGGTGGTGGAGGTCCGGGTGAGGGGCCGGGTGAGGGTCCAGGTGACGGAGTAATTCCAGAAGGTCTTCCCGTATCTAAGAGTGTTGATATTACATCGTAAAGACCTATACCTATTGCCGTAATTATCATACCGGACGCTATAATAACTGTTCTTAAACTTAAACCTTTAGCTTTAAAAAATGCTCTCAATCTATCGATTAGACGATAATTTCTAGTTAGTAATGAATTTAAATTACTTCTCAAATTACTTATAAGTCTACGAACGTGTGATCTATTTGTATTTAGTCTATCTAGTATATTTCGTTCTTCGTCCTCGAAATTACTTAGTCTATCACGATCTCTAGAAGATTGGTTATCAATTTCCTCTATACTACTAAATTGTCCTATTACATCCGGGTTACCACCTACGGCTGAAAAAATGGTAGAAGCGGTATTTTCATAATTTTCCTGCCCTTCCAGAGCATCAGCTTCTTGTTAATCTAACGCTCGAGGGTCTAATCCACTGGCACCGCCAAAGTGCTCATATGACTCACTAAAATCATCATCATCATCATCTTCTACCTTATCATCGTACGCTTCATTATCAAACTCCATTTTTATAAAAATTGCTCCAATAGCGCCAATATATATTGGTAGATATATAGTATTATATATAGTACGGAAATAAACTAGAACCGTTCAGAAAATTGAGGGAGGCTAACGCGGCAAAAGGTATCAGGCAGAGCGTTGTCGTGACAAATAATCCATCTACTTAAGATCAAAACCAACAACTATTGGTTCGATTTCCGAATCTCGGCGTTAATGACATTATCGTTCCAGGTACTTGTCGACTAGCGTTTACGATCTCTCTAAATTCTACCGATGCGAACCGTACTATAGTACAAAATATCGGTAGAGCGATAGTGAAGAAAACTACCATCAAAATAAGCGGAAATGAGATATCGTCTTTAGACGATTCTGATATTTTCAATTGTTATCGAGATCTTTGGAAGAAGGCGTCAACTCGTACGAACGCGGTATATCAAGGAATAGACACTTCAACGAATAGAAACGTAAATAAACATAGAATTAATGCGGGCGATAAGACCGCAAATACGGAGGATGAAGCCGTCCGTAGCTCGAGTATATAGCAGTAGATTCTTCGTTCCTCTAGATTTTGAACTATTGGAGACGGTAATAACCATTTTATCAGAGCGGGCTCGGTGATAAATTGGAGTACGAACTTACGTTATAAAATCAGCATCCATAGATCAACTTTTTAGTCAGGGGATGTCCGGATACCATCAATGGGACAAAATCAAGAAAATATTTGGTGGTGGTCAAAATGAGAGTAATATCGTCAGCTGTGTTAATAAGAAGCTCGAGACCAGCGACGTTACTATCGGACAATTCTTAACGACAAAATACGCTCTTTGGCTAGATATGAGGATTAGTGAGGACGATCAACTTCACGGGTCCGGGCGGCGAGTAGTTAACGCGAGTGAGGGAGTAACTTTTCAAATTCATAAACTAGCTGACGGTGGTGAACAAGTTGCCGTATATATTTATATAATAACTGATGGCCGAGTTATTTATACAGTACAGCCAATAGCTGGTAAGTAAAGGCAGCCCTTAGTGGCATGATTGACAGGTTACTGTGGCGAAAGACGTCGGCAATATATCTATCAGCAATTGATCATGAACCCGCTCTAGTTAACTCCCTCCGAATACTCTCAACCAGACAAACAAACAAACACATGCAAACACGCGTTTATTTCAACCAAATATGGCTAACTGTATTGTCAGAAAACATGAAAAAGTCTGTAAATATCACGGACAATTTCGGCGATTTCGTACCTACGTAGTTTCGTCCTTTTGCAACTTTTTCCAATCGATGTTAACGTAACCCGATTTTTATGATAATTCAGTTTGGTATTAACTAAATATAAAGAATTTATGCACATCCAAGTTCATAAATGATATTTTAAGGGAATTTAAACGGATTAATTTGCATGCATCATAATGTCCAAGTTATAGCGAGCGTGGCATGGGGACTGCTGTTATAAGCCGAGCTATGCTGACCGTGGGCCGTTGCCTAACTACATACGCCAGACAAACTGGTGATTTTCGGACGAACTGGTACATCTTGTAACAACAAACACGCGATTGACCCATCAAATTATTAAACGTTCTGTTTGATAATCCATTCTATTGTGCATATTGTATTTACATTATCCAGTAGCGGATTCGGGGGGGGGGGGGGCGGGGGGGGGGGGGCTTCAGAAATCCCAGTTTTTCTTCTTTTTTTTTTGATTTTTTTTTTTTTTTTACACACAGACGCATTTTGTGTTTGGCATTTCTAATTGACATAGGCGCCGCTTAGATCAATGAGTATTCAAAATTAAAGTAAACACTGTATATCATGATGTACATATGAACTTAAGACAAGTTTGACTGTACATTAATTGTACATATAAATCTATATGGAACAAGTTATAAGTCGGTCCAAGATGAACCTCCATTAAGCACCCACCTGTGTTAAGCAAGCAATTTTGGACTTTCCCATGGCCGCTTGCTTAAGACAAGTTTGACTGTATCTACCAATATATATTGGCACTGTTGATTAGAAAAATGCGCACAGATTTTATAAAAACTACTCATGCCGCAATAATTTGTGGACAAACTGGTTGCAGTAAAACGGTATTCGTACTTAATATTTTAGAAAAAGAATATGCGGGTGTATTCGAAAAAATAGTAACATTATGCCCGACATTAGAATTTAACGCGAGTTATAAAGAACGTAAATAGATATATAACGATGACGGAATTTATATGGTAAATCCTAGAGAGAATCTTAATAAATGGTTAAAAGTATTTTCTAAAATATTTATCGGAAGACGAACGCTTTTTATAATAGACGACTGTTCCGCAAAAATCGACATTATTAAAAAACGTAACGCGTTAGCTGAACTCGCGATGTCTGGAAGACACGTTGGTCATAGCGGTTGGGTTTTAACGCAACAATATAATTCCGTATTAAAAGATTTAAGAGAACAGACTCGGTGGACGGCTCTTTTTCATTGTAAAGATCGCGATTCTATAGAGGATACGCTACGAGAAAATGATGTAATTTGTACTAAAGAAGAACGCTCGAATGTACGACAAGAATTAAGAAATAATAAACACTCTTTCGTTATATTAAAAACTGATCAACCAACTTCTTACGAAGTTATTAACAAATTTTATTAATATATTTTATATTTATTAATATATTATATTCCAATTCGTTGAATAATTGGGGGTAAAAATGTCTGAAGAATTACTAATTGAAATATCTAACGAGTTAAATTCCGATCCAACAATGTTGGGGGTTGAAATTGAAGATCCAACTCCGCTCCAGAGCATGTTGGAACCCATAAAACGTAAACGTAAACGAAAACCGAAAATTGATAATAAAATAGTCAACAACTCCAAATCGAGATTGGATGAAGTCGATACCGCACTTCCAACATGCTCTGGAGCGGAGGTGCAGTTGGGGGTAGAAGATGATTGGTTGAAAACACAGAGACATAGACTGGCGGTAATAATTGCCGGAGGACAATCGCAATTTTATTTATCTGATAAGATTAGTAAACTTAGTGATGACGAAATTGTTAAATTATACGCTATATATGAAGCAAAATTTGGATTAATGATGACATTTACGTTAGGTGATAGTATTATAAATCTTGTTTAGAATTAGTAATTCCTATCAATAATGCTGACGTATTAAGACGAGAGCTTAAAGAGGATCCATTTGTTGATGCCGGACTGCGATCAGTATGCTCGTTCGCTATCATTCACTAGGATTATTTTTAGCACCTATCGCCGCTGTTCTTAAAACCGCTAAACATTACGATTTTAACTCTACAAAAAATGTATCAGAAGGTGCTGTTGAAAACGATATTAGAATAGACCCTAGATAATTCTATCCAACCACCAACTACGCTACAGCTCAGGAGCGGCATGTTGGAATTGGGAGTTGTTGAGATATTTATCAACATTGTTGAAATATTTATCAACATTGTTGAAATATTTTCCAAAACAATAATGTTGGGGTTGAGATATTTAATTTGTACCTAATTTTGTAAATTAATATATATCCAGTCGAAAAAAAATGTCTGAAGATACACCAACAATCACTCCTGAAGTTCAACACTCAATACCAACTCCAACACCTCCAACTCCAACCGCACCTCCAACTCCAACTCCAACCGCACCTCCAACACCAACACCACCCCCAGATCGTGTTACAAAAAACCCTAAATCCATAGCAGCTGGTAAGGCGTCCGCGTTAAGTAGAAAATTGAAGAAAAAACTTATTGACGAATGTAAACCACCGGCTTGTATACCGCCTTCAACCACACTTCCAACGGCACAGGTGCAGTTGGGGGTGCGTTATACACAAAAATCTAATGGTATGGTTCAATCTTCGATTACCCCTATGTATATCGCTGCTGCTGGAGGAGTAGGATTAATATTAGCTTGGTTGATGTCGTCACCAAAATCCACTCACTATACCCCCAACTCCGCTCAGGAGCGGCATGTTAAAAGTGCTGGACGTGTTGAAATTGGAGGTGTTGAGTGTGAAGTTCGTAAAAATCAGTTTGTAAGGGCTTCTGATATGGATTAAGTTCAAAAATCCGTTGGATTTTCACAACAGCTAATAAATATTTAATTTTTTTAGAAATTTATGTGTAAATATATTAGATATCAAATATATCAACACTGTTGAAAAAAAATGTCTACCGCAACGTATGATCTTAAATTTATAGTAAATTCTCTATATCACGCGGCAGTTGTTACCGGTTTGGCTATAAGTAGCTAGAGTCTAACTGTGGAACTGTGTATCCGCCGGTACGCATTCCGGTGAAACGGGAATGTTGGGTGCACATTTAGTGGAAGCGCTGTGGAACTGTGTATCCGAGGTGGAAGTGTACGCGCGAGCGATGGAAGTTGTGCACCCGCGGGTGCACCTTCGGTGGAACGTGGAATGTTGTGGAACGGTGGAAGTGTGTCCATATGTACACATTGGCTGGAAGTGCAATGTCGTGGAACGGTGGAAGTGTGTCTATGTGTACTCATTCGCTGGAAGCGTCGGTCATTGGTCGTGAACGGTGGAAAAGTGCACCCATGTGTACACATTCGCTGGAAGCGTCGGTGATCGGTCGTGGAACGGTGGAAGTGTGCCCATGTGTACACATTCGCTGGAAACGAGGGTGATTGGTCGTGAACGGTGGGAAAGTGCACCCACGTGTAGATCGAATGAGATTACATTCGCAGGAAACGAGGGCAAGTCGAGCGTGGTTAGACTCATTCCGTGGCCGAGAGGCCAGAGATTTGTGTTTTGCCGGAAAATAAATAGAGTCGTTCCGTGGCCGAGAGGCCAGAGTGAAAAATGTTGGAAAAATAAATAGAGTCGTTCCGTGGCCGAGAGGCCAGAGTGAAAAATGTTGGAAAAATAAATAGTCGTTCCGTGGCCGAGAGGCCAGAGGAAACAGTCGTTCTGTGGCCGAGAGGCCAGAGTAAACAGAGTCGTTCCGTGGCCGAGAGGGTTAGGGTTAGGGTTAGGCTGAAGCGTCGGTGATTGGTCGTGGAACGGTGGAAGTGTGCCCATGTGTACACATTCGCTGGAAGCGTCGGTGATTGGTCGTGAACGGTGGGAAAGTGCACCCACGTGTAGATCGAATGAGATTACATGGAAACGAGGGCAAGTCGAGCGTGGTTAGACTCCTTCCGTGGCCGAGAGGCCAGAGACTTGTGTTTTGCCGGAAAATAAATAGAGTCGTTCCGTGGCCGAGAGGCCAGAGTGAAAAATGTTGGAAAAATAAACAGAGTCGTTCCGTGGCCGAGAGGCCAGAGTGAAAAATGTTGGAAAAATAAATAGAGTCGTTCCGTGGCCGAGAGGCCAGAGGAAACAGAGTCGTTCCGTGGCCGAGAGGCCAGAGTAAACAGAGTCGTTCCGTGGCCGAGAGGCCAGAGTGAAAAAAAAAAATGTTGGAAAAATAAATAGAGTCGTTCCGTGGCCGAGAGGCCAGAGTAAACAGAGTCGTTCCGTGGCCGAGAGGCCAGAGTGAAAAAAAAAATGTTGGAAAAATAAATAGAGTCGTTCCGTGGCCGAGAGGCCAGAGTGAAAAATGTTGGAAAAATAAATAGAGTCGTTCCGTGGCCGAGAGGCCAGAGTGAAAAATGTTGGAAAAATAAATAGAGTCGTTCCGTGGCCGAGAGGCCAGAGGAAACAGAGTCGTTCCGTGGCCGAGAGGCCAGAGTAAACAGAGTCGTTCCGTGGCCGAGAGGCCAGAGTGAAAAAATGTTGGAAAAATAAATAGAGTCGTTCCGTGGCCGAGAGGCCAGAGTAAACAGAGTCGTTCCGTGGCCGAGAGGCCAGAGTGAAAAATGTTGGAAAAATAAATAGAGTCGTTCCGTGGCCGAGAGGCCAGAGTGAAAAATGTTGGAAAATAAATAGAGTCGTTCCGTGGCCGAGAGGCCAGAGTGAAAAAAAAAATGTTGAAAAATAAATAGAGTCGTTCCGTGGCCGAGAGGCCAGAGGAAACAGAGTCGTTCCGTGGCCGAGAGGCCAGAGTAAACAGAGTCGTTCCGTGGCCGAGAGGCCAGAGTGAAAAATGTTGGAAAAATAAATAGAGTCGTTCCGTGGCCGAGAGGCCAGAGGAAACAGAGTCGTTCCGTGGCCGAGAGGCCAGAGTAAACAGAGTCGTTCCGTGGCCGAGAGGCCAGAGTGAAAAATGTTGGAAAAATAAATAGAGTCGTTCCGTGGCCGAGAGGCCAGAGGAAACAGAGTCGTTCCGTGACCGAGAGGCCAGAGTAAACAGAGTCGTTCCGTGGCCGAGAGGCCAGAGTGAAAAATGTTGGAAAATAAATAGAGTCCTTCCGTGGCCGAGAGGCCAGAGGAAACAGAGTCGTTCCGTGGCCGAGAGGCCAGATGTTGTCTCGCTGGGCCGCTCTGTTCATTCAGTGGTTAGCCTGGTGCTTGGCTAGAGACTTGTGTTTTTGCCGGAAAAAAATAGAGTCGTTCCGTGGCCGAGAGGCCAGAGTGAAAAATGTTGGAAATAAATAGAGTCGTTCCGTGGCCGAGAGGCCAGAGTGAAATAAACAGAGTCGTTCCGTGGCCGAGAGACCAGATGTTGTCTCGCTGGGCCGCTCTGTTCATTCAGTGGTTAGCCTGGTGCTTGGCTAGAGACTTGTGTTTTTGCCGGAAAAAAAACAGAGTCGTTCCGTGGCCGAGGGGCCAGACGGAAAATGAGCGGAGTGAGACCCGACAGACCAGTTGTGGAAATGTGTACCTACAGCAACACATTGGCGTGAAGAAGGAAACACAGAGGCCGATGTGCGTCGAGGAGGCAAGTCAGCAACACCTGCTATATTTGAGAGAGGCGACTGCGGAACATGCAGCCAGCGCTGGCTGCCTGCATGGTGCCTTACCGGTTTGGTAGTTCTCCCGCAGACTGCGGTCGTGCGAGATGTGGAATAGCTCGATGTATTTCCGTCTTGTTCGGGTGCCGCTAGCACTGGCATTAAAGTCGTCGCCGGGTCGCACGCACGCGCTGTCCTCCATCGGTCGGCACGCGCTGTCGTCCAAAGCGACGCGAAACGGATAGTAGGTCCCGAGAAGAGAGTCGCTGTAGATACGATTCCGTAGATACGATAATCCGAGGAGAATCAGCCAGCAGCCAGCTAGCCAGGATAGCGGGTCCCGAGAAGTGAGTCGCTCGGTGGGTCATTCCGTAGATACGATAACGGAGAATCAGCCAGCAGGTCGGTATACAGCATGCGCGGGGCATGCATGCATACCTTGTCTAATGTTCTGTTTGTCTGTTTTCAGTGAAACATGAATAAACGCAGTAAAGAGAATAAGCAAGCGATGTTGGAGGCAGCGGGGGTAATTGACCACTCGGTGACGGGGGGAGAAGACGCGTGGTCTACGTTGCCCGACCTCACCTTCACCGAACCGGCTCGGCGCAGAAAGAGAAGTATGTACAGTAAAGCAATTATTGTGTTCCTTCGCAAGTACGTAGCGGTGCAAGGTAAGAGTAGTAGGTGTCGTCCGTGCGTACTGGCGCACAATTTAGGCCCTTCTGTATATTCACTTATGTGTAACATTGTACAACAACCTGCTGCTTGCAGTGTGTGCGGTCGAGGTGTGAAAGAGCGAGAGAGAATTTATTGTACATATTATTTATTGTATTCGGTTTATTTATTGTACTGTGATTGTCAAACTATTTATTTCATGTACCCATCTGTGATACTTATTGAGAATGCATTCATGTAAATATGTAGATAATAAGCCAACTGTGATATAGATTCCACTTTGTAAATAGTTAATTATAATGCATTCATGTAAACATGTACATAATAAGCCAACTGTGATATTCATTGCACTTTGTAAATAGAATAGTGAATTATAATGCATTCATGTAAATATGTAGATAATAAGATATTCATTCGACTTTGCAAATAGTTTGACTGCATGTAAATAGTTGATGTAAACATGTAAATACTTCTCCATTCCGTGGCCGAGGGGCCACAGTGTGTTCGCCCAGAGTCGTTCCGTGGCCGAGAGGCCAGAGAGAAAAATGTTGCAAAAATAAACAGAGTCGTTCCGTGGCCGAGGGGCCACAGTGTGATCGCTCAGTCGTTCCGTGGCCGAGGGGCCACATTGTGTTCGCTCAGAGTCGTTCCGTGGCCGAGAGGCCAGAGAGAAAAATGTTGGAAAAATAAACAGAGTCGTTCCGTGGCCGAGAGGCCAGAGGGATTTTTTTTTAAAATAAACATAAACAGAGTTGTGTTGAGACGCTCTGTTCCTTCAGTGGTTAGCCTGGCGCTTGACCCTGAGTCGTTCCGTGGCCGAGAGGCCAGAGTCGTTTCATTCCGTGGCCGACCATTCCGTGGCCGACCGACCACAGAGCGGCACGCTGCATTACGAGCCGTTCCGTGGGCCGAGCGACAGACAGACCAGTTGCGGTTGTTGGTTTCGCGAAGCACGATCGGACACCGGGCCCCATTCCGCCGCCGAGAAGCCCGAGAGAGACCAGCCGTCGTCGCCACTGCACAGAACTCCATTCCGTGGCTGACCGACCACAGAGCGGCACGCTGCATTACGAGCCGTTCCGTGGCCGAGCGACCAGACAGACCAGTTGCGGTTGTTGGTTTCGCGAAGCACGATCGGCACGGGGCCCCATTCCGCCGCCGAGAAGCCCGAGAGAGACCAGCCGTCGTCGCCACTGCACAGAACTCCATTCCGTGGCCGACCGACCACAGAGCGGCACACAGCATTACGAGCCGTTCCGTGGCCGAGCGACCAGACAGACCAGTTGCGGTTGTTGGTTTCGCGAAGCACGATCGGCACCGGGCCCCATTCTGCCGCCGAGAAGCCCGAGAGAGACCAGCTGTCGTCGCCACTGAACAGAACTCCAGGGTTTTCCGTGGCCGACCGACCACAGAGCGGCACACAGCATTACGAGCCGTTCCGTGGCCGAGCGACCAGACAGACCAGTTGCGGTGGTTGGTTTCGCGAAGCACGATCGGCCACGGGCGGGGCCCCATTCCATCGCCGAGAAGCCCGAGAGAGACCAGCAATCGTCGCGACTGCACAGAACTCCATTCCGTGGCCGACCGACCACAGAGCGGCCCGCTGCATTACGAGCCGTTCCGTGGCCGAGCGACCAGACAGACCAGTTGCCCGAGAGAGACCAGCCGTCGTCGCCACTGCACAGAACTCCATTCCGTGGCTGACCGACCACAGAGCGGCACACTGCATTACGAGCCGTTCCGTGGCCGAGCGACCAGACAGACCAGTTGCGGTGGTTGGTTTCGCGAAGCACGATCGGCACCGGGCCCCATTCCGCCGCCGAGAAGCCCGAGAGAGACCAGACTCGTCGCCACTGCACAGAACTCCATTCCGTGGCCGACCGACCACAGAGCGGCACACCGCATTACGAGCGGTTCCGTGGCCGAGCGACCGGACAGACAAGTTGCGGTGGTTGGTTTCGCGAAGCACGATCGGCACGGGGCCCCATTCCGCCGCCGAGAAGCCCGAGAGAGACCAGACTCGTCGCCACTGCACAGAACTCCATTCCGTGGCCGACCGACCACAGAGCGGCCGAGCGACCGGACAGACAAGTTGCGGTGGTTGGTTTCGCGAAGCACGATCGGCACGGGGCCCCATTCCGCCGCCGAGAAGCCCGAGAGAGACCAGCCGTCGTCGTCACTGCACAGAATTCCATTCCGTGGCCGACCGACCACAGAGCGGCACACAGCATTACGAGCCGTTCCGTGGCCGAGCGACCAGACAGACCAGTTGCGGTTGTTGGTTTCGCGAAGCACGATCGGCACGGGGCCCCATTCCGCCGCCGAGAAGCCCGAGAGAGACCAGCAATCGTCGCGACTGCACAGAACTCCATTCCGTGGCCGACCGATCACAGAGCGGCACGCTGCATTACGAGCCGTTCCGTGGCCGAGCGACCAGACAGACCAGTTGCGGTTGTTGGTTTCGCGAAGCACGATCGCCCCGGGCCCCCATTCCGCCGCCGAGAAGCCCGAGAGAGACCAGCCGTCGTCGCCACTGCACAGAACTCCATTCCGTGGCCGACCGACCACAGAGCGGCACACAGCATTACGAGCCGTTCCGTGGCCGAGCGACCAGACAGACCAGTTGCGGTTGTTGGTTTCGCGAAGCACGATCGGCACGGGGCCCCATTCCGCCGCCGAGAAGCCCGAGAGAGACCAGACTCGTCGCCACTGCACAGAACTCCATTCCGTGGCCGACCGACCACAGAGCGGCACACCGCATTACGAGCGGTTCCGTGGCCGAGCGACCGGACAGACAAGTTGCGGTGGTTGGTTTCGCGAAGCACGATCGGCACGGGGCCCCATTCCGCCGCCGAGAAGCCCGAGAGAGACCAGAATCGTCGCGACTGCACAGAACTCCATTCCGTGGCCGACCGACCACAGAGCGGCACGCTGCATTACGAGCCGTTCCGTGGCCGAGCGACCAGACAGACCAGTTGCGGTGGTTGGTTTCGCGAAGCACGATCGGCACCGGGCCCCATTCCGCCGCCGAGAAGCCCGAGAGAGACCAGCCGTCGTCGTCACTGCACAGAATTCCATTCCGTGGCCGACCGACCACAGAGCGTCACACTGCATTACGAGCCGTTCCGTGGCCGAGCGACCAGACAGACAAGTTGCGGTGGTTGGTTTCGCGAAGCACGATCGGCACGGGGCCCCATTCCATCGCCGAGAAGCCCGAGAGAGACCAGCAATCGTCGCCGATGCCACAGAACTCCATTCCGTGGCCGAATTCGACCTCAGAGCGGCCCGCCGCCATTTCGAGCCGTTCGGTTTGGCCGGAAGCGACCAGGGGACATCCATTTCAGTGGCGATTCGACCACAGAGCGGCGGCCGCTCTGCCATAACGAAGCCGTCCGTTGGCCGATAAGCAGACACCAAGCCGGCCCCGCCTGGCCATTACGAGCCGTTCCGGGTGGACCGAGCCGACAGACCGACCAGTTGCCCGAGAGAGACCAGCCGTCGTCGCCACTGCACAGAACTCCATTCCGTGGCCGACCGACCACAGAGCGGCACACAGCATTACGAGCCGTTCCATGGTTCCGACGCGACCAGACAGACCAGTTGCGGTTGTTGGTTTCGCGAAGCACGATCGGCACGGGGCCCCATTACACCGCCGAGAAGCCCGAGAGAGACCAGAATCGTCGCCACTGCACAGAACTCCATTCCGTGGCCGACCGACCACAGAGCGGCACACAGCATTACGAGCCGTTCCGTGGCCGAGCGACCAGACAGACCAGTTGCGGTTGTTGGTTTCGCGAAGCACGATCGGCACCGGGCCCCATTCCGCCGCCGAGAAGCCCGAGAGAGACCAGCTGTCGTCGCCACTGCACAGAACTCCATTCCGTGGCCGACCGACCACAGAGCGGCACGCTGCATTACGAGCCGTTCCGTGGCCGAGCGACCAGACAGACCAGTTGCGGTGGTTGGTTTCGCGAAGCACGATCGGCACCGGGCCCCATTCCGCCGCCGTGAAGCCCGAGAGACACCAGCAATCGTCGCCACTGCACAGAACTCCATTCCGTGGCCGACCGACCACAGAGCGGCACGCTGCATTACGAGCCGTTCCGTGGCCGAGCGACCAGACAGACCAGTTGCGGTGGTTGGTTTCGCGAAGCACGATCGGCACCGGGCCCCATTCCGCCGCCGTGAAGCCCGAGAGACACCAGCAATCGTCGCCACTGCACAGAACTCCATTCCGTGGCCGACCGACCACAGAGCGGCACACAGCATTACGAGCCGTTCCGTGGCCGAGCGACCAGACAGACCAGTTGCGGTTGTTGGTTTCGCGAAGCACGAGCGGCACGGGATTCTATGAATATCAAAAAGAAGATGGAACACAGGAAAGAGGTTCATGTTTCAGCACCAAAATGCCCACAGAATACCAGAAGTAACAGTTTGTTTGTTCGTTTATTGGTGTTTAACGGCCTATCAACAGCTAAGGTCATGCAAGGCCAGGCAAACGAGTTCGATCCCATTTTAACCTGCTGCATTGGGGGGAAAATTCCAAAATCAGAACTGAATATTTACATCGAGATACAATATATTCAGCCCTGAAATTAGAATAACCTGTCCTGGTGGCAGGTCCATACCACACCAAAGTCACTTGGCCCCTTCCCCTAAAATAGGATTACGAACAATCGTAATACTCACATAAGGGGTATAACCAGATTCAACTGTCACATACAAAATGCCAAAGACGTATGTGAGGGCCAAACCAGGTCTCCAGTCGGAATTCCGGTAAGGATGAACCCCGATCGTTAAATTACCCATCGCTTGCACCCACCTTCCACCCACCCAGAAGTAACAGACATCAGCTTGTGTGCTAAATGTAACCAAGTTAATAATGTTGATTGATTACTAAACAAATATGTTGATGTTGGGCGATTATTTTCCATGGGAACAAAATATATTGAAGAAAAGTATGTAAACAATAATCCATTTTGGAAAGATGTTTTTAGAGCATATACAGAATTAAACTCAAAAACAGATTTAACAAACCAAGATAATTTATTAGCCAACAGTCTTTTTTACAACACAAACATCAAAATGGGTGGCGCAACAATTTATTTCAAAAATTTATATGAAAAAGGAATTAGATTCATAAATGACATGTTAGATGGAGACAATAAGATTTTTACATTGGAACAGTTTAAACAGAATACAGGCATAAACATTAATTATCTTCATTACCACGGTCTGTCATCTTCATTGAAATCACTATTCCAAAAATATCAAATATCAATAATAATAATAATAATAATAGACTTTATTTAAAGAGGGTTACACATTTAGTTATAAACTAATCTTCCATGAGGCCTCACAGACTTACATACATGTATATACAAAATGTACAGAGTTAAAGGAAAAGTTTAAAACATGACGCAACAAGCAAACATACATTTGTACAACCCATGGCTAAACACTGGACTCAAACATTTCTCCAAAACCTGCAGCTGTCAATTGCATAGACAGACATAAATGGTTGGCATACAATCGAGAGATGAAAGCTCTTAACTTTTTGGACGCTAGCGATGAAAACAACAGCCAAATATGTCATGGAATTTCATTAGAACTGCGTTGTGACAACGCAATTCTAATGAAATTGCATGTCATATCTTCACAGTATTCAGAGAGCAATAAGAAAATAAGATAACAAATTGTCGGCTGCTGATTTTTTACTATTTATAGTCATTTCTTTTTCAGCATGCAAAGCATTAAAGTGTGATAGTCCATCTGTTTTCCCTGCTGATGTCTATACATCAACAACACACATACAATCACATACAATCACATAGCAATAATTGTGCACATACAAAATGTACCATCAATCTTCCAATGGTAAACACACATACACTATATATATACACACACATTCATTATATTAATATATAAGATGCGAAATTACACGGAAAGTCGTTAGTGTCAATGACATAATTCTCCAGATCATTTCATCCATTGAATGCATTGGCAGTGAAATTTTGTGGCAGTATCTATTGTTTTTAAATAGGCAGGTAAACAGTTCCAAATAATAGAGCCAGAATATGATATGCTTTGTTTGAAGATTTCTTTATGCGGTCTTGGAGTAATATAATTTTTGGAGGTTGTGGATCTTAATGTTGGTAAATTTTCATTGTGTGGTCTTAAGTGAAACAATTCATTAATGTAACTTGGTGTTTTATTTCTATTAACATTAAACATAAATTTGGCTTTTCTTAAGAATATACGTTCATAAACACTTAATATTTTTAGTTCTTCCATGCTTTTAACTATATCGGTATACTCATAATCTAGAATTATTTTGCAGGCTCATATATAATAACACAAAAGTTAGAACAACCTATTATACCAGCACCTTTGAGAACAATTCTAAGATCATGCAAGGGGTCTAAGGACATGTATAGTATACTAAACAAAAACACAGAAACACCTACTGGCAAACAAAAATGGAATGCTATATACAAATTTAGTGCAAACAATTGGAAATCTATATACCAAGAACCATTTAGAACTATCAAAAGTACAAGGTTAAGATGGTTACAAGTTAGAATAAATCATAATATATTAGTGACAAATACCTTCTTATACAGGATAGGAGCTGTTAATAACAATTTATGTAATCTATGTAGCTCGGATACAGAAACCATTAGACATATTTTTTGGCAGTGTCCCCAAACAGAAAAACTAATTTGACAGAATTGCTAAGAAATAATAACATAACAATAGAACTAACAGAAAAATCTTTCCTATTTGGGCTTTTCGAAAATACGACGTCTGAAGTAGTCAAAATTATTTTTATGGAAACAAAAGCATATATATACCGATCAAGAACAATAAAACAAAATTTATATTTCACTGCACTAAAATCAAGACCGACAGAAACATACAAAATTCATCGTCAAATTGCTCACGACAACAATACATTAGATAAATTTGACGCAATATGGGACAATAATTACAAAACTATATTCATGAATTGAATGCACAACACCCTTGATGAATAGCTAATAAACAATGATAATATGAAATAGAATTGCATGTCAACTTAACAATACCTTAATATAATCAACCAGCCACCAACCTTCCATGTCTTTTACTTCATTGATAATTGCATCACACTTTTTTCCTTCTTTTTTTGTATGCAGAATTATTATACTGAATTTATTACATTATCATAGCCAAAATGGCTGTGGTGGTGTGATAAATTCATTATAATAAAAATTAATAAATAAATCTCTGCTTTTGTGCGTTTTTTTTCCTTTCTTTGTTTTAACCCCTTCCCCACCCCCTCTCCACCCCTCATTCCACCTCATATTATAGGTTTGGGAAATAAAGACATTATAAATATGAATCTAGTAGATGAATATAATATACACAGAGTAATACAGGTTCAAGCAAAGACCATGATCAAACGGAGCCAGCCGCGTTTTGTTTTATAACCAATGTGGGGATCGGAACAGATTGTACATTGGCTTGTCAATACATAATGTTACCAACAACTTTAACATTTAACCCAAACCCTTTCAACCCTAAATAACTGGAATGGATTATATATAATATGTTAATTTTCAGTCAATTCCATTCAACACAAAATACTTTTTAAATAATCGATTTATATTTTAATTATTATTTTTAACAAATATGAAAATTACTTGCAAAGAGTGCAGATCCTGATGAGCCGGCTCGTCTGGATCTGCACTGTTTAAAAACACCTATATAAACGGCTGTAGTGGTGAAAGGGTTAATACACGATTTAAACATGTAGATGCACAGTAGGATTGAACTTCACTTTTTACAGAGTGGGGCTGGTTCAGTTGGATCATGGGTACCGGTAATATGAATGATAACATAAAATCAATTACATGTATTACATATGCTAAATCAAACTTTGGCTCTTGCAGCGCTGGAGAGTGACATTGTCATCTGCGGGTTTATTATAAGTATTTATACTGTCTTTTTTTAATAATTAAAAATGCAGGTCTCTATTAATGACGATTATAATGTACACTCAATCATGAAGTCTTAATAGAACAGTGATTTCTACCCAGTACTTCAAGAGCAAAAGAGGGTGAATATCTGTAATTGTGTATTTTATATTTTGTATTTGTATCTGACTATTACATGTATATTATGTACGGTTTGTGGGGGATGGCCCCGACCCACCACCAAACCTATTACTGGGAAAATAAATATTTTCAAAAAAAAAAAAAAAAAAAAAAAAAAAAAGTTAATAATTGTTGATATGGACCGGATTTGTTGTGACAAATGCAACTTGACCAAGTGGTTACATCAAAAATTTGCACCACCCAGATGACAGGTACTACTATCTGTTTGACAAAACCAAACGATTTATTTCACCTACACTATATATTGAAAAAATAATATTATTTCACAATTATCAATATTTGGCAAAATTAATAAATGAGCATTCTTTTACATCATGATTTTGTTTTGTATAGTAAAGTCAATGGTTGACTCTTGCTGAAATTTTGCTGAAAAGAAATACAAGCAAAAAAAACAACAACTTGTTTTCAGTGTTCATGTAGCCCTCAGAAATGAACAGGTTTACACAAAACAGACAGTACATGTAGTTGTTTAACCCATCCTTTTATTCACAGCTTGTACTGAGATCAACCACCAGCAAATCATTACTGTTCAATATTTACAAATTCTAGTATGCAACACATATCGTTTATTTAACCATGTAAACTGATTATCGTGAAATAATGCATGAGTGAGTGTGTCCGTACTGTAAATAAACGAGTGAGCGTATCGAACCAAGTTTATTTAGCAGTAGGACCCAATCACGAGGGCATTATTTCAAGATAATCAGCTCACCTGGTTAAATAAACATTTTCTTACATTTCACACACAATTTTTCATAAAACAAACAAAGCCAATCGGGATTAAAATATGGTACAGATATAGGCAAATTAATTTCTGGAGGTAGGCTGTAGTGAAGGTGATTGTCTCGCGATTCAGAGGGTGTGTCTGAGAACATGATTTGATTGGTCGAAGGAAACATGAAATGAAAACATGTCTTGGCATTTCATTACTAATGAAATACATGTACCATGATGTGTTTTCATGGAAAATAAGAAAAATATGCTATATTTGTGGTCTTCATTGTTTTCTGTAGCATGATAAACACACAATTTTTCATAAAACAAACAAAGCCAATCGGGATTAATATATGGTACAGATATAGGCTGTAGTGAAGGTGATTGTCTCACGATTCAGAGGGTGTGTCTGAGAACATTTGGTCGAAGGAAACACGAAATGAAAACATGTCTTGGCATTTCCTTACTAATGAAATACCAAGATGTATTTTCATGGAAAATAAGAAAAATATGCTATATTTGTGGCCTTTATTGTTTTCTGTAGCATGATAAAGGTACCACAAATTTGTTATTGCTTTTTGATACTCGTTACTTCCGATTTCAATTGGGTTTTTGGCAATTTTAATTGGGTATTTACGCAAATACACAGCTTATCTGCAGCTCTGCTGAATTGTTTTTGATTTCAAAAGTTGCACATCCCATGTATGTTTACTAGAATAAATATGGTATGTACATGCACTTCATGCTATATTAATTATGTAATTATAACGAAGCTCTAGCTTCATACCCATCTGCTCAGATGGTCCTCTGCAGGACTGTGTTACATATTGTCAATTTAGGAGGCCAGTGTGCAATATGATGGATGGCAGTTGATATAATTGGTTGAAGTTTATCACCAGGTCATAGCAATGTTATTGTAACAAGCATAATCCTTTCAACATAACATACCTCTATAGTGGAATTTGCAAACAATGTAAATGCAGATGAGCCGGCTTGCGACCAGACCAGTCAACTCATCAGGATATATATGCACTTTGTTTACAAGTAATTTTCATATGTTTTGGAGAAGAAAAAAACAACCCCTTTTCATAATGGACTAGTCTGAAAATCATTTAGTGACGAATAGATCGGTAAATTAACATATCAAAATCTGTTCCAGTTATTTAGTGTTGAAAGGGTCCATGTGCCTTATCTGGATCGGCAATGTTTGTTAGAGTCACAGGGGATAGGAAAATTAACATCTAGTGGTGTCTTCGAAGTAAAAGCCAAGCTGAATCTCGGTTACATTTGTATGTTACATTATACAGCAGGTAATGAAAGGGGAGTAATAAAAATTGATTTCTATCATATTTCTGAACGCATTGTATCGGCAATTTGTTGTCTGGAGTGGGCGGCTAGTCAAGAGCATGCATAGGGTAAATTTAACGATGGTATTCATCCTTGCCAGAATCTCCCTAATTTAGCCTCCGGTACAGTTCATTTTCGACTTTATTGTTGCTTCAGAGATTTCACCTATTATAAAGGTAGAAAGATTATTACTAATCCTATTACTTTTAGGGAGTGTGGCTAAATGATTCTAGTGATTCTAGTGTGGTGATGATCTGGTACCAGACCAGGTTATGGTACTAATTTTTCTGTAAATATTCAGTTCGGATTTTGAGATTCTCCTCCCCCAACCCCCTTTCTATACAGGTCAAATATGTACTAGTTAGTGTAAGAAACTAGGCTACGGAAAACATTCAGTTAATTGATCAGTACAGCTTCATTATGTTTCTATGATTATATTATACAATAAATAGGATCTTAAATAACTGATTACTTAACATGATATTTAATATTAAACTCATTATGATTTACTGATTGCATAAGAAACTTGGCTTAGCGTAGTTTCTTATAAAGTTAGTAGTCTATTAATAAATACCATAAAAATCACCAAACATGTTGGATCTGCTGAATAAAATACCCCAAAACAGTATATTTATCAAATCGATACACAAATCAAATTATTATGGCTCGGCGACTGCTGTGACAGAAACGTTCCCAGATCAATACCCCACCCACAGAACTATTCAAGTATACCATGCATTGACACAACCTCGAAAGTTAGCCGATAAATTTACGCAGTACTGTACACTGTAGTCGGTATAATTCTCTGTTTTGTTTAGCACAAAGGAATGTAGATTTCAAATTGTGAAAATAATTTAAAGTAAAAAATGCAAAAATATGCAGTAGGTAGCAATATGAAAATAGCGCATTTTAGCTTGCAGTCAATGAGACCCCGGTTTGTTTACTCTTAAATCTACAACAACAACCACAATGACCATATATGGTAAACTGTACCTTGGTGTATTATTAAATACTATTTAGTATTAAAATGATTAATAAAATATATTAAAAATAAACTTAAAAATCACACTGTAACTTAAAATAAATAATTTAAATAATACATTTGTAACATATTTGCCTTTTGCGATTTTTAGCCAATCAGGCCGCAGCATCTCTCTCCAACAACAAGAATTCCGCGGAATCAAATGTCTCACCTTGTCCCGCCGCCTTGACCTCGAGCCTGGGCCAGAAAGCAATTTTCACTGGCCCGAACATATTATACAACTAGAGGATTGTTTTTCAGACAAAAACATATGTTCCTCCCTTAATACCACCACTGCATGTTATCAGGACTTGGAAAAGTAGAATTTAAGGCAGCAACAGCATATATGTAGCTACCTTGTATTTCCTGCATACTTGTGAAGATACGCGCGACACAAGTTAAATATCCCCACTTTTCACTAAGTCAAGGGCCATAACTCCGTGAATACAGGATGAATCTGCATCTAAAACCCCAGGTGCGCAACTTCACACGATGACCAGTATTCCTGTAAAGTTTCACGACTCTAACTGAAATACATTTGGAGATACGCGCGACACAAGTTGAAAACCCCCACTTTTCACTAAATCAAGGGCTATAACTCCGTGAATACAGATGAATACGCATCTAAAACCCCAGGTGCGCAACTTCACACGATGACCAGTATTCCTGCAAAGTTTCACGACTCTAACTGAAATACATTTGGAGATACGCGAGACACAAGTTAAAAATCCCCACTTTTCACTAGTCAAGAGCCATAACTCCATAAATACAGGATGAATCCACATCTAAAACCCCAGGTGCGCAACTTCACACGATGACCAGTATTCCTGTAAAGTTTCGCGACTCTAACTGAAATACTTTTGGAGATACGCGCGACACAAGTTGAAAATGGCCACTTTTCACTAAATCAAGAGCCATAACTCCGTGAATACTGGATGAATCCGCATCTAAAATCCCAGGTGCGCAACTTCACACGATGACCAGTACATGTATTCCTGTAAAGTTTCGCGACTCTAACTGAAATCCTTTTGGAGATACACTCGACACAAGTTGAAAATCCACACTTTTCACTAAGTCAAGGGCCATAACTCTGTGAATACTGGATGAATCCGCATCTAAAACCACAGGTGCGCAACTTCACACGATGACCAGTATTCCTGTAAAGTTTCGCGACTAACTGAAATACTTTTGGAGATACGCGCGACACAAGTTGAAAATCCCCACTTTTCACAAAGTCAAGGGCCATAACTCCGTGAATACTGGATGAATCCGCATCTAAAAAACCCAGGTGCGCAACTTCACATGATGACCAGTATTCCTGTAAAGTTTTACGACTCTAATTGAAATAGATCTGGAGATACGAGCGACAAGTTGAAAATCCCCAATGTTCGCTAAGTCAAGGGCCGTAACTCCGTAAATACAGGATGAATCCACATCTAAAACCCCAGGTGCGCAACTTCACACGATGACCAGTATTCCTGTAAAGTTTCGCGACTCTAACTGAAATACTTTTGGAGATACGCGCGACACAAGTTGAAAATGGCCACTTTTCACTAAATCAAGAGCCATAACTCCGTGAATACTGGATGAATCCGCATCTAAAATCCCAGGTGCGCAACTTCACACGATGACCAGTATTCCTGTAAAGTTTCACGACTCTAACTGAAATACATTTGGAGATACGCGCGACACAAGTTGAAAATCCTCAATTTTCGCTAAGTCAAGGGCCATGACTCCATAAATACAGTTTGCCCGGACGGATAGACGGACGGACGACGGACAACCAAGCCAAAACCACTATGTCTCCCCATTCATGGGGGAGACATAATTATTGACTAGAATATCAGATTATATGGCTTACTAGTCAATAATTGTTTTATTATATGATAATAGTCCGTATATAGCACTTACGACCTTAAGCTACTAGCAGGCTGTCCATTCACTTTCGGTTCATTTTGAGGTGACGTTTGCAGTACAGATTATAGGGCTTTGGTCCACAATCGGTAAGCATTATGTCAGGCTGATTGTGATTGGGCTGTGTTACGTAGCATGCCACGGATTGTCAGGGCTGGGATGGTCAGTCACAGGGTTGACGGCCGTTGGTCCAGATTTCGGACCATTTCAGGAATGACCCGTGGGATGCCAACCTAACAAGTCACTTGTAAGCTATTCATCGTGGTTCATTCCATGTCCATTATGTCATTCCCAGTCCTCTGAGCGTTGACATATTCCGCCCTCCAATTAATGGCCATTTTCTGTGGTTTCCGGGAGTGTTTTGGAATTGGCTCTATGGGACGGTTCTAGTGCACTCTTTGGAAACAATAGAAAATGTGTGTTATGGCTTGAGGGCTGAAGATGGCCGATGTTCAGCGGATCTGGGAGTTGACTGTGACATGATTGCTTATATGATTCTGAGTATGTTGATATAATTATTTAGGTAAATTGTACTTTTGATGTAAGATGAGATGGTCAAGTTAGAGCTTGCTGATCTGTCCATATTATTTAAGTATTAAGGAGAATAATTCAGCTCACTGCTGTAATTGATTAATTGTGGTGTACTTGTTTACGCCATATAAGTTTGTATTTTCTTATTAAGATTACAAATGTATGTTGATAGCATGACATCTTGTCAATAGTGTATTTGGGCAAATGGACAGGAGATGGGGAATTATGATAGTTGGACCAGTGTCACCTCCGATCCGATTGTGCATCTGCGCAGTCTGATCAGGGGCTACACTGTTCGTCGGTTAAACAAATTGTCACATATTGTATTATCAAACAGGATCGATCATGCATGTTGCGTTTGTAACCTGATCATGATCTATACTGATTGCTCTATGCACCATATCGTAATGACCCAACTGCTGCCAGCCGCCCATGTGTGCATGTGCTTGTCACTTGCACACTTTAAAGCACCATAGTGATACGTGGTTTTATTTATTGACAGGAGCTAAATATGATGTAGACTGCGGTCATGCTGCCTAGACGCGTACCTACCTGTAGTATCCCGGTGAGATCAATGTGATGTGACAGCCGTTTGAAAATAAATGTCGTGAACTGTGAACCTGTTTTCGTGTAGTTAACAACCCACTCGGACAAAGGACCCTAAACACCCCAGATAACGGCCTATTCTGAGGAGAGACCGTTACATTTGTCACATGACATTTAACAATTTTCTATTTACTCAAATCGGCTAAACAATATAATCTTTTAACACAGGTGGACTAGGAACTAGAAACTGAAACATAGTAGATACCAAAAAGTGCTTTGGTGACATCTGTTTAGTTACAATGTTATAATATTTCACCGACGAGGAGCAGTTTAACGGTCCTTTCAGGTAAAAAAAGTAATGTTTCCTGTTACCAGGTTCCAAAGACAACTCACAGACTTAAAACACAATGTTACATCATCTCAATCAGCTACCGGTAAACTAAGGATGGCAAAGTTTTTAAATGTTTGCTGAAAATACAGAATTACACATCTTGTACCAATGAGATAAAAAATGATCCAAACAAAGGAGGAAACTGGTAAATACGATTATAATTTAGTGAAATGCATCTCTAACCTTGAACTGTGTTTAGAGATAAACCAGTAAGTTGAATATCAGACTTGATTTTGAGCATTTTACAAAAATTAGTTACTGATTTTTGAAAAATATAGGGATTTATAGGGATTTTGGGAAAATATAGGGAAAATATAGGGATTGCCAAATTTATAGGAATTTATAGGAATTTATAGATAATGGTCCATTCACTTTCGGTTCCAAATATATAGGAATATAGGGATTTTTTTCCAAAAATATAGGGATAAATAAAGGGATTTTGGCCAAAAAAATAGAGATTTATAGGGACAAAACTCAATATTTTCCAATTTTACGGCATGTATGTGTGTACGTAAAGGATTTTTTCGAGTTAAAAATCTAGATTAATGGCCTCCTCCTCCCCTTATAGCCATTCCGTATCCTCTCCTCTGTTTTTTAAATGGTTTACAATTATTAACTTGATTAATTTTTATTTATATTTTTTTTCTAAAACAGGTTGAGCCACTGCCTGACAAAAAGGTACTGTGCAGGTGCTCCCTTTTATGTATTTTAAAATAAAAAAAATTGAAATTGCTATTGTGTCCGTCTGTCCGTCCATCCGTCCGTCGATCCGTCTGTCCGTCCGTCACACTTTTTGGTTAACCACTTTGTCACAGTTTCTGAAATACGCTGCAGGTGGCATCCGCATTTCTTGTTATTTTCTAAAACAGGTTGAGCCACTGCCTGACAAAAAGGTACTTTTCATAGCTACTATACTGTGCAGGTGCTCCCTTTAATGTATTTTAAAATAAAAAATTTAAAAAATTTGAAATTGCTATTGTGTCCTAACTGAAACTGAATTTGTCTATGTTGCGCATGGTACTACACGAATGTACCCCGACGTCATATTCTAGACATTTTATTGATTGATATCCATTTTTCAGCCGGATGACTGTTTACTGTGCAATTTCATTAAAGCTGAATCTAGCAAAGTGATGGTAACTTTCAATTTTATATTATGTAACGACCTTTACGTGCTCTGTGAATCAAAATCATTCAAGCGTATGTTGATGTAGAACCACACGCGGCAGACAACTTCAGCCTAGTAGAAGCCAAATATAAGCATCATAATCATAACAGCTGTTTCCTTTCATGTAATTACAACTTACAAAACTGCCAAATTCTCCTATCTTTAAAAGATACAAGGATTTGTAGCATCAAATTGCTTTATGAGTATTTGTCACGACATTTAACAATTTTCTATTTACTCAAATCGGCTAAACAATATAATCTTTTAACACAGGTGGACTAGGAACTAGAAACTGAAACATAGTAGATACCAAAAAGTGCTTTGGTGACATCTGTGTAGTTTACAATGTTATAATATTTCACCGACGAGGAGCAGTTTAACGGTCCTTTCAGGTAAAAAAAAAGTAATGTTTCCTGTTACCAGGTTCCAAAGACAACTCACAGACTTAAAACACAATGTTACATCATCTCAATCAGCTACCGGTAAACTAAGGATGGCAAAGTTTTTAAATGTTTGCTGAAAATACAGAATTACACATCTTACAAGGAGATAAAAAATGATCCAAACAAAGGAAACTGGTAAATACGATTATAATTTAGTCAAATGCATCTCTAACCTTGAACTGTGTTTAGAATAAACCATTAAGTTGAATATCAGACTTGATTTTGAGCATTTTACAAAAATTAGTTACTGATTTTTGAAAAATATAGGGATTTATAGGGATTTGGGGAAAATATAGGGAAAATATAGGGATTGCCAAATTTATAGGAATTTATAGATAATGGACAGCCTGTCAGGTCAGGTTGTCCATTCACTTTCGGTTCCAAATATATAGGAATATAGGGATTTTTTTCCAAAAATATAGGGATAAATAAAGGGATTTTGGCCCAAAAAAATAGAGATTTATGGGATTTTTCCAAAAAAATTTTAAGGAAGAATTAAATTTTTAGGGAAAAACAAAACCTCAAATATTTTCCATTTTTTACGCATGTATGTGTGTACGTAAAGAGGTTTTTTCGAGTTAAAAATCTATATTAATGGAAACAACCTCCTCCCCTTATAGCCATTCCGTTTATCCCACTCTCCCGTTGTTTTTTAAAATGTTTTACACATTTTTTATTAAACTTGAAATTAATTTTTATTGATATTTTTTTTTCAAAACTAAAAACAGGTTGAGCCACTGCCTGACAAAAAGGTACTGTGCAGTGCTCCCTTTTATGTTTTTATTTTAAAAAATAAAAAAAAATTGAAATTGCTATTTGTGCCGTCTGTCCGTCCATCCGTCCCCGTCGATCCTCGTCCTTTTACCGTCACACTTTTTTGTGAATCCTTTTTATCAAAGTGGTACAGTTTCTTTCTCAAATCGCTGCAAGGTTGGCATCCGCATTTCTTGTTATTTTCTACTAAAAACAGTTTGAGCCATTCTAGCCTTTGACAAAAAAGGTTTACTTTTTCATACTACTAAATAAATAAACTGTGGACTAGGTGCAAAAGAGTCCCTACCCTAATTATTTTAAAATAAAAAAAATTGAAAATTGCATTTAGGTGTGTTTCCTAACTGAAACTGAATTTTGTTCCTATGTTCGCATGGTACTAAACAAAAACAATGTACCCCCCCCCGACGTCATATTCTAGACATTTTTATTGATTTATCTCCATTTTTTACAAAAAGTTACCTGATGACTTTGAATTTTACTGTGCAATTTCAATTAAAGCTGAAAATCTTTTTGAGCAAAACGTGTATGGTAACTGGTTTTTTCAGTTTTTAAAAATATTTTAAAAAAAATTATGTAACGACCTTACGTGCTCTGTAATCAAAATTCATTTCTAAGCGTATGTTGATGTAGAAACCACACGCGACAGACAACATCAGCCTAGTAGAAACCAAATATAAAGCATTCATATTCAATACACGTTTCCCTTTCATGTAATTTCTACAACTTACAAAACTGCCAAATTCCTCCTATCTTTAAAATTAAAGATACAAGGATTTTTTGGTAGCAGCACAAAATCAAATTAGCTATGATGTATTTGTCACATGACATTTAACAATTTTTCAAAATTTAATAATCAAAATCGGCTAAACAATATAAAACTCTTTTAACACTTTAAGTGGACTAGAACTACGTGAAACTTATGAAATAGATACCAAAAAAGTGCGTTTGGTTTACATCTGTTTAGTACCTGTTACCAATGTTATATAAATATTTCACCGACGAGAGCAGTTTTTTTAACGGTCCTTTCAGTAAAAAAAAGTAAATGTTTCGTGTGTTTAACCTTGAGTTCCAAAGAAACAACTCACAGACTAAAACACAATTTACATCATCTCAATCAGCTACCGGTAAAGGGACTAAGGATGGCAAAAGTTTTTTAAAATTTGTTTGCTATTTCGAGTACAGAATTTCACATCTTACAATGATTAAAAAATGGTTGATCCAAACAAAGGAAACTGTAAAATAACGATATAATTTATCAAAATGCATCTTTCTAACTTGAAACTGTGTTTTATTAATAAACCAGTAATTGTTGAATATCATACTTGATTTTTGAGCATTTTTACAAAAATAAATTTAGTTACTGATTTTTGAAAAATATAGGATTTATAGGGATTTTGGGGAAAATATAGGGAAAATATAAAGAGGGAAATTGCCAAATTTATATATTTGATTTAGATAAAAAAAAAAAAAAAAAAATGACAGCCTCAGTCAGCTCATTTCACTCGTTACCAAAATTATATAGAATAAAATGGGATGGATTTTTTTCCCAAAAAATGATAGGGATATATAGGATTTTTTTGCCAAAAAAATAGAGATTTATAGGGACAAAAACTAAAATATTTTCCTTTATTTTAAAAAAAAGCTGGTTATGTAAGTGTTACGTAAAGGATTTTTCGAGTTTAAAAAATCTTAGATTAATGGCCTCCCAACCTCCCCTTATACCTCCTCCCGTTTTTATTCCTTTTCCTCTGTTTTTTAAATGGTTTACAATTATTAACTTGATTAATTTTTTATTTTTTATTTTTTTTTTATTTTTTTCTAAACAAAGTTGAGCCACTGCCAATGACAAAAAGGTACTTAGTGCAGGTGCTCCACCCTTTTATGTATTTTAAAATAAAAAATTTGAAATTTGCAATTTGTGTGTCCGTCCATGCCCACCTTTGTCCATCCGCCGTCGATCCCGTCTGTTCCGTCGGCCATCCACGACTATTTGGTTACCACTTTGTCACCCGTTTTTGTCTGAAATACGCTGCAGGTGCATCCGCATTTCTTTTGATTTTTCTTTATTTTCTAGTGACCACTGCTACAAAAAAGTACTTTTACATCAGCTACTCCTATTTTTCTGTGCATGTGCCAAAAAGGCTCCTTTAATGTATTTTAAAATTTAAAAAAATGTTAAAATTGCTATTGTGTCCGTTCTGTCCGTCCATCCGTCCGTCGATCCCAAACATTTAGGGGGGTTTAGGGGGCCTAGGGGGAGGAGCCTAAACCTTTGAATTTCTTTGAACAAAATATTCAGTACCATAAAACCTTTTGAAAGTTTTATGGGGCTATCCTTTGATTTCTTTTGTATTAGCAATAGCCCAAAATCCCCAAAATGTTGGTACGTCCGTCTGTCTCCGAAACACACAAAAAAGTTTTGGTTGGTTAAACCGCTTTGTCAGCAGTTTTCTGAAAAAAAATACGCTTGGTGCAGTGGCATCCGCATTTCTTGTTTTTTAAAATTTTTCTAAAACAGGGTTGAGCCACGCTGCCAAAAAAAAGTACTTTTCTAGCTACTATACTGTGCAGGTGCTCCCGTTAATGATTTTAAAATAAAAAATTTGGAATTTTGCTTTATGTGTCTACTGAAACTGAAAGTTTGTCTTTCTATGTTTCGCATGGTTTCAAAACTACAACGAAATGTACCCCGCACGTTTCCATATTCCATTAGACTTTTTATTTTGGATGATGAATTGATATTTTTTTTCCTTTATTTTTCAGCCGGATGACTGATTTTACTGTGCAATTTCATTTCCAAAGCCTGAACCTACAAAAGTGATGTACTTTTTCAGTTTTATATTAGGTTGTAACGACCTTTACTGCTCTGTGAATCAAAATCATTCAAGGGGCTGATGTGATGGTAGAACCACACGCACAGACAACTTCAGCCTGATAGAACCAAATATAAGCATATCTTTCATAACACTGTTTCCTTTTCATGTAATTACCAACTTACAAAACTGCCCAAAATTCTCTACTTTTAAAAGATACAAGTATTTGTAGCATCAAATTGCTTTATGAGTATTTGTCACATGACATTTAACAATTTTCTATTTACTCAAATCGCTAAACAATATAATCTTTTAACACAGGTGGACTAGAACTAGAAACTGAAACATAGTAGATACCAAAAAAAATAAGTGCTTTGGTGACATCTGTGTAGTTACAATGTTATAATATTTCACCTTTCGACGGGAGAACATTTGTTTAAAACGTCCCTTTCAAATGGTAAAAAAAAAAGGTAATGTTTCCTGTTACCTAGGTTTCCAAAGACAACTTTCACAGACTTAAAACACAATGTTACCATCATCTCAAAAAACACTACCGGTAACTCAGAGGCTGCCAAAAGTTTTTAAATGTTTGCTGAAAAAACCAGGAGAATTTACACATCTTACAATTAGATAAAAAATATCCAAACAAAGAAAACTGGTAAATACATTGTTATAATTTATCAAATGCATCTCTAAACCTTGAACTGTTGTTTTAGAATAAACCATTTAAGTTGATAAATCAGACTGATTTTGAGCATTTTACAAAAAATGAGTTACTGATTTTTGAAAAATATAGGGATTATAGGGATTTGGGGGAAAACATTATAGGGGTTGGGAAAATATAGGGTGGATTCGCCTTATTTAGAATTTATAGATTTTATAGATAATGACAGCCCTGTCATTTCTGCTCATCCACTTTCGGTTCCAAATATATAGGAATATACGATTTTTTTCCAAAAATATAGGGATAAATATAAAGGATTTTTGCCAAAAAAAATGATATTTATAGGGACAAAAACCTCAATATTTTTCCAAATTTTACGGCATGTATGTGTGTACGTAAAGTATTTTTCGAGTTTTATCCTCAGATTAAATGCCTCACTCCTCCCCATATAGCCAAATTCCGTATCCTCGCCCTGTATTTATGTTTTTTTTAAAATTTTGTTTACAATATTAAACTTTTAAGATAATTTTTATTGATATTTTTTTTTTCTTAAAAACAGTTTTTAGCCACTGCCCGTTAACAAAAAGGTAAAAAAAAACTGTTGCCAGGTGCTCCCTTTTATGTATTTTATAAAAAAATGAAAAAAATTGAAATTGGCTATTGTGTCCCCGTCTCCCTGTCTGTCCGGTACTTAAACGAGAGCGTACATAGTGAGGTTGCTGAGATGTGCTATAACCCACCCACCGCCCTAATTTAGGACCCAAAAATTGGGATAAAGTGTTTTTGCAAAATAAATACCTTTTAAGGCTATGCTAAAGCTTTTTTTCATTTGCATATTATGCGATTTATTCCGTAAGAGAATCGTTAAAGGAAGAAAATAAACGAATAATTGCTACATTGTGAGTTAAACCCACCATGTAAACAAAAATTCAAAGAAATAACCCCCTAAATCAAAGGAAATAAACCTCACAATGTAGCTCTCGTAAGAACGTCCGTCCATCCGTCCGTCGATCCGTCTGTCCGTCCGTCACACTTTTTGGTTAACCACTTTGTCACAGTTTCTCAAATACTCGCTGCAGTGGCATCCGCATTTCTTGTTATTTTCTAAAACAGGTTGAGCCACTGCTGACAAAAAAGGTACTTTTCATAGCTACTATACTGTGCAGGTGCTCCCTTTAATGTAATTTTAAAATAAAAAATTTAAAAAAGAAATTGCTATTGTGTCCTAACTGAAACTGAATTTGTCCTATGTTGCGCATGGTACTACACGAATGTACCCCGACGTCATATTCTAGACATTTTAATTGATTGATATCCATTTTCAGCCGGATGACTGTTTTACTGTGCAATTTATTTCATTAAAGCTGAATCTAGCAAAGTGATGGTAACTTTCAGTTTTATATTATGTAACGACCTTTACGTGCTCTGTGAATCAAAATCATTCAAGCGTATGTTGATGTAGAACCCACACGCGACAGACAACTTCAGCCTAGTAGAAGCCAAATATAAGCATCATAATCATAACAGCTGTTTCCTTTCATGTAATTACAACTTTACAAAACTTCCAAATTCTCCTATCTTTAAAAGATACAAAGATTTGTAGCATCAAATTGCTTTATGAGTATTTGTCACATGACATTTAACAATTTTCTATTTATTCTCAAAATCGGCTAAACTACAATATAAACTTTTACACAGGTGGACTAGGAACTAGAAACTGAAACATAGTAGATACCAAAAAGTGCTTTGGTGACATCTGTGTAGTTACAATGTTATAATATTTCACCGACGAGGAGCAGTTTAACGGTCCTTTCAGGTAAAAAAAAGTAATGTTTCCTGTTACCAGGTTCCAAAGACAACTCACAGACTTAAAACACAATGTTACATCATATCTCAATCAGCTACCGTAAACTAAGGATGGCAGTTTTTAAAGTAAATGTTTTGCTGAAAATACAGAATTACACATCTTACAATGAGATAAAAAATGATCCAAACAAAGGAAACTGGTAAATACGATTATAATTTAGTCAAATGCATCTCTAACCTTGAACTGTGTTTAGAATAAACCAGTAAGTTGAATATCAGACTTGATTTTGAGCATTTTACAAAAATTAGTTACTGATTTTTAGAAAAATATAGGGATTTATAGGGATTTTGGGAAAATATAGGAAAATATAGGGATTGCCAAATTTAATAGGAATTTACTATAGGAATTTATAGATAATGGACAGCCTGTCAGGCTGTCCATTCACTTTCGGTTCCAAATATATAGGAATATAGGGATTTTTTTTTTCCAAAAATATAGGGATAAATATAGGGATTTTTTGCCAAAAAAATAGAGATTTAATAGGGACAAAACTCAATATTTTCCAATTTTACGGCATGTATGTGTGTACGTAAAGGATTTTTTTTCGAGTTAAAAATCTAGATTAATGGCCTCCTCCTCCCCTTATAGCCATTCCGTATCCTCTCCTCTGTTTTTTAAATAAATGGTTTACAATTATTAACTTGATTAATTTTTATTGATATTTTTTTTCTCAAAACAGGTTGAGCCACTGCCTGACAAAAAGGTACTGTGCAGGTGCTCCCTTTTATGTATTAAAATAAAAAAATTGAAATTGCTATTGTGTCCGTCTGTCCGTCCATCCGTCCGTCGATCCGTCTGTCCGTCCGTCACACTTTTTGGTTAACCACTTTGTCACAGTTTCTCAAATACGCTGCAGGTGGCATCCGCATTTCTTGTTATTTTCTAAAAAAAAACAGGTTGAGCCACTGCCTGACAAAAAAGGTACTTTTCATAGCTACTATACTGTGCAGGTGCTCCCTTTAATGTATTTTATAAAAAATTTGAAATTGCTATTGTGTCCTAACTGAAACTGAATTTGTCTATGTTGCGCATGGTACTACAACGAATGTACCCCGACGTCATATTCTAGACATTTTATTGATTGATATCCATTTTTCAGCCGGATGACTGTTTACTGTGCAATTTCATTAAAGCTGAATCTAGCAAAGTGATGGTAACTTTCAGTTTTATATTATGTAACGACCTTTACGTGCTCTGTGAATACAAAATCATTCAAGCGTATGTTGATGTAGAACCACACGCGACAGACAACTTCAGCCTAGTAGAAGCCAAATATAAGCAATCATAATCATAACAGCTGTTTCCTTTCATGTAATTTACAACTTACAAAACTTCCAAATTCTCCTATCTTTAAAAGATACAAAGATTTGTAGCATCAAATTGCTTATGAGTATTTGTCACATGACATTTAACAATTTTCTATTTACTCAAATCGGCTAAACAATATAATCTTTTAACACAGGTGGACTAGGAACTAGAAACTGAAACATAGTAGATACCAAAAAGTGCTTTGGTGACATCTGTGTAGTTACAATGTTATAATATTTCACCGACGAGGAGCAGTTTAACGGTCCTTTCAGTAAAAAAAAGTAATGTTTCCTGTTACCAGGTTCCAAAGACAACTCACAGACTTAAAACACAATGTTACATCATCTCAATCAGCTACCGTAAACTAAGGATGGCAAAGTTTTTTAAATGTTTTGCTGAAAATACAGAATTACACATCTTACAATGAGATAAAAAATGATCCAAACAAAGGAAACTGGTAAATACGATTATAATTTAGTCAAATGCATCTCTAACCTTGAACTGTGTTTAGAATAAACCAGTAAGTTGAATATCAGACTTGATTTTGAGCATTTTACAAAAATTAGTTACTGATTTTTGAAAAATATAGGGATTTATAGGGATTTGGGGAAAATATAGGGAAAATATAGGGATTGCCAAATTTATAGGAATTTATAGGAATTTATAGATAATGGACAGCCTGTCAGGCTGTCCATTCACTTTCGGTTTCCAAATATATAGGAATATAGGGATTTTTTCCAAAAATATAGGGATAAATATAGGATTTTTGCCAAAAAAATAGAGATTTATAGGACAAACTCAATATTTTCCAAATTTTACGGCATGTATGTGTGTACGTAAAGGATTTTTTCGAGTTAAAAATCTAGATTAATGGCCTCCTCCTCCCCTTATAGCCATTCCGTATCCTCTCCTCTGTTTTTTAAATGGTTTACAATTATTAACTTGATTAATTTTTATTGATATTTTTTTTCTAAAACAGGTTGAGCCACTGCCTGACAAAAAGGTACTGTGCAGGTGCTCCCTTTTATGTATTTTAAAATAAAAAAATTGAAATTGCTATTGTGTCCGTCTGTCCGTCCATCCGTCCGTCGATCCGTCTGTCCGTCCGTCACACTTTTTGGTTAACCACTTTGTCACAGTTTCTCAAATACGCTGCAGGTGGCATCCGCATTTCTTGTTATTTTCTAAAACAGGTTGAGCCACTGCCTGACAAAAAGGTACTTTTCATAGCTACTATACTGTGCAGGTGCTCCCTTTAATGTATTTTAAAATAAAAAATTTGAAATTGCTATTGTGTCCTAACTGAAACTGAATTTGTCTATGTTGCGCATGGTACTAAACGAATGTACCCCGACGTCATATTCTAGACATTTTATTGATTGATATCCATTTTTCAGCCGGATGACTGTTTACTGTGCAATTTCATTAAAGCTGAATCTAGCAAAGTGATGGTAACTTTCAGTTTTATATTATGTAACGACCTTTACGTGCTCTGTGAATCAAAATCATTCAAGCGTATGTTGATGTAGAACCACACGCGACAGACAACTTCAGCCTAGTAGAAGCCAAATATAAGCATCATAATCATAACAGCTGTTTCCTTTCATGTAATTACAACTTACAAAACTGCAAATTCTCCTATCTTTAAAAGATACAAGGATTTGTAGCATCAAATTGCTTTATGAGTATTTGTCACATGACATTTAACAATTTTCTATTTACTCAAATCGGCTAAACAATATAATCTTTTAACACAGGTGGACTAGGAACTAGAAACTGAAACATAGTAGATACCAAAAAGTGCTTTGGTGACATCTGTGTAGTTACAATGTTATAATATTTCACCGACGAGGAGCAGTTTAACGGTCCTTCCATTTCAGGTATAAAAAAAAGTAATGTTTCCTGTTACCAGGTTCCAAAGACAACTCACAGACGTAAAACACAATGTTACATCATCTCAATCAGCTACCGGTAAACTAAGGATGGCAAAGTTTTTAAATGTTTGCTGAAAATACAGAATTACACATCTTACAATGAGATAAAAAATGATCCAAACAAAGGAAACTGGTAAATACGATTATAATTTAGTCAAATGCATCTCTAACCTTGAACTGTGTTTAGAATAAACCAGTAAGTTGAATATCAGACTTGATTTTGAGCATTTTACAAAAATTAGTTACTGATTTTTGAAAAATATAGGGATTTATAGGGATTTTGGGAAAATATAGGGAAAATATAGGGATTGCCAAATTTATAGGAATTTATAGGAATTTATAGATAATGGACAGCCTGTCAGGCCTGTCAGGCTGTCCATTCACTTTCGGTTCCAAATATATAGGAATATAGGGATTTTTTTCCAAAAATATAGGGATACATATAGGGATTTTTGCCAAAAAAATAGAGATTTATAGGGACAAAACTCAATATTTTCCAATTTTACGGCATGTATGTGTGTACGTAAAGGATTTTTTCGAGTTAAAAATCTAGATTAATGGCCTCCTCCTCCCCTTATAGCCATTCCATATCCTCTCTGTTTTTTAAATGGTTTACAATTATTAACTTGATTAATTTTTATTTATATTTTTTTTCTAAAACAGGTTGAGCCACTGCCTGACAAAAAGGTACTGTGCAGGTGCTCCCTTTAATGTATTTTAAAATAAAAAATTTGAAATTGCTATTGTGTCCGTCTGTCCGTCCATCCGTCCGTCGATCCGGCAAACATTAGGGGGTTTAGGGGCTAGGGGGAGGAGCCTAATCCTTTGAATTTCTTTGAACTTATTCAGTAGCCCATAAAACCTTTTGAAGTTTATGGGCTAGTCCTTTGATCTTTTATATAGCAAATAGCCCGTAAACCCAAAATGTTGGTACGTCCGTCTGTCCGTCCGTCACACTTTTTGGTTAACCGCTTTGTCACAGTTTCTGAAATACGCTGCAGGTGGCATCCGCATTTCTTGTTATTTTCTAAAACAGGTTGAGCCACTGCCTGCCAAAAAGGTACTTTTCATAGCTACTATACTGTGCAGGTGCTCCCTTTAATGTATTTTAAAATAAAAAATTTGAAATTGCTATTGTGTCCTAACTGAAACTGAATTTGTCTATGTTGCGCATGGTACTACACGAATGTACCCCGACGTCATATTCTAGACATTTTATTGATTGATATCCATTTTTCAGCCGGATGACTGTTTACTGTGCAATTTCATTAAAGCTGAATCTAGCAAAGTGATGGTAACTTTCAGTTTTATATTATGTAACGACCTTTACGTGCTCTGTGAATCAAAATCATTCAAGCGTATGTTGATGTAGAACCACACGCGACAGACAACTTCAGCCTAGTAGAAGCCAAATATAAGCATCATAATCATAACAGCTGTTTCCTTTCATGTAATTTACAACTTACAAAACTGCCAAATTCTCCTATCTTTAAAAGATACAAGGATTTGTAGCATCAAATTGCTTTATGAGTATTTGTCACATGACATTTAACAATTTTCTATTTCTCAAATCGGCTAAAAACAATATAATCTTTTAACACAGGTGGACTAGGAACTAGAAACTGAAACATAGTAGATACCAAAAAAGTGCTTTTGGTGACATCTGTGTAGTTACAATGTTATAATATTTCACCGACGAGGAGCAGTTTAACGTCCTTTCAGGTAAAAAAAAGTAATGTTTCCTGTTACCAGGTTCCAAGAGACAACTCACAGACTTAAAACACAATGTTACATCATCTCAATCAGCTACCGGTAAACTAACTGGATGGCAAAGTTTTTTAAATGTTTGCTGAAAATACAGAATTACACATCTTACAATGAGTATAAAAAATGATCCAAACAAAGGAAAACTGGTAAATACGATTATAATTTAGTCAAATGCATCTCTAACCTTGAACTGTGTTTAGAATAAACCAGTAAGTTGAATATCAGACTTGATTTTGAGCATTTTACAAAAATGAGTTACTGATTTTGAAAAATATAGGGTTTTATAGGGATTTATAGGGGAAAATGGGGGATAGGGAAAATATAGGGATTGCCAAATTTATAGGAATTTATAGATAATGGACAGCCTGTCAGGCTGTCCATTCACTTTCGGTTCCAAATATATAGGAATATAGGGATTTTTTTCCAAAAATATAGGGATAAATATAGGGATTTTTGCCAAAAAAATAGAGATTTATAGGGACAAAACTCAATATTTTCCAATTTTACGGCATGTATGTGTGTACGTAAAGGATTTTTTCGAGTTAAAAATCTAGATTAATGGCCTCCTCCTCCCTTATAGCCATTCCGTATCCTCCTCTGTTTTTTAAATGGTTTACAATTATTAACTTGATTAATTTTTATTGTTATTTTTTTTTATTTTTTTCTAAAACAGGTTGAGCCACTGCCTGACAAAAAGGTACTGTGCAGGTGCTCCCTTTTATGTATTTTAAAATAAAAAAATTGAAATTGCTATTGTGTCCGTCTGTCCGTCCATCCGTCCGTCGATCCGTCTGTCCGTCCGTCACACTTTTTGGTTAACCACTTTGTCACAGTTTCTCAAATACGCTGCAGGTGGCATCCGCATTTCTTGTTATTTTCTAAAACAGGTTGAGCCACTGCCTGACAAAAAGGTACTTTTCATAGCTACTATACTGTGCAGGTGCTCCCTTTAATGTATTTTAAAATAAAAAAATTGAAATTGCTATTGTGTCCTAACTGAAACTGAATTTGTCTATGTTGCGCATGGTACTACACGAATGTACCCCGACGTCATATTCTAGACATTTTATTGATTGATATCCATTTTTCAGCCGGATGACTGTTTACTGTGCAATTTCATTAAAGCTGAATCTAGCAAAGTGATGGTAACTTTCAGTTTTATATTATGTAACGACCTTTACGTGCTCTGTGAATCAAAATCATTCAAGCGTATGTTGATGTAGAACCACACGACAGACAACTTCAGCCTAGTAGAAGCCAAATATAAGCATCATAATCATAACAGCTGTTTCCTTTCATGTAATTACAACTTACAAAACTTCCAAATTCTCCTATCTTTAAAAGATACAAAGATTTGTAGCATCAAATTGCTTTATGAGTATTTGTCACATGACATTTAACAATTTTCTATTTACTCAAATCGGCTAAACAATATAATCTTTTAACACAGGTGGACTAGGAACTAGAAACTGAAACATAGTAGATACCAAAAAGTGCTTTGGTGACATCTGTGTAGTTACAATGTTATAATATTTCACCGACGAGGAGCAGTTTAACGGTCCTTTCAGGTAAAAAAAAGTAATGTTTCCTGTTACCAGGTTCCAAAGACAACTCACAGACTTAAAACACAATGTTACATCATCTCAATCAGCTACCGGTAAACTAAGGATGGCAAAGTTTTTAAATGTTTGCTGAAAATACAGAATTACACATCTTACAATGAGATAAAAAATGATCCAAACAAAGGAAACTGGTAAATACGATTATAATTTAGTCAAATGCATCTCTAACCTTGAACTGTGTTTAGAATAAACCAGTAAGTTGAATATCAGACTTGATTTTGAGCATTTTACAAAAATTAGTTACTGATTTTTGAAAAATATAGGGATTTATAGGGATTTGGGGAAAATATAGGGAAAATATATAGGGATTGCCAAATTTATAGGAATTTATAGGAATTTATAGATAATGGACAGCCTGTCAGGCTGTCCATTCACTTTCGGTTCCAAATATATAGGAATATAGGGATTTTTTTCCAAAAATATAGGGATAAATATAGGGATTTTTGCCAAAAAAATAGAGATTTATAGGGACAAAACTCAATATTTTCCAATTTTACGGCATGTATGTGTGTACGTAAAGGATTTTTTCGAGTTAAAAATCTAGATTAATGGCCTCCTCCTCCCCTTATAGCCATTCCGTATCCTCTCCTCTGTTTTTTAAATGGTTTACAATTATTAACTTGATTAATTTTTATTGATATTTTTTTCTAAAACAGGTTGAGCCACTGCCTGACAAAAAGGTACTGTGCAGGTGCTCCCTTTTATGTATTTTAAAATAAAAAAATTGAAATTGCTATTGTGTCCGTCTGTCCGTCCATCCGTACTTACGAGAGCTACATTGTGAGGTTGCTGTGTTGTGCTGAAACCCACCCACCGCCCTGCCCGATTTAAGACACTTGGATAAGTGTTTTTCAAATATAATTAACTAATGGCTAGCTCATTTGCATATTATGCGATTTATTCCGTAAGAGAATCGTTAAGGAAGAAAATAACGGAATAAGTTGCTACATTGTGAGGTTAACCCCACAGTGTAAACATCAAAGGAAATAACCTCACAATGTATCTCTCGTAAGAACGTCCGTCCGTCGATCCGTCTGTCCGTCCGTCACACTTTTTGGTTAACCACTTTGTCACAGTTTCTCAAATACGCTGCAGGTGGCATCCGCATTTCTTGTTATTTTCTAAAACAGGTTGAGCCACTGCCTGACAAAAAGGTACTTTTCATAGCTACTATACTGTGCAGGTGCTCCCTTTAATGTATTTTAAAATAAAAAATTTGAAATTGCTATTGTGTCCTAACTGAAACTGAATTTGTCTATGTTGCGCATGGTACTAAACGAATGTACCCCGACGTCATATTCTAGACATTTTATTGATTGATATCCATTTTTCAGCCGATGACTGTTTACTGTGCAATTTCATTAAAGCTGAATCTAGCAAAGTGATGGTAACTTTCAGTTTTATATTATGTAACGACCTTTACGTGCTCTGTGAATCAAAATCATTCAAGCGTATGTTGATGTAGAACCACACGCGACAGACAACTTCAGCCTAGTAGAAGCCAAATATAAGCATCATAATCATAACAGCTGTTTCCTTTCATGTAATTACAACTTACAAAACTGCCAAATTCTCCTATCTTTAAAAGATACAAGGATTTGTAGCATCAAATTGCTTTATGAGTATTTGTCACATGACATTTAACAATTTTCTATTTACTCAAATCGGCTAAACAATATAATCTTTTAACACAGGTGGACTAGGAACTAGAAACTGAAACATAGTAGATACCAAAAAGTGCTTTGGTGACATCTGTGTAGTTACAATGTTATAATATTTCACCGACGAGGAGCAGTTTAACGGTCCTTTCAGGTAAAAAAAAGTAATGTTTCCTGTTACCAGGTTCCAAAGACAACTCACAGACGTAAAACACAATGTTACATCATCTCAATCAGCTACCGGTAAACTAAGGATGGCAAAGTTTTTAAATGTTTGCTGAAAATACAGAATTACACATCTTACAATGAGATAAAAAATGATCCAAACAAAGGAAACTGGTAAATACGATTATAATTTAGTCAAATGCATCTCTAACCTTGAACTGTGTTTAGAATAAACCAGTAAGTTGAATATCAGACTTGATTTTGAGCATTTTACAAAAATTAGTTACTGATTTTTGAAAAATATAGGGATTTATAGGGATTTTGGGAAAATATAGGGAAAATATAGGGATTGCCAAATTTATAGGAATTTATAGGAATTTATAGATAATGGACAGCCTGTCAGGCTGTCAGGCTGTCCATTCACTTTCGGTTCCAAATATATAGGAATATAGGGATTTTTTTATTTTTCCAAAAATATAGGGATATATAGGGATTTTTGCCAAAAAAAATAGAGATTTATAGGGACAAAACTCAATATTTTCCAATTTTACGGCATGTATGTGTGTACGTAAAGGATTTTTTCGAGTTAAAAATCTAGATTAATGCCTCCTCCTCCCCTTATAGCCATTCCATATCCTCTCTGTTTTTTAAATGGTTTACAATTATTAACTTGATTAATTTTTATTTATATTTTTTTTCTAAAACAGGTTGAGCCACTGCCTGACAAAAAGGTACTGTGCAGGTGCTCCCTTTTAATGTATTTTAAAATAAAAAATTTAAAAAATTTGAAATTGCTATTGTGTCCGTCTGTCCGTCCATCCGTCCGTCGATCCGGCAAACATTAGGGGTTAGGGGCTAGGGGAGGAGCCTAATCCTTTGAATTTCTTTGAACTTATTCATAGCCCATAAAACCTTTTGAAGTTTAGGGGCTAGTCCTTTGATCTTTTATATAGCAAATAGCCCGTAAACCCAAAATGTTGGTACGTCCGTCTGTCCGTCCGTCACACTTTTTGGTTAACCGCTTTGTCACAGTTTCTGAAATACGCTGCAGGTGGCATCCGCATTTCTTGTATTTTCTAAAACAGGTTGAGCCACTGCCTGCCAAAAAGGTACTTTTCATAGCTACTATACTGTGCAGGTGCTCCCTTTAATGTATTTTAAAATAAAAAATTTGAAATTGCTATTGTGTCCTAACTGAAACTGAATTTGTCTATGTTGCGCATGGATACTACACGAATGTACCCCGACGTCATATTCTAGACATTTTATTGATTGATATCCATTTTTCAGCCGATGACTGTTTACTGTGGCAATTTCATTAAAGCTGAATCTAGCAAAGTGATGGTAACTTTCAGTTTTATATTATGTAACGACCGTTTACGTGCTCTGTGAATCAAAATCATTCAAGCGTATGTTGATGTAGAACCACACGCGACAGACAACTTCAGCCTAGTAGAAGCCAAATATAAGCATCATAATCATAACAGCTGTTTCCTTTCATGTAATTACAACTTACAAAACTGCCAAATTCTCCTATCTTTAAAAGATACAAGGATTTGTAGCATCAAATTGCTTTATGAGTATTTGTCACATGACATTTAACAATTTTCTATTTACTCAAATCGGCTAAACAATATAATCTTTTAACACAGGTGGACTAGGAACTAGAAACTGAAACATAGTAGATACCAAAAAGATACCGTCTGTCGAATGCGGATGCCACCTGCAGCATATTTGAGAAACTGTGACAAAGTGGTTAACCGAAAAGTGTGACGGACGGACGGACGACGGACGGACACGGACATTCTTACAGTACTATACTTATGTGGCTTATCACATGTTAAATATTAGCCACATAAAACGATTTTTAGCCACATAAAACGATTTTTTTTAGGTGGCTAATTGTAACCAACCCTATCCTTTACCAAGTCCATAACCCTGTGGGGCTAGCCACATAAGTACCCTAATGTGTCCCCGGACGGACGGACGGACGGACGGACGGACGGACGGACGACGGACGGACGGACGGACGGACGGACGGACGGACGTTCTTACATTACTATACTTATGTGGCTTATCACTGTTAAATATTAGCCACACGATTTTTAGCCACATTAAAACATTTTTTAGGTGGCTAATTGAACCAACCCTATACTTACCAAGTCCATAACCCGTGGCTAGCCACATAAGTACCCTAATGTGTGCCCGGACGGACCGGACGGACGGACGGACGGACTACGACGGACGTTCTTACACTATACTTATGCTTATCACATGTTAAATATTAGCCACATAAAACGATTTTTAGCCACATAAAACTTTTTTAGGTGGCTAATTGTAACCAACCCTATCCTTTACCAAGTCCATAACCCAGTAAGTGCTGAGCCACATAGCCTATCACAATGTGTAGCCCGGAATTAACGTACGGACGACTGGACGGACGGTCCAAACACTATATGCCACCCGTTTCTTCTTCGAAACCCGGTGGCATAATTATTTAACTTATGTACATGTATGGGTAGTTTGACAAACTTGTTAAGGAAACTTCTGAATCTGGATAAGTAGGTGATTGCAGGAACCCTGGGAATGTGAAAAGGATATTAGTTATGGGAAGGCAGGTGTAGCATACATGCAAATGAATGAAGTATTCAAATATTAAAAGCGATTAAGCAACTTATGTAGATGATGGCCAGTTTGAGAAACTGTGACGAACTGGTTAACCAAAATTGTTAAGTCTTCAGTAGACCTGTGAAGGTGAAAAGGTGAAGGTGATATTAGTGTTGCAAAGCAGGTGTAGTATACATGCAAACGAATAAAGTATTGAACTATTGAAGCAATTAAGCAACTTATGTAGATGATATGGCCAGTTTGAGAAACTGTGACGAACTGGTTAACCAAAATTGTTAAGTCATTTAAGTAACCTGGTGAAGGTGAAAAGGCGAAGGTCATAAATTATGAAAAGGCAGGTGTGGCACACATACCAATGAATGAAGTGTTGAAGTATTGAAGCGATTAAGCAACTTATGTAGATGCTATGGCCAGTTTGAGAAATTGTGACAAAGTGGTTAACCGAAAAGTGTGACGGACAGACGGACGGACGGATGGTCCAAACACTATATGCCACCCGTTTCTTCGAAACCCGATGGCATAAAAAGTGCTTTGGTGACACCTGTGTTAAAAATCCCCACTTTTCACAAAGTTAAGAGCCATAACTCCGTAAATACAGGATGAATCCACATCTAAAACCCCAGGTGCGCAACTTCACACGATGGCCAGTATTCCTGGAAAGTTTCACGACTCTAACTGAAATCCTTTTGGAGATACACGCGACACAAGTTGAAAATCCCCACTTTTCACTAAGTCAAGGGCCATAACTCTGTGAATACTGGATGAATACGCATGTAAAACCCCAGGTGCGCAACTTCACACGATGGCCAGTATTCCTGTAAAGTTTCACGACTCTAACTGAAATACATTTGGAGATAGGCACGACACAAGTTGAAAATCCCTAATTTTCGCTAAGTCAAGAGCCATAACTCCGTAAATACCGGATGAGTCCACATCTAAAACCCCACGTGCGCAAATTCACACTATGACCAGTATTTCTGTAAAGTTTCACGACTCTAACTGAAATACATTTGGAGATACGCGCGACACAAGTTGAAAATCCTCAATTTTCGCTAAGTCAAGGGCCATGACTCCGTAAATACAGGATGAATCCGCATCTAAAACCCCAGGTGCGCAACTTCACACTATGACAAGTATTCCTGTAAAGTTTCACGACTGTAACTCAAAAACTTTTGGAGATATGCACGACACAAATTTTGTGACGGACACAGACGGACGGACGGGCGTCGGACGGAGTTCCTATGAATGGATACTTGTTGGGTTTTTACTGTATAAAAAATACCCAAAAATACCCAACACTAACCCTAACCCTACCCAATAAGACCCCTAAAAAGCTTGCCCAGCAAACGAGAGAGCATTTGTTTGGTACTTTTGTACCCAACAAGTGCCCTCTCGTTTGCCCGGACGGACAGACGGACAGACAACCAAGCCAAAACCAATGTCTCCCCATTCATGGGGGAGACATAATTATTGACTAGTGAGCAATAGAATATCAGATTATATGGCTTACTAGTCAATAATTGTTTTATTATATGAGCCGCGTTGCGAGAAAACCTGTCATCGGGAAATTCTTGGTCAAATTAACATTTTGTTACTATGACAATGGTTTTGTATGATGAATTGAATGTTTTTTATTTGATCATGATATCTGCAATATTCATTAAGATATTGTATTTTATACAACTCCACTATTCAGAGCAAATGAGACGTCACATAAAAGCGACATCAAACGACGTCCAAACGACGTTACAGTATCTACGTATCTACCGTGACACATAGAGTATACGCCAACATTTACAACAGTTTGCGAGTTGACAAACTAGAAGCATGTTTGGCATTGAATAATGAATGTATACACAGATGAGCTTGTGCGCGTGCATGGCGGGTTCGGTATACGGATTTCTTCTTTTTGACGTCCTGTTTACTGACTGAGCGTTTTAATAATTTATAATTGTAGAAAACCTCAAAAGTATATGAAACAGACAGTAATATTTACTATCCAGGTATGTCATTTCTGTATTGATTAATTGGTTGGTTCATTGGGTTATACGACAGTTCAGCAAATACAGATGGGAATACATCTGTAAATGGGGAGGACAATACGTTCAACATTAAAATGTAATGTACATGCCCACTCATACTGTTCTTTATAGATAGGTTTTGTATATTTCTAGCTATGACATTTTCAGGCAAAATAAATAAACATTTCATTTCACCATAAACCCTACGTACTGAATTGCATTAATATACAATTTATATCAGACGTAGTATTTCCACACTGATATCAGGGGCGATACTAGTGTTTCCTTAAAATGTTAACGGATATTACTATTTCTTCTCTGTATTTATTTTTTGATGTGTATATATAATGATCATACTTTATAATCTGTCGAAATATTATTGTTTCAGGGGACACATTTAATTAGTACAAATAATTAAAATTTCATGCCTCATTTGCATATGAAAATAGCCTAATAGTACCGCGAGTCACTATGAGTAAAATAAATATTTCTAAATGATTATATCTGTATAGCGGGCACTCCTAATTTTTTAGAACTAGTGGAATGGTGACGTAATTATACACTTATTTAATTCCTATAAAGAATAGTTTATGCCTACTGAGTGGGCATGTACCGGGGAATTTGAAGTGGCCGCTTAACGGCGGTGACCGCTGATTAAAGGTGACCGCCCGAGCAGGTTCGACTGTATATTAAAGGTTAACATTCAAAAGGGTATGGCGGCTAGCCCCCCAGAGGAAGGTGCCGGGTACCCACTAGTATGGCGACGTAGGGCAGAGGTCCCAGTGTCCGGCGGCACCGTCGGCTAAGCGCCTGAAGTAACTTTGCGGGTATGGTGCTCAGTTGAAGTCATGACATTTTTTGCGAACGCCATCATTGGAGGGGCAAATCAAAAGGGTATGGCGGCTAGCCCCCCAGATGAAGGTGCCGGGTACCCACTAGTATGGCGACGTAGGGCATGGGCCCCGGTGTCCGGCGGCACCGTCGGCTAAGGGCCTGAAGTAACTTTACGGTATGGTGGTCAGTTGAAGTCATGGCAGTTTCGCGAAAACCACCACCGGAGGGGCAAGTGAAAAGGGCGCGACCGCAAGCCCCCAGAGGAAGGTGCCGGGCAGCGACTGGTATACGGCGGTAGGGCAGAGGCCCAAGTGTACGACGGCACAGTCGGCTAAGGGCCTGAAGTAACTTTGCGGGTATGGTGGCCGGTTGATGCCATAGCATATTTCACGAAATCTGAAAAATCGAGGTTGGGCCGATTTCAAAAGGGTATGGCGGCTAGCCCCAGAGGAAGGTGCCGGGTACCCCCACTAGTATGGCGACGTAGGGCAGAGTCCCGGTGTCCGGCGGCACCGTCGCTAAGCACCTGAAGTAAACTTTGGCGGGTATGGTGCTCATAGTTGAAGTCATGGCATTTTCGCGAACGCCATCATTGGAGGGGCAAATCAAAAGGGTATGGCGGCTAGCCACCCAGACGAAGGTGCCGGGTACCCATTAGTATGGCGACGTAGGGCATGGGCCCCAGTATCCGGCGGCACCGTCGGCTAAGGGCCTGAAGTAACTTTACGGGTATGGTGGTCAGTTGAAGTCATGGCATTCTCGCGAAAACCACCACCGGAGGGGCAAGTGAAAAGGGCGCGACCGCTAGCCCCCAGAGGAAGGTGCCGGGCAGCGACTGGTATACGGCGGTAGGGCAGAGGCCCAAGTGTACGACGGCACCGTCGGCTAAGGGCCTGAAGTAACTTTGCGGGTATGGTGGCCGGTTGATGCCATAGCATATTTCACGAAATCTGAAAATCGAGGTTGGCCGATTCCAAAAAGGGTATGGCAGCTAGCCCCCCAGAGGAAGGGGTGCCGGTATCCATTAGTATGGCGACGTAGGGCAAAGGTCCCGTGTCCGGCGGCACCGTCGGCTAAGCGCCTGAAGTAACTTTGCGGGTATGGTGCTCAGTTGAAGTCATGGCATTTTTCGTGAGTGAGTGAGTGAGTGAATAGGGTTTAACGTCCGCTTTTCTGACATAGAGGTACAAGCCTCAGGGAGTCTACACGCAGACGGTCAACGGGTCGAGTCCCATATCCACCTGTCCAAGGGGGTAAATCCAACTTCAGAACTCAATATTTACAATCAAAATATATATTTGTCCTGAAATTAGAACAACCTGATCTGGTGCCAGGCCCTCGCCACACCAGCATCATTTTATCCCATCCCCTAAAAGTAATAGGATTAGCGCTAATCTACTATATATGGGGCATAGGGGCAATAGCCCGACTCAACTCTCACATACAAGAAAGCCAAAAATGTACATGAGGGCCAAATCCGGTATAGTGGGTTCCGGAAAGTATGAACCCAATCGTTAAGCCAGTTTAGTCGCCTTTTACGACAAGCAATGGCTACTGCAGCACTATTCTCAGGATCAGTTGATCCCGCCCCGGTGCCTGCACGGGGCGCATTTTTTCGTGAACGCCATCATTGGAGGGGCAAATCAAAAGGGTATAGCGGCTAGCCCCCCAGACGAAGGTGCCGGGTACCCACTAGTATGGCGACGTAGGGCATGGGCCCCGGTGTCCGGCGGCACCGTCGGCTAAGGGCCTGAAGTAACTTTACGGGTATGGTGGTCAGTTGAAGTCATGGCAGTTTCGCGAAAACCACCACCGGAGGGGCAAGTGAAAAGGGCGCGACCGCTAGCCCCCAGAGGAAGGTGCCGGGCAGCGACTGGTATACGGCGGTAGGGCAGAGGCCCAAGTGTACGACGGCACCGTCGGCTAAGGGCCTGAAGTAACTTTGCGGGTATGGTGGCCGGTTGATGCCATAGCATATTTCACGAAATCTGAAAATCGAGGTTGGGCCGATTCAAAAGGGTATGGCGGCTAGCCCCCCAGAGGAATGTGCCGGGTACCCACTAGTATGGCGACGTAGGGCAGAGGTCCCGGTGTCCGGCGGCACCGTCGGCTAAGCGCCTGAAGTAACTTTGCGGGTATGGTGCTCAGTTGAAGTCATGGCATTTTTCGCGAACGCCATCATTGGAGGGGCAAATCAAAAGGGTATGGCGGCTAGCCCCCCAGACGAAGGTGCCGGGTACCCACTAGTATGGCGACGTAGGGCATGGGCCCCGGTATCCGGCGGCACCGTCGGCTAAGGGCCTAAAGTAACTTTACGGGTATGGTGGTCAGTTGAAGTCATGGCAGTTTCGCGAAAACCACCACCGGAGGGGCAAGTGAAAAGGGCGCGACCGCTAGCCCCCAGAGGAAGGTGCCGGGCAGCGACTGGTATACGGCGGTAGGGCAGAGGCCCAAGTGTACGACGGCACCGTCGGCTAAGGGCCTGAAGTAACTTTGCGGGTATGGTGGCCGGTTGATGCCATAGCATATTTCACGAAATCTGAAAATCGAGGTTGGGCCGATTCAAAAGGGTATGGCGGCTAGCCCCCCAGAGGAAGGTGCCGGGTACCCACTAGTATGGCGACGTAGGGCAGAGGTCCCATGTCCGGCGGCACCGTCGGCTAAGCGCCTGAAGTAACTTTGCGGGTATGGTGCTCAGTTGAAGTCATGGCATTTTTCGCGAACGCCATCATTGGAGGGGCAAATCAAAAGGGTATGGCGGCTAGCCCCCCAGACGAAGGTGCCGGGTACCCACTAGTATGGCGACGTAGGGCATGGGCCCCGGTATCCGGCGGCACCGTCGGCTAAGGGCCTGAAGTAACTTTACGGGTATGGTGGTCAGTTGAAGTCATGGCAGTTCGCGAAAACCACCACCGGAGGGGCAAGTGAAAAGGGCGCGACCGCTAGCCCCCAGAGGAAGGTGCCGGGCAGCGACTGGTATACGGCGGTAGGGCAGAGGCCCAAGTGTACGACGGCACCGTCGGCTAAGGGCCTAAAGTAACTTTGCGGGTATGGTGGACCGGTTGATGCCATAGCATACTTCACGAAATCTGAAAATCGAGTTGGGCCGATTCAAAAGGGTAATGGCGGCTAGCCCCCCAGAGGAAGATGCCGGGTACCCACTAGTATGGCGACGTAGGGCAGAGGTCCCGGTGTCCGGCAGCACCGTCGGCTAAGCGCCTGAAGTAACTTTGCGGGTATGGTGCTCAGTTGAAGTCATGGCATTTTTCGCGAACGCCATCATTGGAGGGGCAAATCAAAAGGGTATGGCGTCTAGCCCCCCAGACGAAGGTGCCGGTACCCACTAGTATGGCGACGTAGGCATGGGCCCCGGTATCCGCGGCACCGTCGGCTAAGGGCCTGAAGTAACTTTACGGGTATGGTGGTCAGTTGAAGTCATGGCAGTTTCGCGAAAACCACCACCGGAGGGGCAAGTGAAAAGGGCGACCGCTAGCCCCCAGAGGAAGGTGCCGGCAGCGACTGGTATACGGCGGTAGGCAGAGGCCCAAGTGTACGACGGCACCGTCGGCTAAGGGCCTGAAGTAACTTTGCGGGTATGGTGGCCGTTGATAGCCATAGCATATTTCACGAAATTTGAAAATCGAGGTTGGGCCGATTCAAAAGGGTATGGCGGCTAGCCCCCCCAGAGGAAGGTGCCGGGTACCCACTAGTATGGCACGTAGGGCAGAGGTCCCGGTGTCCGGCGGCACCGTCGGCTAAGCGCCTGAAGTAACTTGCGGGTATGGTGCTCAGTTGAAGTCATGGCATTTTTTCGCGAACGCCATCATTGGAAGGGCAAAATCAAAAGGGTATGGCGGCTAGCCCCCCAGACGAAGGTGCCGGGTACCCGCACTAGTATGGCGACGTAGGGCATGGGCGGCAACCGTCGGCTAAGGGCCTGAAGTAACTTTACGGGTATGGTGGTCAGTTGAAGTCATGGCAGTTTCGCGAAAATACCACCACCGAGGGGCAAGTGAAAAGGGCGCGACCGCTAGCACCCCCAGTATGGTGGCCGTTTGATGCCATAGCATATTTCACGAAATCTGAAAATCGAGGTTGGGCCGATTCAAAAGGGTATGGCGGCTAGCCCCCCAGAGGAAGGTGCCGGGTACCCACTAGTATGGCGACGTAGGGCTGAGGTCCCGTGTCCGGCGGCACCGTCGGCTAAGCACCTGAAGTAACTTTGTGGGTATGGTGCTCAGTTGAAGTCATGGCATTTTTCACGAAATCTGAAAATCGAGGTTGGGCCGATTCAAAAGGGCAGAGGTCCCGGTGTCCGGTGGCACCGTCGGCTAAGCGCCTGAAGTAACTTTGCGGGTATGGTGCTCAGTTGAAGTCATGGCATTTTTCGCGAACGCCATCATTGGAGGGGCAAATCAAAAGGGTATGGCGGCTAGCCCCCCAGACGAAGGTGCCGGGTACCCACTAGTATGGCGACGTAGGGCATGGGCCCCGGTGTCCCGGCGGCACCGTCGGCTAAGGGCCTGAAGTAACTTTACGGGTATGGTGGTCAGTTGAAGTCATGGCAGTTTCGCGAAAACCACCACCAGGAGGGGCAAGTGAAAAGGGAAACGCGACCGCTAGCCCCCAGAGGAAGTGCCGGGCAGCGACTGGTATACGGCGGTAGGGCAGAGGCCCAAGTGTACGACGGCACCGTCGGCTAAGGGCCTGAAGTAACTTTGCGGGTATGGTGGCCGGTTGATGCCATAGCATATTCACGAAATCTGAAAATCGATTTGGTTTGGGCCGATTCAAAAGGGTATGGCGGCTAGCCCCCCAGAGGAATGTGCCGGGTACCCACTAGTATGCGACGTAGGGCAGGATCCCCGGTGGTCCGGCGGCACCGTCGGGCTAAGCGCCTGAAGTAACTTTGCGGGTATGGGTGCTCAGTGAAGTCATGGCATTTTTTTCGCGAACGCCATCATTGGAGGGGCAAATCAAAAGGGTATGGCGGCTAGCCCCCCAGACGAAGGTGCGGGTACCCACTAGTATGGCGTTACGTAGGCATGGCCCCGGTATCCGGCGGCACCGTCGGCTAAGGGCCTAAGTAACTTTACGGGTATGGTGGTCAGGTTTGAAGTCATGGCAGTTTTCGGCGAAAATCACCACCGGAGGGCAAGTGAAAAGGGCGCGACCGCTAGCCCCCAGAGGAAGGTGCCCGGGCAGCGACTGGTATACGGCGGTAGGCAGAGGCCCAAGTGTACGACGGCACCGTTCGGCTAAGGGCCTGAAGTAACTTTGCGGTATGGTGGCCGGTTGATGCCATAGCATATTTCACGAAATCTGAAAATCGAGGTTGGGCCGATTCAAAAGGGTATGGCGGCTAGCCCCCCAGAGGAAGGTGCCGGGTACCCACTAGTATGGCGACGTAGGGCAGAGGTCCCATGTCCGGCGGCACCGTCGGCTAAGCGCCTGAAGTAACTTTGCGGGTATGGTGCTCAGTTGAAGTCATGGCATTTTTCGCGAACGCCATCATTGGAGGGGCAAATCAAAAGGGTATGGCGGCTAGCCCCCCAGACGAAGGTGCCGGGTACCCACTAGTATGGCGACGTAGGGCATGGGCCCCGGTCTCCGGCGGCACCGTCGGCTAAGGGCCTGAAGTAACTTTACGGGTATGGTGGTCAGTTGAAGTCATGGCAGTTTCGCGAAAACCACCACCGGAGGGGCAAGTGAAAAGGGCGCGACCGCTAGCCCCCAGAGGAAGGTGCCGGGCAGCGACTGGTATAACGGCGGTAGGCAGAGGCCCCAAGTGTACGACGGCACCGTCGGCTAAGGCCAAAAGTAACTTTGCGGGTATGGTGGCCGGTTGATGCCATAGCATACTTCACGAAATCTGAAAATCGAGGTTGGGCCGATTCAAAAGGGTATGGCGGCTAGCCCCCCAGAGGAAGATGCCGGGTACCCACTAGTATGGCGACGTAGGGCAGAGGTCCCGGTGTCCGGCAGCACCGTCGGCTAAGCGCCTGAAAGTAACTTTGCGGTATGGTGCTCAGTTGAAGTCATGGCATTTTCGCGAACAAGCCATCATTGGAGGGGCAAATCAAAAGGTATGGCGGTCTAGCCCCCCAGACGAAGGTGCCGGGTACCCACTAGTATGGCGACAGTAGGGCATGGGCCCCGGTATCCGGCGGCACCGTCGGCTAAGGGCCTGAAGTAACTTTACGGGTATGGTGGTCAGTTGAAGTCATGGCAGTTTCGCGAAAACAACCACCACCGAGGGCAAGTGAAAAGGGCGACCGCTAGCCCCCAGAGAATGTGCCGGGCAGCGACTTGGTATAACCGGCGGTAGGGCAGAGGCCCAAGTGTACGACGGCACCGTCGGCTAAGGGCCTGAAGTAACTTTGCGGGTATGGTGCTCAGTTGAAGTCATGGCATTTTCGCGAAAAAAAAAAAAAAAAAAAAAAAAAAAAAAAAAAAAAAAAAAAAAAAAAACGCCATCATTGAGGGGCAAATCAAAAGGGTATGGCGGCTAGCCCCCCCAGACGAAGGTGCCGGGTACCCACTAGTATGGCGACGTAGGGCATGGGCCCCGGTATCCGGCGGCACCACCGTCGCTAAGGGCCTGAAGTAACTTTACGGGTAATGGTGGTCAGTTGAAGTCATGGCAGTTTCGCGAAAACCACCACCGGAGGGGCAAGTGAAAAGGGCGCGACCGCTAGCCCCCAGAGGAAGGTGCCGGGCAGCGACTGGTATAAACGGCGGTAGGGCAGAGCCCAAGTGTACGACGCACCGTCGGCTAAGGGCCTGAAGTAACTTTGAGGGTATGGTGGCCGGTTGATGCCATAGCATATTTCACACGAAATCTGAAAATCGAGGTTGGGCCGATTCAAAAGGGTATGGCGGCTAGCCCCCCAGAGGAAGGTGCCGGGTACCCACTAGTATGGCGACGTAGGGCAGAGTCCCGGTGTCCGGCGGCACCGTCGGCTAAGCGCCTGAAGTAACTTGCGGGTATGGTGCTCAGTTGAAGTCATGGCATTTTTCGCGAACGCCATCATTGGAGGGGCAAATCAAAAGGGTATGGCGGCTAGCCCCCCAGACGAAGGTGCCGGGTACCCACTAGTATGGCGACGTAGGGGCATGGGCCCCAGTGTCCGGCGGCACCGTCGGCTAAGGGCCTGAAGTTAACTTTACGGGTATGGTGGTCAGTTGAAGTCATGGCAGCTTTGCGAAAACCACCACCGGAGGGGCAAGTGAAAAGGGCGCGACCGCTAGCCCCCAGAGGAATGCCGGGCAGCGACTGGTATAACGGCGGTAGGGCAGAGGCCCAAGTGTACGACGGCACCGTCGGCAAGGGCCAAGGGTAAGTAACTTTGCGGGTATGGTGGCCGTTGATGCCATAGCATATTTCACGAAATCTGAAAATCGAGGTTGGGCCGATTCAAAAGGGTATGGCGGCTAGCCCCCCAGAAGGAAGGTGCCGGGTACCCACTAGTATGGCGACGTAGGGCAGAGGTCCCGTGTCCGGCGGCACCGTCGGCTACGCGCCTGAAGTAACTTTGCGGGTATGGTGCTCAGTTGAAGTCATGGCATTTTTCGCGAACGCCATCATTGGAGGGGCAAATCAAAAGGGTATAACGCCTGCCCCCGTCGCACGCATGTTCGTTGTAGGGGTGGCCTGATAGTATGTGTTGAATAGTCCCGAATGTGATCCCAATGGAAATGCATATTATATTTCAGTGTGTTAAATGAAGGATTCGAATTAGGAAAAGAAAGAACGGTATATACTCGGATGGTGCAGGTACGTAAGCTGTCGGAAATATTAAACTGAATGCCTGCGCCTGCCTTGCGCCCGTCTGTATCCGCGTATGCAACGAATGAAGGACCACGTGACCAATTGTGTAACTTGTACTGTGTTTCTTGTTCTTTTTTTGTTATTCCATACATGACATTTAATATTTATGTGAAATATTCTGTATGCCAAATACAGAATAGTGTAATTTAAATTAATATTTTATTTGGGCGCGGTCGATTGCCTTATTTGGTTCAGTAGTACTATATTGTTTACATGTGCAATTATAATGCTGTTTACGACTAAACTAAAGGAGATAAAGGTTAGAACACACCAAAGACATTTACTATATACTTTAACAGAAGCCCAGCCAATAAGGCCAGTCTCTCCTACTTTCACTATTCGTACGGATGTCACCCCAAAATGTTCCTCAAGTGAAACTGTGTAGTAACGGATCAAAATTTGCAAGCAACTTGTATCTGTGACCTCACAACACACGCATTATTTGTTGTATACCGGACTACATTTGCATATCCCCTTGGCGATTTCGCAACCTTTACTATTCTCTAACCTAAACGTATGCGCTATTTTAGGCTGCCTAGTCCATTAAAAGCACGTGATACGCTTTATAACTATGTTACGGCGCGGTTGCGTACCTGCCCCGAGTGGTGTAGACATTTGTGGCTGTGATTGGAGAAATGGGATTTTGGGTTTTTTGCATGTGTGACCACTTATGTAGTCTGGTAACGATAAATATTTATTAGAAGCAGGGCATGTATTTCATTGATAGAAAGATGAACGGTGCAGATCTTTATCAGACTGTGCAAACTGTCCTAGGCAGCATTTCCACGGGGGGAGGGAGGGAGGGATTGTATCCTATCTACTAATTTATAGCACGGGTGATTTTGTCCTTCCTTGAATCTGAATGGGGTGGATGATTGTCATACCTCGATTTTAGACGGGGGGGAGGGGGGGGATTTTGTCCTCCTGTGTCAAAAAGACATGGGGGGGGTGATTATGTCCGGGGGGGGGGGGGGTATGTCCTACACTCAATCAGCAGTGTTTAAAATGAGCGATTAATATTTCGGTGACAAACACACTAGTCTCCAAATATTAACTTCAAAGTACATGTACGTCAAAATCAAAGTCTAATTCGGTTACTTTGTTCGCAAATTATTTTACAGACAACACGGTCATACCTCGGGTAACATATAAGCTTTTAGAGTGACTGTAAGAAGGTGCCCGTTTCAACGAATATCACGGAACGTGATACGCTAATTCGAAAATGAAAAAAGATGGTGTCATTATTATTATCTAAAAAGTACCAAAATAATATTAACTTAGAAACATACGTTTCATATCAATAGATAGAAAAATGAATGAGCTAATTGAAAATACCTGTGATTTATTTTGTAACTATACTTGTAAACAGAGATTTTGCAATTTTCCCAACGAAAATCGCGAAGAAAAATCACAATTTGCTATGCTATATAAATCATATAAAAACTACCGACTACGTTAAAAGCTAAAAAGGACGATCGAAACATCATCATAAAGTACAATAATTGAAGTTTAAAATGTGACCTGTGATTTTTCAATCGGTTGTGAAGTTTAAAAGTTACGTAAGAAAACGTCTCGTATATAATTCCATATAAATATCAACGTTACTGATGCGGACTGTGACCGGATTAGCTCAGTAGGTACAGCGTCGGACTGCGGATCGCCAGGCCCGTGGTTCAATTCCCACCTCGACCGCTCCGAATGGCCGATTCGGCGTGTCCTTGGGAAAGACAACTTCGTGCTAGCCTAGTCCTATTTTTTTTTAGTAGTAGACAATCGAAAGTTATGGCATTAGCAACCAGTATACAGACTATCCATGATCACCGTTCTTTCACTTCATGATTATTGAACGTGTACATCTGAAAACATGCACTCACCGAATGATATGTTTTTTTGTATGTATTTGGAAAAAAAGCCGTATATATAATAGAGTAAATTATCACTCTCGTCAAGTGACAAGTTATCATCCATGGGATAAGATATGTTGTCTCGTGCAGTTGGAATATTGTTACATCTGATTCAACACATTTCCGGTCAGCCGCAATTTACTGTTAACTCGGTAGAAGTTTGACAACGTCTTCGCACATGGAGTCAGCCTTAGTTGGTGTGCATAGTGAATTGGAGTTTTGCAACCATTATAGATCCAGAACAGCATAATTGTGCATCCATGCAATCTGCTCAGGATATGCACTGTTTGTCATTACATCAATGAAACACCGCCATGCTTGTTCAAAGCAATATAGATAGTTATAAGGCTACAGAAGTGTACTATTTGATCAGGAGCTACACTTGTGACACATCCCATAAGCCCTATTTATCCATTCACACTTACGATTATTCAGTGCGCATATTATGCATAAAACGGGACAACTCATGGGTGAACTGCAAAAAAAACATTTATGCGCGGTGCGAGTGACATACGGACGGACGGACGGACGGTCCAAACACTATATGCCACCCGTTTCTTCGAAACCCGGTGGCATAACAATAGTATTTTGTAATTGTTACCTCATTCACATACAGTAAAAAATATATAAACATAACAATGTGTCCAGTTTATACAGATTCAACTGTAATTAAAGGTACATGGCCACTCAATAGGCACAAATGTTCTTTATAGGAATTAAATAAGTGTATAATTGTGTCACTATTCCACCAGTTATAAAAATTAATATTTAATTTAATATTTATTTTCCTCGACAGTAACTATTTTCATATGCAAATGATGCAATATATTTTTTAATTACTATACTAATTAAATGCGTCACCTGACAAAAATAATAGCTTCGACATATTATGCTGTATGATCAGTGCACATCAAATAGTAATGTCCGTGAATATTTTAAGAAAACACAGATATCGCCCGATATCAGTGTGAAAATTTATGTCTGATATGAAATGTATAATAATGCCAATCAAAACGTGCGTTAATGGTGAATTAATATTTATTTTGCCAGAAAATGTCTCCGATGATGTATCTGATATAAAGAACATTTTGTGCATACTGAGTGGGCATGCACCTTTAAGCACTACGTTAACAAATGTTGGTATTTAGAATCATTCTTAACTGAAAAGGCTTCACCCATGGACCATAACTGTGAAGTTTGGCCACCATGGGCCAAGCGGTTCGTGAGAAGAAGAATTTTGAAATCTCTAATAAAATAACGACCTTTCGACCTTTCGGCAGCCATCTTGGATGACATTTGTGCTATTGTTAGACGGCGGCCATCTTGGATTACGTATTGACGTCAGTTTAACAATTTTGTAATCGCCCTACCTAAGGACCATGACCATGAAGTTTGGTGACTATAGGCCGCATGGTTACCGAGGAGAAGACGTTTGAAAATGTTCACGGCCAATATCTGGTAGTTGGTACATTTATTAAGTGGCAAATTTCTTCTCGATCATGAGAAAACACACAACATTGCTTGCAAAGCGCATCAACTAACAATATGAAGAAATGAACAATGTAGACACTGAAGGGGTCCCATCTATTAGGCACGAAGTGTTCTTTATACAAATTCAATAAGTGTATAATTATGTAAGTACTCCATCTGTTTTAACCCTTAAAATGCGGGAAACGTAAATTGTCGTCTGCTCTTGTTGTACACTTTTGCTTCTTTGCTTAAAAAAATACTTTCACAGCGCTTTCAAATGGAAATTAAAATGAAGTGTTGTAAATACATGTGTAATGGTTAAAATATTGCTAGTGCCCGCTATGTAGATATAATAAATTATTATTATTTAAATGAATAATACACATGCACGGTTCAATAAGGCTGTTTTATATACAAATAAGCCAATTTTATATTATGTATATCAATTAAATGCGTAATCTAAATAAATATGTGTATCAACATTATGTACAATTATGTTCACAAATGTGCTACCAATTTGCGTTTAAACAATTGTGTGGAATTATGTTTGACCACTTTATCGGAGACCCAGTTTATTTAAACAAAAACATTGTCATGGTTGATAATAACTGTCATTTAATTAATAACAGTGATCGTGATCGATATGCCATATACTGGTCGAAAATGTACTACACATGGTAACATACATTTTGCCAGCCGACAGTCCATACCAGTCGGTATTAGCCTCTCCTGTAGGATATTGTCCACGGGGCGCACACATCAATGAATGCCTTTACATAACACTGTATCTGTTTCCATGGGGGAAGGGGAACAGACAATAATCCCCCCCGGACAATATCCCCCCCCGTAATATTTTGACACAGCTGCGGACAATATCCCCCCATCAAAAAAAAGACACGGGCGACAATATACCCCCCCCGTATAGAAAAATCACAGGGCGGACAATATCCCCCCCATCAAAAAGACAAGGCGGACAATATCCCCCCCCCCCCCGTTAGAAAATCACAGGGCGGACAATATCCCCCCCGACATTATCCCCCCTTATAAACTTATAAATTAACTAGCTTTATTTTATTTCTGTATAAGTAATATTGTGTCACATTGTGATATTTTGTCCATCTTTGACCTTAGTTTTGGGCTCATAATGTGTTCACTTGATTTGTTTGATTGCTTCTTTCAACTGCACTGATTGGTAAATGGACTTTGATTATGTTAATTGTTTGGCTAATTGAAGATTTGATTGCTTCATTTCAACTGCACCTAAACTGATTGGTTGCAAATGGAATTAAAGGCGTGTTAATTGTTTGGCTAATTGATGATATGATTGCTTCTCTCAAATATATGGGGGGGATAATGTCCGGGGGGGATATTGTCCGCCCTATGATTTTCTACGGGGGGGATATTGTCCGCCCTAGGATTATCCACGGGGGGGATATTGTCCGCCTTGTATTTTTGATGGGGGGGGGATATTGTCCGCCCGCCCTGTCTTTTTGACGGGGGGGATATTGTCCGCCTGGGTTAAAATATACGGGGGGATATGTCCGGGGGGGATATTGTCCTACACTCGTTTCCAGTCTCACGCAACGGGAGACAAAATTATGCAGGCACAATTAGTAACAGGTTTTTAGTCATTTATGCTTCTCGCAAATTTATTGTGTTAATCGAGCAGACCTTCATTTCGCGGATGTCGCAAAACCACTTGCAAAAGTTCCGTGAAGGAAGTAGTGATTGTTCATTCTGCCTGCAACTCATGGTATGATTTAACATAATTTATTTTAGAAACATAAAAGAAAAATACCGCCACTGCAGTACTCGCCAGTAGAACGTACCTATCTGGCAATAGAAATGGCACCAAGTCGTGATTTTCCCTGATCATTTTGTATATTATTTTTATACCCCAGCCATAAAATTACTCACTACATGTATTAGTCATCTAATTGTGGCGTGTTTATTAAAAAATATTGACTTCTGTCATATTAAAAATTAAGTTTTGAATGATTTTGAATAATTTTACACAATTATTTTAACACAAAATGGCGCCGAGAATATGGTGTAAATATCGCGATACGCGAAAACCGTACCGCGATACGTATCGTCAGGATGACATATCGCAATATACCGGTATACCGGTATATCGTTGCACCACTACTATTAAGAGGTCACTATTTGACTGTACTATATATACACCGTCATGTGATTTTTTCCCTGTCACCTGTGCGCTGGTATAACCGAGGTTACCCTAATTGTAGAGGTCGTCATCGTCACCCTCGTCCATCGTTCCGTCCCTGGCTCGGCCCTTGACCACCACCAGACGCCCCCCCCCCCGGGAACCTGTAAATATACACAAGGTCAGTAATCTGCCTGTATGCTCCTGCAAGGTCTGTACATATGTATCTGTGACTGGAGATATGGGGCTTATGGACTTTGTGACGGTGTAGCTCCTGATCAACTAGCGCTCCTGTAGACTGATAATGATCTATATTGCTTGTCAGAAGAATGGCGGTTTCATTGATGGAATTGCCAACGGTGCAATCCTGATCAGACTGTGCGGATGTACATGCTGATCTGGATATACACTGGTCGAAAATGCATAAACCCATTTCTCCAGTCAATACCATATAGCCAAAACTTCTGTGAACTACCACATCTCTCTACAACAACCCTATGAAACAACCAAATCATTATTTCCCAATTGAATAATCGCCTATGACCCAAATATTGATTGTTAGTCAATATGCATGTATTTCGTTTGCACTATAAATGTTACACCCACAGAATAAAATGTACATCCATTACACTACTTAATGGGAAACTAAGTTTTATGTCATCAATATGTTTCTACATAGGTTGCTACATGTTCACATCCTGTCGTTAGTGTGCACAGACGCACAGGTTGTTCTGGGAAGGGAAATTCAATTGTTTCCGGTGTCATAGTAAATTCCTCAATGGCAGTAGCTATTTGCATGGACACAGGGCGATTAGAATTTACACGGTTACGGAGACGACATTTTCAAAGCATCTCAAACCTATCTCATATAATTAAATATGGGTCAAATTGACATCATGTTGGCTGATATTTCCTAGAAGATGAGCAAAAATAAATGTAGCCGGGTCCTATTTTACCCACACGGATTATATTCCCCGTTGCGTATTCTACTGTCTGTTCCACGAAATTCTGCCCAAGATTTATTGCTATAAAAACACCCCAATACAATTTAGATATTTCCGTTTCATATATAGTACATTAATAGCCTAGGCATAGTGGAGCGCGTGGTCGAGCGATCTGAGGCGTCGGTCTGCTGATCTTACGATCGTGGGTTCGAGCTTCGCGTGCGTTGTGTCCTTGAGCAAGACACTTTATCCACACTGCTTCAGCCCACCCAGATGTAAATGGGTACCGGATAAATACCGGGAACATCGATTGTATTTGATTGTATGTACATGTACTTATGAATAAAAATATGATCCACTAGTGATAAGCCTCAGTATTGAGGGTATACATGTACCAGTATACTGGCAAAATCAAAGCATTATAGAAACTGTATTAGTAAATTTACGATCATTTTAAGAAAAAATAACAAGGCTAAGAATCTTCAGTGATATTATTCCCAATTTTCGCAATCTCAGTCGTCATTGAGCACGACTGTCACTTCGAGTTATACACATTTTGCCCATTTTTGGTATGAATTGTGTTAAGTTTTACATTCACTTTTTTTTATTAAACCAGTGCTGTGTCAGATGTCTTTGTATCCTGGACTACAGCAACAGGTGCACTAGACGCACACTTGCAATGCATACTTTGTTCTGGTAGTCGTGTTCCCCAACTATCCCGGATCGCTTGACTATGTCTTGTATTTTTAAACTCACATCAGCGAAGTTAAGTTAAGTGCAGCAAATTCTCCAGGTGTGTTCTTCCAGTGATGCTATTATTTTCTCGATCCCTGTTGGTCTTTTGAGCACATTTTTACTATTTTTCGTATTAGTTTTGTCCTTTTTACATACAGCTTCACTTCAGCTGTTGGTAAGAGGTACTTGTGTCATGAACTGTGAATACAGCACAGGCCGTGACACAACCGAACAGGCGCAATAAAACAGCAGTTACAATGCATACTTGTTTCTGTTAGTCATGTCCACAGAGTATCATGGATCGCTTGACTTTGTCTTGTAAACAAAATCACAACATGTGCGCTTTCTATCCAATGATATTGAGAGAGATATAGTGTGCTTCTATCTAACGATGTTGAAAGATAGAGTGAAATATTATGGTTTCTATCTAATGATGTTGAGAGAAGGTGGGTGGGGGTGCGGGGGAGAGATATATTGTGGTTTCTAGGAAATGATAGAGACAGAGACACACATAGAGACATAGACAGACAGAGATCGAGATAGAGAGAGACATACATACAGACAGACGTACAGACATAAAGAGAGAGAGAGAGAGAGAGAGAGAGAGAGAGAGAGAGAGAGAGAGAGAGAGAGAGAGAGAGAGAGAGAGAGATAGATAGAGATAGAGATAGAGAGAGAGAGAGAGAGAGAGAGAGAGAGAGAGAGAGAGAGAGAGAGAGAGAGAGAGAGAGAGAGACATTGATGTGGGAGAGAGTTAAAGAGATAGAGAGAGAGACAGACAGACAGAGACAGACAGAGACATGGGTGTGGGAGAGAGAAAGGCGTTAAAATAAACGGTAAAATGAAACTCCATTTCGTTGCAAATTGTTTTGTTTTTTTCCCCATAAAATATTCCAATGCGCATTTAAGGCATTTCTACTCCGATCATTTAAAACGCATATTTTCAAGCGTCTCTCGGGGGACTCTTCAGCATTGTGATAAAAGCAACTTTAGTCTTCCGTATTACTTGACCGAATTTCAAAAAATAAAAAGATGGCTCATTGCTAAATTTTGATGAAAAATGATTTTATGCCAAAAAATAAGAGTTTTAGGGTGTTTAAATAGGTGTAAAAGTTGGGCAGGTTAACGTGAAACAGACAGTAGTGTCATTTCGTATTTCAGTTGAGTAGTCAGCCTAGAGTTTTGTCCCTTAGAGATTGTTGGTTTCTGGGTAGTTTTTCACGAGAGTTCAGTGAGCGAAGTTCAAATTTTCTGACAGCAAGATGTTTTAATGTTTTACAAGTTTATGTTGGTAAGAATTGGTTCATGAAATATTGTATCCTTTTAATATGTCAAACGGTTTGAATTGCAATGGCCGATTCGCGTAGTCGGAATTGTGTGTAAATGACGTCGAAATGTAATTGTTTACATTTGACATTCCGAAATGGTGCATTATCCAAATGCTTGAAATGCACACACTTCACTTCCGATTGATGTATGCATGTCACTTAACAATTCTAATACATTTCCAGTACTCCCATCACTGAGAGAGAACAGACAGCGAGTAGCCAGTGGACGAGAGAGGTGGAGAGCGTTATACACCCAGATCCATCATTCTGGTAGGTGGAATTGTACATGTGTGTTTATGTTTATTCGTCCGTTTTGTGGGTTTACAGTGCCCAGATATCTGTGTCAATGTTAAGGTGACTGACTACTAGAGAATTCTAAGTGTAACTATGCTAAGCTCATAATTACCCTGTCCGACCCAGCAAGCAACACCAGTGTCTTAATTATTCAATGTTGCCATATCACTGTCACATGTGTCAGTGTAGTGTACTGTGCCATGTTACAAGTGTACATGTATTGTAAATATTGTTATATGTCTGTACCGTGTTCATGTATGTGTTCGTGCTCGTGTGTTCTACGTTACTTCCTACATTTATATATTTCAGGGTGAATTGTAAGGGTCATCGGGTGAATTGTCCGTTTTATCGTGTCCACCGTTTATACTATGTAGGACAGTGGCGGAACACACAGCACATATATGTACCAGTATCACGGAGTTATAAATTGATATAATGGATCGAACTTGCATTCTTTTACCTCCTCTATTACATCGCCATGGATAGGGAAAAGGGAGAAGTTTACATAAATATGGCTTGTTCTGGTCGTGGCCCGAAAATAAATGCACGATACGGACTGAAACGTCCATGGTCCAAAATGGTAACAGTCCGAAACGTCCGTAGGCGTAAATCTGATCATCATTAATGATTGACACTGGCTTGATATATACATTACCAGTATTTTTAAATTTTTACCGACTGTACCATAATGACCAAAGTGGGCCGGAACATCTTGGTCCAAAATGGTCCAAAATGTCCATAAACTTACAGACAGTAAAATCAAGTCCGGCAGACATATGAGAGTAACGTCCCTTTGCTATGTTTTTGTTTTATTTTGATAGTAGAAAATCGTGTATTTTAATTTATATCATTTTCCCTTTGCTGAATAACACTTGCCACTATTAAATTCCCACCCAGGACTTGGGAGCCAGTGGTGATTCTAATAGACGCACAGGCGTCTATTAGAATCTTTACAGTATACCATTTCTGTGCTAGAATAGCAGTGTTAACCCTAAATAGAAACAACTATATAGATCAAGGGAGCAGAGGATCACGGATACTCCCAGCTGCCACATGAACCAACAAATACTTTAACGCAAATCATATGGCTGGACAAACAGACGGACGGACATAATGACGAAAACTATATACCCCTCAACATACTTTGTATGCCGGGGTATAAAAAGGGTGAACACAGCTTGTGTAACAGACAATAATGTTCAGCTACAAAAAGAAGTCACAAAAGACAAACATCAAATATGCAATACATCACAGTAAATTTAAAATACACATAAAATAGCACATTAAAATCCGATTGCCAGATCAGCATGTACGTACATCTGCAGTCTGTTCAGGGCCAACAGTAGTAATATAAATCCTTGATATTTAGATGTTTATAGATACTGAGCTACGCATTGACCAAATAAACGCTGTATCAGGCATTGACGCTGAAACGAGGCAATCCGTATGTCACCGACGCTTCATTCACCAAATGCCGTTACATAATGTTACAGATGGCGCAACAAATACAAGTGAAGTCCGCATTTGTTTCAATAAAAACATGTGTTTTTTTTTAACATGTAACACATTACCCGATAAATAGAATACCACACATTTTTACGCTTTTCCTAATGTTGTCTGAAATGATGCTATTCTGATATTCTATTTGTATCAGGTTGCCAGAGTGTACTTAAATGGCCCGATTTTGTTATGGTGCATTAAATAGGCCATGGTCGGATCAAATTAGGCTTACATGCTATGGTGTAAGTAAAGACAGAATAGCAGACATCCGTGATCACAGTCTAAAACAGACATCTGCTAATTGAGGCCACTAACAATATAATATAAGTCGTCGTATGATCACAGAGTCATATACCTGCATTAGGATTTACCATGGACAGTAAATAAATAAGCCAGGTTTTCTCAAATCGAGGAACATAATCCACAAAACCTATTAGGTTTCTTGGGGTTTTTACAAAGCTAAAAAGAGTAACTCCGTATTCTACATGTGTCAAAACCAATTAAGTATGATCTGAGAAATGGATGTTGACAATTATGGCAGGCAGCTGGGTTATGTGGCAATAAACGGCAAAACAGACAAATAGTTTAGAAACTGTAAGTAAAGGGAGACAGACAATACTACAGAGCATTGAATGTAGAACTGTGCAAGAACCATGCAAGAGTTATGCCCCATTTCATGCAATGCATTCAACAGGTTTGTAAACTGTGTAGATCCAGATAAGCCGGCTCGTAACGAGCCGTCTCATCAGGATCTGCAGTTTCAGGATTTGCTTCTAAGTATTTTCACAAATATCCATTTCTGATAAACTTAGATGAACCATTAACTTGGAATAGTCTACGACAGTTTCTTAGTGATGACAGAAAGGGTAGCTAGTAATACCTAGAATTGAAAATGACAAGAAAATGCGTGAGCGTCCATGTGCACTACACATAAGATCCTTCTGTCTGTTCCACGTTTTGTTGCCGACAAACTTTTGGTGATTAAACATATTAGCTCTTATAAATGTAAGTACTTTTTCATCAAGTATTTGTAAGTACTTTTTCATCAAGTATTGGTAAGTACTTTTTACACAGGTAGCAAGTACCATATTCTCTCTGCCGATAATTGGGCATCAAATTCACGGAACTACAGGTTCAATTGGAGAACTAGCTTAACTGGCAAATAATTGGCAATCTTCTGACTTTAGTAAGTTTCCACACAATTACCAAACGAATGCAGTCACAAATTATTAACAGGGATTGATCAGTGTACAATTGGTGGTAATAAATAGTACAGCGACATTTGAGCGTCCATGTGCACTACACATAAGATCCTACTGTCTGTTCCACGTTTTGCTGCGGACAAACTTTTGGCGATTAAACACATTAACTCTTATAAATGTAAGTACTTTTTCATCAATAACAAAAGGGTCACCCTCTCCAAATGAAATTCCATCAAATATTGATTTTATTGTGAAAAAAAAGATTTTCCTATGGGACTTCAACATAAAAGGAGGTGGGGAGTCTCCTGGAGGGTAAACAAAATTAAAAAAAATTGACTAAAACCTGGCTAGATAGCTTGGAAATGATGTAACTAAGAAACAAGTTAGATTTTGAAAATATGTCCACAAATTCCAAAATTATTTTTTAAGAATCTATTTTTAGTCCCCATGTTTAGGGGGTTTAGGTATTTTTTTTCTAGTTGAAATATACATTAAAATCCATGTAGGGCATGGCGAGAACTTTACAATGAGCTATAGATTTTGAAAATCGGATAAGCGGTTCAAAAGTTATTAAGGTTTGTAAATCAGAATTTTGCAACATATTGTGTTCATTTCCTCTATGTATTTGAATGGCAAACCGACGGCACCGATATCAGCTAAAATAACAGCTTTTATGTTATTATTATTAAAATAATAACTTGAAAACTAATGGAGATAAGGGCATAAAACCAAGATTTTTTTTAATAAAATCAATTTTATACACATATGTTCCAAAAGGATCTTTATGTTTTATGGATGGAATAACTGATTTTGGGTGGTAAAATATGACGAAAAGACATTTTTGCCACAAAAATGTGATTATTTTGAATATTTATCTTATTTGCAATACATTTCATTACCATGTCACATAAATCAATATATACCATATTTTCTTGTAATTTCTACAATTTAAATGTAAAAAATAACATGTAAATGCTTTATTTTTGCCGAAATTGGTTACCATGGCAACGGTTTTGAAAAAATGTGTTTCTGCACATAATTTTAACATTTTAATAAAAAAATAGGACAGCGTCATATAAACAGTTAATTAATATTAATTCAGTAACAAATCTACTATAACCATAGTAATCTGAGTTAATTGGTTACCATGGCAAAGGTTTTAAAACAAGAGGGCCATGATGGCCCTGATTCGCTCACCTGACTCCATGAACACCAGAGGAGAATGTGACATTGAGTTCATGTGTTTTAAAAAAATTGTGTTATTTTTAGACGGCGGTCATCTTGGATTAAGCGATGACTCATTTTACCAAATCTGAAAATGCATCACCCAAGGATCGAACTTCCTATGAAGTTTGGCCAGCATCGGCCATGTGGTTCCCGAGAAAAAGACGTTCAAAATCTCAAATAAATGGACCATTTGGCGGCCATCATGGATGATCATGACATAATCATCCGATTCCGTCAAATATTGCGCCAGAGCAATCGCCTCATCGATACCTTCAATTTGATATATGACATGAGCATATTCGGTCAAAAATAAAATTTGACCCCACGGGCCACGCCCATTTTTGACCCCGGGTGGGGTCACCATTTTTCACAACTTTAAAAGAGCATTGTACATCGATCATTCCTACCAAGTTTCGTCGAAATCCGGCTAGTGGTTCATAAGAAAAATATTTTTTAAGAACTTGTGCTATTTTTAGATGGCGGCCATCTTGGATTAGCGATGACCTCCATTATAACAAATCTGAAAATGCTTCACCCATGGACCATAACTGTGAAGTTTGGCTACCATGGGCCAAGCGGTTCATGTGAAGTAGAATATTTTTAAATCTCTAATAAAAGAACGACCTTTTGACCTTTCAGCGGCCATCTTGGATGACATAACCATCAGATTTCGACAAAAAATCACCAGAGTGATCGCCTCATTGATACCTTCGAATTGATATATGACATGACCATATTCGGTCACAAATAAAATTTGACCCCAATTTGATCCCACAGGCCACGCCCATTTTTGACCCCGGGATCACCATTTTAACAACTTTGAAAGAGCATTGTACATTGATCATTCCTACCAAGTTTCGTCGAAATCCGGCTAGCGGTTCATTAGAAGAAGAATTTTTAAGAATTTATGCTATTTTTAGACGGATTAGCGATGACCTCCATTTTAACAAATCTGAAAAGGCTTCACCCATGGACCATAACTTTTAAGTTTGGCTACCATGGGCCAAGCGATTCATGTGAAGAAGAATTTTGAAATCTCTAATAAAAGAACGACCGTTTGACCTTTCGGCGGCCATCTTGGATGACATAACCATCAGATTTCGACAAAAAATGCACCAGAGTGATCGCCTTTTTGATACCTTCAATTCGATATATGACATGACCATATTCGGTCAAAAATAAAATTTTACCCCAATTTGACCCCACGGGCCACGCCCAGTATTGACCCCAGGGTCACCATTTTAACAACTTTGAAAGAGCATTGTCCATCGATCATTCCTACCAAGTTTTGTCGAAATCCGGTTGGCGGTTCTTGAGAAGAAGATTTTCGAAGAATTTGTGCTATTTTTAGACGGCGGCCATCTTGGATTACACAATGACGTCATTTTAACAATTTTGTAATCCCCCTACCTAAGGACCATGATCATGAAGTTTGGTGACTATAGGCCCAATGGTTACTGAGGAGAAGACGTTTGAAAATGTTCACAAGGACGACGACGGACGACGGACACATTGCGGTAACAATAGCTCACATGAGCTTCGCTCAGGTGAGCTAAAAACTAATGTAATTAGGAATCTGATTTTACATTTTGAGCAATGTAAATATTTCTATGACAACATTAAACACATATGTTACATGAAATTAATGTTACAGTCATTCTGTAACTTAACCTAATTTCTGTAGTAACCATGTAGTAACATGTAGTAATCAATCGGTTACCATGGCAACGACTTTGAAAAAATGTGTTTTCATACACAACTTGACATTTTGAGTAATTAAATAATGTTAGGGCGACATAAAATACACACATTACATCAAATTAATGTTACAATCATTCTGTAACCAACATACTGCTGCCATGGTAACCACTTTATTTGGTACCATGGCAAAACAGTGAAAGTGAACGGGTTTAACGTCCCAGAAACAGATAAGGTCATATAGAAACGGAACCACAGTTTAAATTCTCAGCGGTTTTGTATAAATGTATTTTCTTACATTTTGAGCAATGGGAACATGCATGGCCGTAGACACCACCCTGCGGCACTATTTTGGCTCTAGAACGCAGGAAAAACCATTTTGATGGTTTAGATTGATTTTTATTCATATGTGTGAACAACCCCCCACCCATCAATCGTCCGCCATGGCATTATTTTTTCCACCGCTACGGGCCTGACATAATTATGTCGCAACATAATTGAAATATTAGTTACATTAAACTACATGTAGTATTATATTCATTCTGTAACAAATAATGTATACCATTAACATAGTAACAAATATGTAAGCAAATGCACATACATGTATGATAACAGCCGTGTAATTTTCTACCTCAAGACAACTGCGATTTTTCATGAAATAGATCTTCAAAAAAATATTTTCTGTAAACGACATAGAGGATATTCCATCGGACATTTTGAATAGCGGGAAATAATATACGAGTGTGCGTCGGCTTCCGCGTAAGCAAAGAGTGAGCGTAGCGAACAAGTTGCTTGCATGGAAGCCGACGGACTGTATTATTTCCGCTATTTAAACATGTACAATGGAATATCCTATTTATTAACCTTCACGGCGTATATATACATATTTTTTGAGAGTGTAAGCAAAAGAATCGTGCTGTGCGTATGAATAGTTACACAGTGACATGTTTCCCGGGTTGTGACGTCACGTTGTATATGACTTCAAACGTCACGTCATCTAAACTTTTTGAAATCCAAATTACGCAACTGTTTCTAAGAAGTAGAAATATTTTAGTGCATGTTTGGAATGTGTTCAATCCTATTAACATTGTACATTAGTCGAGACTCTCCAAATTTTCAAATAAATTTATTTTGAAATAAAAGGGGTGCAAAATGACGGGTGTTCTCTTCACGGTGTATTATTTGTAAGGAGTTAATTACAGGTTATCGCTCGCAGCGAAACACATGCAAATAAGTCCCAAGAGTGTAATAAAAGAGAATATCGAAATATTTTCTGTTATTAATGACCAGAGAATATTGAAAAATCACATTAATCGCACAAGGTCGCCCAAAAGTGTTACGGAATGATGAACTGACGAAAAGAAAATTTCGAAGTAATTTGACCTTGGGCAAGAAGGCCACATGAGTGTGGTATAGAATGAAAATATGGATGATGATAAAGAAGTATACGCTGGAA